>CM050523.1:73081260-73516920 GCA_027563665.1 Antrozous pallidus | reverse complement strand
CCTCAACATCCACTGAAGGCAGATAAAATAGCTATGTACGCCTCAAGGGCAGAGCTATGTACTGCCTCAAGGGCAGACGGGAAAACTCGCGGGGACAAGGACAAAGAAAGGGAAAGCAACCACGACAAGTGCAGAAACACGCAGACACAAAACTGCAACCGGCAGAGTCAGCCAATCACCACTAACACCGGTCTCATAACATACGGCGCTGTCCCAGAAATGTCCACGAGATGGCAGCAGACGATAACAAATATAATTCAACACCTTTCCTGAAGCAGCCTGCGACACCAAAAGAGGCCACAGGATGTCAGGAAAGGATAAGAAATGACAATCACCCGCTGTAAGGAACTGACATGCACTTTGATATGTCAGTCCAGGGGGAGGCAGATGAAATCCGCAGCGGAAAAGATGAAAGGATGGCTCCAAAACTAAACAGCAAAAGCGAATGGGGAACCATGAAGGTGGCTGAAGGGAAGGCGGGCATGGTGAAAAATGGGGGAATGAACTCGGTGACCTGTTTGGGCCCTAAAACAGACACCAGGGTGTCACAGCAATGATGCTGGAACACAACCCTGAGGGGAATATGCAAAAATACATGAGGCAACCTTGTGACGGACAAGGAAACACAATGAGCATCTACCAAGGATATGCACCACATTTAAAGTGCTCAGCCCCTACTCATTCACAGCTCACACAGGAAATATCCTGAGCAAGAGGGCAGGCATGGGGCTTCCTCAATGAGGCAGGGAGTAGGGGAAAAAATGGGGGAGCAGGATGAGCACGGGATTGCATCAAGTTTTGGAGCCCTCCTACAAGCATCAGCTCGCTGTAAAGCATAGACTAAAAATAGGAAAATCACTCCTTACCTGCAACACGCCAAGACGCTTAGAATCCTCGGTGACAGATGTGTACCTTGAAAGGTCCCGCATTTTGGAAAAGCAACCATGAGTGCCTCCGGCATGTGTTTCAGCGCTCATCGGGACCTGTATTGGAAGAGGAAATGATGGAAGAGAGCATTACATGGCAACTGCCATGATGTAGCAAAGTGGCTCAAAACACATACACAGTAGCAGAAGAAACACACACGACGGCACCTGATCCTGCCCTGCAGAAGCTACTTGCGAACCAGAGCCTGCTCACAACTAAAACGATGTGGGTGACCCGGAGGATGGCAACACACATAATTCGTGCAGTGGGAGGAAGAAGGTGGTGGCAAAGCAACTACTGCCATGATCCGCCACTGCACATACAGCTCACTATTCCAAAGCAAACATGCATTTCTAGGAACGATACCACTAGGTCCCCGTGACAGCATGTACAGATCATGCCAGGGGTACCTGAAAGAGGGGAAGCAGTACAAAGACCAACCCTGCATGACTCAAAAGGAAACACACCAACACAACTCAAGACTATGGGAAAGGGGCGGCTATTTCATTCCAGCCATGATGACAACGATGTGCGTTTGGTGCCAGAAACTGTCCTGCACCTGCACATGAACGGGAAACCCATGCCCAAGCATCATGTGTGGGTGCTGGGCCAGAAGACAGAGAGGATGCATACCAATCATGAACACTGAAGGTAAGGAACAGTAGCAGTGGACACCTCGGGTTGGGGAGCTCAGCAGCAGAACTCGACAGCACAGTAGCAAAGAACAGTTAAGATGGGACATCAAATGAAACAATCCAACGCATACCGGAAATCATAACTGCTACCACGACATACATCAACCAACAACATCAAATTTGACGAGGGAATCCAAGACAATAAGGAGGAGGAGGAGGAGGAGGAGGAGGAGGAACAGGAAGAGGAGGAGGGAAAAATAGCACAAGAACACACACAAGCAATGGTAACATTAGAAGACAAAGACTAAGGAGTCAGGCTGGACATGGCTGAGGAAAAAAGAAAGGGATGGAGTGCGGGTAATGGTGACATTGTGTGCATCAGGCAGTGTCACACAAACAACACAGGTAGACGACGAGAACCCAAACCATCACATCAATGCAAAGATGGCAAACAGGCATTACAGAAAGCATGAGAATCAGGACCAACTGCCACCCAAAAAGACGGGGGCTGCAGTCTGACAGATGGCCATATCAAGGAGGTCAGGATTCAAGAAGGCGACGTGCTGTGATAAGAGCTACCCGTGCATGCACTGGTGGACAACATCAGGCCTGACAACACAAGGGCTGTGGCCCATGCACACAGACACTGTGCTCAGCAAACAATGATGACCTGGGGGAAAAGAAAGGGCAAAGTAATGCGCTAGCCCGCAAGTAAGAGCTATGGAGCTGCAGGGAGTCCGGTGCCCTATATGCATCAGGGGAAAAAACGTAACCAGTGTGCAGAGTCCGAGCTTGTGCCCAACTATGAGAAAAATAAGAGGACACAGCAGGTGAGAGCAGACAGGCTAGGCCATTCTGAAGGGTTAGAGGACCAGAAAGCAGCACGGAGCACCGCAACACCCAAAGAACAGGAGGCACACATAGCAGCAAAGATGAACGCAAACAGAAGTGACAGCAGCCTGCAATTGCACCAAAGATCTTGGCTGCAAAAAAGGCATACATGCTCGTAATAACAAGACATGAAAGTGACATTCAACAACAACAGCAACAAGAACAACAACAACACAGATGGTGCCTGCAAGGCATCATGCAGAATGTGGTCCACTCTCTAGGCAATTCTAATATGCCCGAAAATGTAACGTGGGGTAATACCCTTTACTGACTTAAAGGCAATAAAACCGACCAGCCGCAGAAAGGAAGCACAAAAACGATGCCGAACTAGGAACTCAAAGGAACATGCAAACCGAACCATCTCAGGAACACTTTCCAGAAATGGGACGCTTTTCCAAGAAAAGCCACAAGAGGGCAGCATTGGATCACAAAGGAAAGGAAGCAACGCAGCTTCGTGGAGCAGGATGCAATGCCAGCAGTAGCCACAAGATGGGAGCAAAGGATAGCAAATGAAACTCAAGGACCCTGTGCAGTAAAAACCAAGGCGAAATGCGAGTGCATAGGTAAGTACAAGAAAATGGGGATGAACTAGCTCCGGACAGCAAGAACCAGTGGGGAACACAGAAAGTGGCGATCGCCGCACACGCAGGAAAATAACCTCATGGACCATCTTGAACCCTGAGTCAAAAAAATCACAGGTAGGAAGGAAAGAACAGAAAAACACAAAAGTCATAGAGAAGAAAGCAGACACACCCGGGAAGGGGGCCGCTGCCACTCACTCACAAGCACGCTTGGCAACTCACCTGAGGACTCCGGAAATCAGCCCGGGATGCAGGTCCCGACGTGGCCTTGCTTGCACGAACAGCAGAATCACAGCCGTAGGGTCCACATATTCTTGCTCCACCACCATAAATCTGGAAAAGGAAGGGAGAACACATGTCAGCAATCGCAGCAAGGAATAAGCAAAGCAAGGAAGGATGCTTTGGGGCGGATCACCTTCGCTTCCTCATGACCGGGGCCTGCCCTGTGACCTGGAAATCTCAGGCTCAAGGCTGACCTAAGCAAGTGCTCTCACAGACCTCTAAGGTCTCTGGATGAAGGAAGCTCCCTCTGTCAGCAAGCCTGAAGTCATCAGCAAAAAGCGCGGGAGACTGACAAAGAACTTCCCTCTTTCAGGAGCCCTGAGGAATTGAGCCAAAAGTGGCGGGCCAGGGGAAGGGAACCACCCTCTATTCAACAACAGTGACCCGAAGACATTAGCAAAAAGCGCGGGAGGACACAGCCTTTGTGATGCTATCAAGGTGATCGACCACACTGAGCTAGGATGAATATGCAGCAACCCCTCCCTTCGGCAATGCCAATCATGACACTCCTGACCCAATCGCTGTCCTTTCTTCAAGGAGCCCTCCCAGACGCTCAAAATCTGACCTGTAACAAAGTCACTGCTAATCAGTGACGCAGCTACCTTTGGGAGAAACATTATAAGAAGGGGGCGAAGGAACCCATCTTTCTTTCTGCCCAAAGCATGGGCCTGGAATACAATCTGATGCGGATGCGCCAAGAGCCGGCGGAATGAGCTGTGGATGTTGCACCTGGAAGCACAGCCCCTTCACGCACAACTCACGGATTACAAAGCCTTCCTCACGGGCATCTCACGGCAGCCAGCCGCGGGAGGATTACAAAGCAAAGCAACAACTCGCCCGGGAGGACCGACCATGCGGAGCCGGACTCTCGGTGCTCGGATCCAGCGAGGGGCCCGTTGCGCCCCGCCGGCAGCACGACGCCGCATGCGGGAAACCTGGGTGAGTTGTCCATGGGAGCCACGACATCCCCCTTTGGGGGTCGAATGTCGGACTTCAACCCCGGACGCACTGCGAGATGGCCGTGAGGGGGCAGGGGGGCGGAAAGTGATACCATGAGGTAGAGATAGGTAGAGCAGTGAAAATGGATGGGACACAGGGGCGGCCCCGGCTGGTTAAGGGGGGTAAAATGGGCATCAGGTCCCATAGCTGACCTCAAGGAAGCAGGGAGAGAGGGGATTAAGAAATGATAGTTGAAGGAGAAGACTTAGGAGGTATAAGGGGGCACATGACCCCTCCGAGGCATGAGTAGGAGACAATGCATACCTTGGGGAAGAGGTAGGTAGGGGGAAAAAGTCAGGACGTAAAAGATTCCCCCCAGGGAAATCGGTCACGCGGCATAAGTGACCCTGTCGCCACCGGAGCGAAAATAAGGCCTGCCTAGCCAGCTCCGACAGACATTGCGGCGGCTGTAACACAGCCGGGCGACCAAACAAGGCAAGTAACAGGGCGGAGGTTCCAAATGGGGCGATAGCCGCGCGCGGACCTAAACCCTGAAGCAGAACACTGGCTAGACCATCCCATAAGGTCCATAGGAAATGTAGACAGTGCAGCTGTCCCATAGCAGTACAACGTTAACGGTAAGGAAAGGGAGATATTTCAGATTGCCTCGGTCATGATGCGATGCTTAGGCAAGAGAAATATCAGGAACCCTTGAAATTGGAAAAGCAGGCAAATGTGAAAGCATAAGCACTTGGAGGATACAACTGGTAAAAGTATATATTAGTGGAGGAACACATAATGGTTGTTACTGGACATACAAAGAGAAGAAAAAGGGAACAAGAACCTGGAAAAAGACCAAGGTCACGACGATTGCCAACTAAAGGAGCCCTGTGGAAGAGAAAGGATCTTCCCGGGACGGAATGTCCACAAAGAAAGAAAAGCGGCGGGGAAAAGGTAAGTGAGAACTCCCCATGCCTACACCTTGTGATCCCCAACTGCATGCTTCACCCTCTGAAACTCCCTTGTGCTTTCCAAATAACCCTCACACACCCTCCACACCTGCAACAGTAATTTTTAACAGTTACGTAACGGGAATTGTCGGGAGGAAATCTGGAAAAGAAATGAGAAAAGGCAGCAGACTAAAAGGCTGATAAGCGTGAATCCAGGTAGGACCACATATCAGGACAGGGGGTCAGCTGGGAAAAACAAGTGGACTCGCTAATTGCTGCTGTAAATACATGGCTGCAAAGAAGTTGATAACAGCTAGCATGAGGAATGGCTTTCTTTGTAACAGGAGGCTTTACCCATGTATAGACACTTTTCTGAGGCTAACACCAGGTGTATTCCATGTAGACGCAAGGGAGCAACAAAGGAGGCCAAAGTACAGCAGTACATGCAGAGACAGGAGCTGCTGCTTTCGGAGGTAAGTGCCTGCCGGGGAGGGGGAGAAAAAAGGGAACATTTGGCTCTCTGTCGTGGGGAGGGAGGGGGAACTGGGTCTAAGGTAAGATGTAGCCTCTTGAGGAGAGGACGCAGACAAGCACCTTGTGGATGGGTGGAGGTGGGGGGTGCTGCAACTTTCCATGGCTGGTCATTAGTGCAACAAGGCGAAGGGAGAATGCAAATAGAATGTACGCATAGCAAAATAACAGCATAACGTCTACCTGCGTCCATGGCAGACAATTGTGTGTGCTTGTTTGTGGTGGCTGGGGACACAGGATGTGGATGAAAAGACAACTGGAAGGCATGGTGATAGGATGTGCAGGCTCTCATTGTCTCCTGACACAGGCTTTAACCATGCATAGACACCTCTGAGGCTAACACCAAATGTATTCCATGGAGATGCAAAGGAGGAACGAAGGAGGCAAAAGTACAGCAGTCCTGGCAGACACAGAAGCTGGTGCATTAGGAGGTGAGTGCCTATGAGGGAGAAAAAAGGGAACCTTTGCCTCGCTGTCGCGGGAGGGACTTAGTCTAAGGAGAGGAGCCTCTCTTAAGGAGAGGAGACAGACAAAAAGCTTTGCGGTTGGTGTGTGGGGGAGGGGAGGAGGACTGCAACTGTGCATGGCTGGCTATCATAGCAAGAAGGCGAAGGGACAATGCAAGTAGATAAATACACATGGGACAATAACAGCAGAATTTCTCCCTGCGTCCATAGAAGACAATTGCATGTTTGTGGTGGCTGGGGGCATAGGGTGTGGCTGAGAAGACAACTAGAAGGCATGGTGATAGGTTGTGCAGACTCTCATTGTATTGTGAAACAGGCAGGTGGGGGAGGGGGGACGCAGAGGAAAAGCAGGTTCAGCCTGTGAGCCTTCCACGGAGCACAATGGGGGTGCGAGAGTCCAGGAAAAGGGGTTTGTTGGATGGGATGAAAAGGCAGGAAGGCTGCTCTGCCTGGCAAAGCAGACAGGGGGAACCATATGTTCAGTTGTGGGGATGGGGATGAGATAAATGCTGCAAAGGCTTGGAGAAGAGGCTTGTAAAGTAACAGGGCAGAGACACTAAGCAAACCTAACCAAACACAGGGAAAAAGAAGCAAAGGAGGATGAAGCAATGCTGCTGGCAAACCACAACACGTGTAAAGCAGGAAGCATGCTGTGGAGCACAGACTTGCTTGGACAACACTTCAACCCAGCTGCCTGACTGCCATCACGCTGCAGCTACAGGACCACACAGGAGCGATCGATCATGTGTGGAACTGAAGACGCAGGAGCTGAGAGAAGGACTCATGGACTTGAAAACAACCACCCAGCTTCCCTCATGCAATGCTGCACGTATGTGACCCCCTTAAACCCAGCACATCACCTTTGTACCTCAGCTGTTTTCCAGCCTCCCTGTCCCTGACCCCTGCACTCTGGCATTTCCCTAAGTGTGTGTGTGCAGTTACTAGCGACTCCATACAGCATGGCATGGGGGTTAGGGATGGAACATATGAGGGTGCATGCGGGAGGGAGGAAGGAAGGGAGGGAGGGAGGGAGGAAGGGAGGGAGGGAGGGAGGGAGGGAGGGAGGGAGGGAGGGAGGAAGCAAACACTGGGTGACAGCGTGCTTAGACATGGACATAACAGGCACACACAAAGATCTAGGACCAATGGAAAACAAGCAAGAATGAACATGGAAGCAGAAAGCAACGCTAAGGGGAACACATGGCTGAATAGAGGACAGGAGACATGCATGCATACACAGACACATAAAACGGGGGAGGAGGGAACAATGATGGCAGGAAAAGCTGCCCTTTAGTGATGCTGAAAAGACCACACAGGCACAGAACACAGAGTTCATGACAAAGAAAGGGCAGGGCCTAGCTGTCCACTGCATGAGATCGAATCTGAAAAGCAATCACAAAAGGGCTAACTCAACTTGCAAGCACTCCTCATTCCCAATCTTCGTATATGGATCTGGGACATGAGCTTTTGCACACACAAGTGCTGGGACAGGGTTTGCTTTGAAGGCACATGCTGACATGCTGTGGTTGCATTTCAAAAGGGGGACATCATTACATAGATATGGGGAATACAATGAGTGCCCCATCCCATCAGCAGGACAGAAGGCACCGGGCAATGCTGATAAAGGAAATATCTCTAATACCACCTAGCATGGACTAGGACACATTGCCTCTGAATCAAAGTGTAGCCTTTCAACAGTGGAGCATAGCACAATCATTAAGTATTCCAAAACAGACACAGGGATACAGGTAGGGGGGGTGGAGGTGGCATGGTAAAGGAATGCTGAAAAGATCAGGTACTTAGCCATCAAACACCGAGCTTTTGCAAGCTGACACTTAACTGATACTATAACATGGAGGACCCTGTTACCACATGCCTCTGTGCCCCGGTGTATCATCTAATCTGTGAAGTCCGAGGGCATCCTGCCATCAGTAGCAATGTAGCTGGGAAAGCATTGTGGCTGGGAAACGGGGACATATGCCAGAAGACAGTCAATGACTGTGGTTGGCGCTGAGTCAGCCCAGGGTCTGGATTACCAGGGAAGTGTGAAACTGCTGGGCCCTGTGTGGGTGGCTGTCCACATACATTTCTCATCTCTGAACAAGCAACAGTTTGAGATCCAGTATGCACCCAGGCTCCAGTGGACAAGTTCTCCAGAGTTTCCAGAAATATCGGATGCCTTGCAGAGTAGCCAGGACCCTGTTGTTGCTCTTTAGCCTCATGAAGCCGAAGGCCTCTCTGGAACGGGCTCTGGGTGATTTTGATGGTTGGGAAGGAGTGCTCATTTCTTTTAAGAGGCCTGCTTTGCCTCCCTGTAACTGGCTCGTGTTTCCAGCAGCCTGTGGTAAAGCTTGGCCCCCACAGCTTCAGAGAAGACACAGCGCACGACAGGATCATTGGAAGTACATGCTGATGAGAGTGTTGTCACATCACTGGTGAAGGGGACTCATAGCTCCTGAGGGGAGCAGCCACAGCCTCAGTTCCCCTCGAGCTGCCCATCTTGTTTACACACAGGCCCCCACGTGGTACACGCTGTGGCACTACCGTGCCAAGCTGTTGCCTGCATTCATTTATCTGGGCATCAGGCTGTTTGAAGCCCAGCACCACCGGAGATAAAGGTCCCACGTCATGCTGCCCGAAGTCCCCAACGGGTTCCTCTCGCATGCACAGTGGGCCTCACAGCAGCGCCTTCTTTGCGGGCAGGTCTGAGGATGGGTGAGGCAGGTGCACACAGCAGCTGCTCAGCAACTGCTTGTTGTGATCACACACACACACACGAGGGAAATGGCAGCTGGAGGGAAGAAAACAGGAACGGAACCTGCTGCATCCAGTGAGCTGCTCATAGCCACACTGCCCACCTTCCAGGAATCGTCCCTGGCCACATGCACGTCCTCACAGTCTTCACGGCCTCTCCGCACGGACTCAGCCTGCGAAACGTCCTGTGGCACGGCTTCATATCCCCCTGGGAAACTCCTCCCAAGCACTGCCAGATGCTGGTGCTGCTGACTGGAGCTGGGCCAGCTGCTAGAGGCCCACCTGGAGCAGACAGGGCACTCGCTGGCCAGTTGGCCGCTCATCACGCTCGTGGACTTGGAAGACTGGACTGTGTTCCCCACTGCGACTGAAAAGGTGATTTTGGTGTGGGAGGAGGCAGTGAAGAAATCCTCTTTCATCCTGCTAATCATGCTGCCATATTGGGAATTCACGCTGACCAAGTTCGGGACACAGGTCTGACTACTGCGCCGTGCTGCTGTTGACAGCTGGAGACCGGGCTGTGCCTCCTGTTCACCAAGATCAAGCGGTGTCCCAGGAGACTCCTGAAGGCCAAGTCGGCAGCTCTGTACACCGCCTTTGATGAAACGCTGGCACAACACCTGAGGGATGGCAAAACTGATCGGCTTCCTCTTGTCCTCGGGAAACCTGCGATGGAATTCCTCTGGAACTTCCTGAACCACCGGGAGGGCCCTCCCGTGCGAAACCACCTCGGCCACGGGTAAATCAGCCTCCCTGCGTTCCCCAGGGGGCTGGCCAAGCAGCTGCTTGCCATTTCCCTGGTGCTGCTGCTGAGATTCGTGGAGGAAGACCTGGCATCAGAGGACAAGGAAAAGGCGGCGGTAAAGGCATTGGTCAGGCTGGCAGAAGGCTACGGTGCCCACTCCCACCCAGGGGCGCTGATTAGAAAAGGGGTGCTGAGCTGTGAGGAGAGGATCCGATCATGGCCTCTGCTGCCTTTACCCGAGGATGCTGCAAGGGAAACAGCCAGATGAGGTGCTGGTTCTGAAGCCAGTGCCTGCGAGGCTTTGGTGATGATCATGTCTGAGCTGTGCAGCCACATGCCTGGGCACCACTCTGCTTCCCAGGGCATGAACACCTTCCTGTTGAGAGGTTGCCCCAGCAACTCCCGTACATCTGCGGCCTCCATGTGCCCCCCCTGGTCTGCCCCGGCGCCGTCCTGCAGGTGCTGACTGTGCTCCGAAGCATCAGAAAGCGCTGCATCTGGATGTCCTGGCAGCTGGCGGCCTCCCTGGAGCTCAGGGGCTGGCAGTGGGCAGAGAAGACGCTGCACACCCGACAGAGGAAGAACTTTCCTGTGCATGGTGAGCAGTGTGAAGCTCCTGTCCCTGGGGCTGTCCCCGGTTGTGCTCCTGGTGGCACTGAAACTGGTCGGCGTCAACGGGATCCATGGAGAAAACCCCTGCGGCCGCCAGAGGTAACTCGGGTGGGTGCCCCACCCAGGAGGAAACTTCTGTGCCGGCTGTAATGTGTCCGCCCCTGCACATTGATGCCTTGGTAGGTTTCAGCACCCACCCTCTGCCTGTCCTCGCTATCCATGGGCCTGACGGGGTCTGAGCCTTGCCACTGCTGCACAGGCACCTTCAGCGTTGGTGTGGGCGCATGAGCGCCCCCTCTGATCCAGCGGGGGGCACCTCCGAGGGGCTGGTCTCTGTGTGACCCGGGCCTCGGTCATGGAACCACAAGTGATGTGTGCAGCTGAGGTTCTCAGCTCAGGAAGCCCCCTTTAGGAGCCCGGTCCTGGGCTCAGAGAGCAGGATAACACACGTGGCCCACCATACAGACATGAACCCCCTCACATGTGTGTGACCAGCCTTACACGCAGAGCTCCCGGCAGCAGGCGCCCCAGGAGAGGTGCGGCATCTGCCGTGTGTTCGCCGTGGCTGCTCCCCCAAAGTTCCTCGTGTCTCAGCTTCAGCTATGCAGGCAGCTCGGTACATATTTACAGGGAGCGTGAGAACAGAGGCGACAGTTCACAGTGAGAGCCGGGTGAGGCGAGGAGTGCCAGCCACCGGCCATTGTTTCCAGTCTAGCCGGGATCCCCGTCTCCATTGACGTCCTGAGCGGGTGCTTCCCGGGGGGCATCCTGTGCCCAGTGGGGCGTCCCGTACCCAAGAGCCCATCCGCTCCCCATGGACAGAAAAGCGGCAGCATTTCTCTTTTACGGAAACCATGCTGTATCGTGTGTGGGCACCCCTTTCCTTGAGTTCGCAGACAGAAATTAAACTCAACACTCGGTTGTAACTCCCACACACAGAGAAAGCACACACATCCTCGTCCCATGCTCAGTGGGTGGGATAGATGAAGAGTGAATTCCTCACCCAGGTTCCTAAAGTCGGTCCTGCGGTTAAAGGAGAACCTGGCAGCCTGCAACGGCCCCTTGGGAACCGGTGGGGCAAGGCGGACGGCTCACGCACGCGGCGCTGCCGGGCATCTTGGCGTTGGGCGAGAGGAGGCAGATGCTCATCCGCGGAGCGGGAGCCCCCTGCGAAACCGCCCCCAAAGACACGTCGGCACCTCAGTTGTGCTGGGAGCCCCCCCTGATGGACACTGCAGACGGCAAACTGTGGTCCGGGGGACACAATCCCCATGGCAACATCAAGGACTCTATTCCCCTTCTGCAAGACTGGGCAAGATACACTTAATGGTCTCACAGTTTCTCACCCTTGAGAAGCCCATGGGGATGCAGCAGGTGAGGCGAGCTGAAGCCGGGGTGGCTGTGCAACCCAAAAGGACAGTCACGGGAACTTGAAATGCCAGGAAATGGGGACGCTACTGCGGACTCACGTCAGCATTCTGGGGAGGAAACCGCATACTGAGGAAAGTTCCCACCATGGAACAGCAGAGGGTGGAAAGGCAAACTGCACATGCACACGTCTGCAAGCACATGCACATGCACATCCGCTTGCGTGAAATGACGGAAAAGACCTGGGATCTCCACTGGCACTTGCACGGCCTTCAGACGGCCCCACAAGGAAACGTTTGGGCAGTTTGTGGCTGCGAAAACCTGTGAGCGCACGCCACATAGACACAGTGCTTAACAGTGCCTATCTGGTCACACACAGGAACTGGCAGGGGGCAGAGTCAATGCGTTAGGAAAGGAAAAATTAAAAGGGGGGACGGAGAGCAGTGTGGAGACGGGAATGTCTCAAACAGCAAAACCCTCGTTCAAGCACTCAGCGGCATACTTTCCAAAAATCAAGGTGAATAGCCACCTGCTGCAATAACCCAACAGCTGAAAAGTCTGAAACAGCAGCTTTGGACAAAGAAAGGGTGGGCAGATGTCACAGATTACCAGGACGGCCACAAAAGTAGCTTACTAGAAAAGGTGACGCGCTACAGCTCAACACATGCAGCAGAAATTTCAGGTGTCAATGAGAGGGTGAGTGAGTGCAAACGGAGGGGGTGGGCATACCCAAAGGATTAACACCGCTGCAATACTTCAAAAAAGCATAGGAAAGTAACGGTATGTCGGGACACAGGAAATGCACAGAAGGGGTGCTCTTTGATGCTAAAAGGGGACAAGATGCACAAAGTGTCACATGCTTTCCCTGCAGCTGCAAAACAAGCAGCCCAGGAAGATGCAACTCAATGGTTATGGATTCCACAACTGTGACCAGGGCATACTTGCCAATCCTCAAAACCTTGAAAGGAAAGCAGCAAAAAGACACTCTGTGGCTGAGTGGGTACAAGGATAAACCTGCATAACACAGTGATGGATCATGAACAACCTTGCATAGCAGCTGCACCAGATGGCTGAAAATAGCTCCACGAATGAACAATTCGGACATTCGCAGGAGACACTGAGCCAGGCGGGGACCAGACCGCTTGGAAAAATGATGACAAGGGTCAAGTTGGCACGCTTGGGTAACACAAGGCACAACTACAGAATGGTACAAGCATACATGAATTGAATTTCACAGTGGTCAGGATGCTGCACTATCTTGTGAGGACAACCATGGATGAAATGTGCTGGAGCGATCGACGCCTTAAACGTCAAATCCTTTGACTGGTGGAGTGCAGCACACCAACCACTGCCCGGCGGTGGGCAGCCAGTGGAATTACAGAACACAACTTCATAGGTCACATACATACATACATGCGTACGGGAGCCCACTGACAGAACACAGCAGTGCTACATCTCAGGGAACATGCACAATCAACGCAACTATGTGGAATTCATGGAGGCATCAGACGAGTCGACACTCCTGCCATGACAGGCCTTCATTCCTCCGCTGATACACAACATAGAGGACATGATGTATTGTCTTCCTACACATGCCCAGCTTTCTTTACAAGTCCGTGGAGATGTGTACAGCAAGTCAGGCAAAACACGAGCAAGGGCGCAAACAAGGATGCTCACTCAACCTTCACATGGCAGTAAGTGGGGTAGGGGCATACATGAGGGGAGGAAAAACATGCAACTATGTGACATGAAGTAAACAGGGTCGGTCATGGCGCTGCTGGCTGCTGACTGCTGACGCTGCAACACGTAAAGTACTCTAACTGTCCTTGGACACTGGTATGGACTGAAATTCTAAACACAACAGAAACAGAACCATCCTAAGTGGATCAAGGAGGTGGAACAAAGGGAAGGATGGCTGAATCTATGGCACAGGCATGTCTACCCATGGGGGATGAAGGAGGATTAAATGAACACACTGAAAGTACACATACATACATACACACACACACACACACACACACACACACACAGACAAAGGAAATGGCGGCTGGAGGGAAGAAAACGGATGGAAACTACTGCATACAGTGAGTTGCTCATACCCACACCACCCACACTCCCTCCGCCATCCTCCCTGGCCAGATGCACGTCCTGACGGTCTTCACGGACTCAACCTGCGCAAAATCCTGTGGCACGGCTTCGCGTCCCCCTGGGAAATTCCTCCCAAGTACTGCTCCATGCTGGTGCTGCTGACCGCGGGGCTGGGCCAGCTGCTGGAGGACAGCCTGGAGCGGACAGGTTGCTCGCTGGCCCGTCGGCCGCTCCTCACACGTGCGAACTCGGAGCACTGGACTGTCTTCCCCGCTGCGACTGACGAGGTGCTTTCACTGTGGGAGGAGGTGGTGAAGAAATCCTCTTTCGTCCTGAGGATCATGCTGCTGTGTTAGGAAGTCTCGCTGACCAAGTTCGAGACACAGGTTCGACGACTACGCCGTGCTGCTGTTGACACAGCTGGACACCTTGCTGCCGCTCCTGTTCGCCAAGGTCAAGCGGTGTCCCCGCTCCTGAAGGCCGAGTCGGCAGCTCTGTACACCGCCTTCGATGAAATGCTGGCACAACACCTGAGCGATGGAGAGACGGATCTGCTTCCTCTTGTCCTCCAACAGCCCGCGATGGAATTCCTCTGGGACTTCCTGAACCACCGGGAGGGCACTCCCGTGCGTGGCCACCTCGGCCACGGGTAAGTCAGCCCGCCCTGCGTTCCCCAGAGGGCTGGCCGAGCAGCTGCTTGCCTTTTCACCGGTGCTGCTGCTGAGATCCGTGGAGGACGACCTGGCGTCAGAGGTCAATGAAAGAGCGGCGGTGAGGGCACTGGTCAGGCTGGCGGAAGGCTATGGTGCCCGCTCCCACCCAGGGGTGCTGATTAGAAAAGGGGTGCTGAGCTGAGAGGAGAGATCCGATCATGGCCTCTGCTGCCTTTACCCGAGGATGCTGCAAGGGAAGCAACCAGATAAGGTGCTGGTTCTGAAGACAGTGCCTGCGAGGATTTGGTGGTGAGGATCATGTCTGAGCTGTGCAGCCACATGCCTGGGCACCACTCTGCTTTCCAGGGCATGGATAGCCTACCGTTGAGACGTGGCCCCAGGCACTCCCATACATCTGCGGCCTCCATGTGCACACCCTGGTCTGCCACAGCACCATCCTGGAGGTGCTGACTGCGCTCCAAACCATCAGAAAGTGCTGCATCTGGATGTCCTGGCAGGTGGCGGCCTCCCTGGAGCTGAGGGGCCGGCAGTGGGCAGAGAAGATGCTGCGCTACCGGCAGAGGCAGAAATTCCTGCACATGGTGAGCAGTGTGAAGCTCCTGTCCCTGGTGCTGTCCCAGTGGCACTGGAACTACTCAGTGTCCACAGGATCCATGGAGAAAAGCCCTGCGGCCGCCAGAGGTAACTCAGGTGGGTGTCCCCCACCCCCAGGAGGAAACTGCTGTGCCGGCTGTAATGGGTCCGCCCCTGCGCGCTGATGCCTTGGTAGGTTTCAACACCCACCCTCTGCCTGTCCTCGCTATTCATGGGCCTCACGGGGTCTGAGCCTTGCCACTGCTGCACGGGCAACTTCAGCGTTGGTGTGGGCGCATGAGCGCCCCCTCCGCTCCAGTGGGGGGCACCTCCCAGGGGCTGGTCTCTGTGTGACCCAGGCCTCGGTCACGGAACCACAAGTGACGTGTGCAGCTGAGGTTCTCGGCTCGGGAAGCCCCCTTTAGGAGCCCGGTCCTGGGCTCAGAGAGCAGGATAACACACGTGGCCCACCATACAGACATGAACCCCCTCACATGTGTGTGACCCGCCTTACACACAGAGCTCCCAGCAGCAGGCGCCCCAGGAGAGGTGCAGGATCTGCCGTGTGTTCGCCATGGCTGCTCCCCCAATTTCCTCATGTCTCGGCTTTAGCTCTGCAGGCAGCTCGGTGCATATTTACGGGGAGCATGAGAACAGAGCTGGCACGTAAGAGTGAGAGTCGGGTGAGGCGAGGGCTGGCAGCCACCTGCCATTGTTTCCAGTCTAGTCAGGATCTCCATTGACATCCTAAGCGGTGCTTCCCGGGGGCATCCTGTGCCCAGTGAGGCGTCCCGTGCCCAGGAGCCCATCCGCTACCCGTGGACACAAGTGGGAGCATTTCTCTCTCACGGAACCCGTGCTGTGACATGTGTGGCCACCCCTTTCCTGGAGTTCGCAGACAGAAATCAAACTTGGCACTCGGTTGTAACTCCCACATACAGAGAAAGTGAACACGTCCTCGTCCCGTGCTCAGTGGGCAGGATAGACGAAGGGTGAATTCCTCACCCGGGTTCCTAAAGTCGGTCCTGCAGTGCAAGGAGAACCTGGCGGCCTGAACCGGCACCTCAGGTAACGGGTGGGGCGAGACGGGCCGACTCACGCACGCGGCGCTGCCGGGCATCTTGGCGTTGGGCGAGAGGAGGCGGATGCTCATCCACGGAGCGGGAGCTCCCGGTGAGACCGCCCCCGAAGATGCGTCGGCACCTCGGTCGTGCCAGGAGCCCCCATGATGGATGCTGCAGACGGCAAACTGGGGTACGGGGGACAGACTCCCCAGGGCAACAGCAAAGACTCTATTCCCCTGCTGCAACACTGGACAAGATCCACTTCATGGTCTCAAAATCTCACCCTTGACCAGCCCATGAGGATGCAGCAGGCAAGAAAAGGTGTAGCCAGGCTGGCTGTGCAACCCTAAAGGTCAGTCACAGGAACTTGAAATACTAGGAAATGGGGACGCTACTGCAGGCTCACGTCAGCATTCTAGGGAGGAAACCGCATACTGAGGAAAAAATTCCCAACATGGAACAGCAGAGGGTGGAAAGGAGACCTGTACGTGTACACGTGTGCGTGCACATGCACAAGTGCTTGCGTGAAAGGGCGGAAAAGACCTGGGATCTCCACTGGCACTTACACGGCCCCGCAAGGAAACATTTGGGCAGTTTGTGCATGGGAAAACCTGTGAGCACACACCACATTGACACAGGAGTGACTGCCTGCTCACACACGGAACCTGGGAAGGGGCAGAGTCAATGTGTGAGGAAAGGAAAAATTAAAAGGGGAGATGGAGAGCAGGGTGGAGACAGGAATATCTCCAACAGTGAAACCCTCACTCAAGCACTCAGCAGCATACTCTCCAAAAAGGAAGGTGAACACCCACCTGCTGCAATAACACAACAGCTGAAGTCAGAAGCAGCAGCTTTGTACAAATAAAGGGTGGGCCGATGTCACAGATTACCGGGATGGACGCAAAAGTAGCTTGCTAGACTAGATAACACACTGCAGCAAAACACATGCAGCAGAAATTTCAGGTGTCAGTGACAGGGTGAATGCAAACTGAGGGAGTGGGCATACCCAAAGGATGAACAGCAGTGCAAGACTTCAAAAAGGCATAGGGAAGAGTGAAGTAAAGGTATGTCAGGACAGAGGAAATGCACAGAAGGGGTGCTCTTTCCTGCTAAAACGGGACAAGATTCACAAAGTATCACGAGCAATCCCTTCAGCTGCAACACAATAAGCAGCCCAGGAAGACACTGCAACTAAGAGGGTATGGTTTCCACAAATGTCAGTAAGGCATACTTGCCAATCTTCAAAACCTGCAAGGAAAGCAGCAAAAATGCACTCAGTGGGTGGGTGGCTACAGGGAGAAACCTGCATAACAGAAGCACATAAATGCACCATGAACAGGCAGACATTGCAGCTGCACCAGGCAGCTGATAATAGCTCCACTGATGCACACTTCTGATACACACAAGAAACACTGAGACAGGCGTGGAGCAGACCACTTGCAAGAATGATGACAAGGGTCAAGTTGGCACACTTTGGTAACACAAGGCAGAACTACAGAATGGTGGAAGCATACCTGAATAGGACTTTACAGGGGTCAGGATCCTACACTGTGTTATGAGCACAACCATGGATGAAATGTTCTGGAACAAGCAATGCCTCAAATGTAAACTTCTTTGACTGGTGGAGTACAGCAGTGAGAACTGCCCAGCAGCAGGCAGCCAGTGGAGACACAGAACGCAAGTTCACAGATCACATACATACATACATGGAGGAGCTCACTGACAAAACACAGCAGTGCTACATCTCAGGGAACATGCACCATCAATGCAGGCATGTGGAATGCATGAAGGCTTGTGAGTGAACCTGCACTGCCAGGGGTCAGTGCTAATAACAGAACTGCTACCAAAGAGCTCATCCATTACGGAGAGGACATACTAAGAGCATGAGTATTACCTGGAACCACATAGCATTACTGTGCCCAGGGTGGGTATGCAAGAGGAGCGTGCAAAAACAAGGACTGCCCAAGACTAAATGGGCTGACCACACAGTGAGGAGCCTGGGGGAAGGACTGTGAAAACCAAGAACAGGAATCGGGTACTGGATGATAGACAGCAGCATGGGCCATCGGTCAAGTCAACGATCGGGCGGTGGCAGGCCTTCCTTCCTTCGCTGATACGCAACGTAGAGGACATGGTGTATTGTCTTCCTACAGATGCCCAGTTTCCTTTACGAGTCCGTGGAGACACACCAAGTCGGGCAAAACACGAGCAAGGGTGCAAACAAGGATGCTCACTCAACCCTCACATGGCAGTGAGTGGGGTGGGGGCATGCATGAGGGGAGGAAAAACATGGAACTATGTCACATGAAGTAAACAGGGTCGGTCATGGCACTGCTGGCTGCTGACGCTGCAACACGTAAAGTACTCTAACTGTCCTTTGACACTAGTATGGACTGAAATTCTAAACACAACAGAAACGGAACCATCCTAAGTTGATCAAGGAGGTGGAACAAAGGGAAGGATGGCTGAATCTATGGCGCAGGCATCTCTATGCGTGGGGGATGAAGGAGGATTAAATGAACACATTGAAAGGACACATACATACATACACACACATACACACAGACAAAGGAAATGGCGGCTGGAGGGAAGAAAACGGAAACTACTGCATACAGTGACTTCCTCACACCCACACCACCCACACTCCCTCCGCCATCCTCCCTGGCCAGATGGACGTCCTGACGGTCTTCACGGACTCGACCTGCACAACATCCTGTGGCACGACTTCGCGTCCACCTGGGAAATTCCTCCCAAGTGCTGCTTGATTCTGCTGCTGCTGACCGCGGGGCTGGGCCAGCTGCTGGAGGAACGCCTGGGGCGGACGGGGCGCTCGCTGGCCCGTCGGCCGCTCCTCACACGTGCGAACACGGAGGACTGGACTGTCTTCCCCGCTGCGACTAACGAGGTGCTTTCACTGTGGGAGGAGGTGGTGAAGAAATCCTGCTTCGTACTGAGGATCATACTGCTGTGTTGGGAAGTCTCGCTGACCGAGTTCGGGACACAGGTTTGACGACTACGCCGTGCTGCTGTTGACACGGCTGGACACCTTGCTGCGGCCCCTGTTCGCCAAGGTCAAGGGGTGTCCCCGATCCTGAAGGCCGAGTCGGCAGCTCTGTACACCGCCTTCGATGAAATGCTGGCACAACACCTGAGCGATGGAGAGACCGATCTGCTCACTCTTGTCCTCAAAGAGCCCACGATGGAATTCCTCTGGGACTTCCTGAACCGCCGGAAGGGCCCTCCCGTGCGCGGCCAGCTCGGCCACGGGTAAGTCGGCCGCCCTGCCTTCCCCAGAGGGCTGGCCGAGCAGCTGCTTGCCTTTTCCCTGGTGCTGCTGCTGAGATTCGTGGAGGAAGAAGACCTGGCATCAGAGGTCAAGGAAAAGGCGGCAGTGAGGTTATTGGTCAGGCTAGAGGAAGGCTGCGGTGCCCGCTCCCACCCAGGGGCGCTGAGCTGTGTGGAGAGCATCCGCTCATGGCCTCTGCTGCCTTTAACCGAGGATGCGGCCAGATTAGGTGCCGGTTCTGAAACCAGTGCCTGCCAGCCTTTGGTTATGAAGATCACGTCTCAGTTGTACAGCCACGTGCCTGGACACCACTGTGCTTTCCTGGGCACGGATAGCCTTCCTGTGGAGAGGTGGCCCCGACCGCTCCCGTACATCTGCGGCCTCCGCGTGCCGAGCCTGTTCTGCCCCAGCGCCGTCCTGGAGGTGCTGACTGCTCCGAGGCATCAGCTAACACTGCGTCCAGGTATCCCAGCGGGTGGCGCCCTCCCTGGAGGTCAGGGACCGGCAGTGGGCAGAGAAGATGCTGCACTCCCGACAGAGGTAGAACTTCCTGCACATGGTGAGCAGTGTTTAAGCTCCTGTCCCTGGTGCTGTCCCAGGGGCACTGGAACTGGTCAGCATCCACGGAACACGTGGAGAAAAAGCCCTGCGGCCCCCAGCGGCGGTACCTCAGGTGGGTGTCCCGCCCAGGAGGAAACTGCTGTGCCGGCTGTAATGTGTCCGCTCCTGCGCATTTGATGCCTTGGTGGTTTTTAACACCCAATCTGCCTGTCCTAGCTGTTCATGGGCCTCAGGGCATCTGAGCCTTGCCACTGCTGCGTGGGCACCTTCAGCGTTGGTGCGAGAGCATGAGCGCCCCCTCTGTTCCAGTAGGGGGCACCTCCAAGGGGCTGGTCTGTGTGTGGCCTGGGCCTCGGTCACAACACCATATGTGATGTCTCAGCTCGGGAAGCCCCCTTTAGGAGCCCAGACCTGGGCTCTGACAGCAGGATCACACAAGTGGCCCACCATACACACGTGAACCCTCTTACATGTGTGTAACCTGCCTTACACGCAGAACTACCGGCAGCAGGCGCCCCAGGAGAGGCGTGGGATCTGCCATGTGTTCACCGTGGCTGCTCCCCCCAAGTTCCTCGTGTCTCAGCTTTAGCTCTGCAGTCAGCTTGGCTGATATTTACAGGGAGCATGGCAACACAGCCAGCACTTCACAGTGAGAGCCAGGTGAGGCGAGGAGTGCCAGCCACTGGCCCTTGTTTCCAGTCTAGATAGGATCTCCATCTCCATTGACATCCTGAGCGGGTACTGCCCGGGGGGGCATCCTGTGCTCAGTGGGGCGTCCCGTGCCCAGGAGCCCACCCACTCCCCATGGACGGAGAAATGGCAGCATTGCTCTCACGGAACCCGTGCTGTGTCGTGTGTGCACACCCCTTTCCTTGAATTCACAGACAGATATTACTCGGCACTCGGTTGTAACTCCCACATACAGAGAAAGCACACGCGTCCTCGTCCCATTCTCACTGGGTGGGATAGATGAAGAGTGAATTCCTCACCCAGGTTCCTAAAGTCGGTCCTGCAGAAAACCGAGAACCTGGCGGCCTGCACCAGCCCCACCGGGAACCGGTGAGGCGAGGCGGCCCGGCTCACACACGCAGCGCTGCCGGACATCTTGGCGTTCGGCGAGAGGAGGCAGATGCTCGTCCACGGAGCGGGAGCTCCTGGTGATACCGCCCCCAAAAACACGTCAGCAGCTCAGTCATGCCGGGAGCCCCCCTTGTGGACGCTGCAGACTGCAAACTGGGGTCCAAGGGACACTCCCCATGGCGGTGCCATGTTCTCAGTCAGCACGCCATCGAGCACGAGGTCCCCGTGGTAGTGCCGTGTCCTTGAACAGCACAACCAAAAACATGTGGGTTCACAGGCTCCCTCCCTGGCTATGCGACGCTCATAACATTCCTGAGAAAGTGGGGTCACTGATCTCTTCACCATGAGGACATGCGCCTGTGAGACTGGCAGCTGCCCGGGAAGCTGCCTGAGCCCTTGCCCGTTCTCCCGAGCTGGCCCTCTGTGGGGCCTGGTAAGTCGCGCCTGGCGGCATTGGCTGTATAAAGCGGTAGCTGTTTTGCCAAAACCTGTTTGGCTTAGTCAGGGCACAGACCATTGGCATGCGGACCGAAGGATCCCGAGTTTGACTCCGGTCAAGGGCATGTGCCTTGCTTGCAGGCACAGCCCCAGTGGCAGTTATGCAGGAGGCAGTTGATCCATGTTTCTCTCTAATTGGTGTTTCGAACTCAAAGACAAAGGACACAACACACGGTGAGTTAACATTAACAGAGAGAACACGTGGAAACAGCAGTGACAAACACGCCAATACTGGACGTGTCATGACTGGCAAACATGAACTCAGTAACATGAGATTGCATGCAGGAAGCACCACAATGGCTCTGCACACTGGGTGGCGGAGACAATACGGGACCCTGCAAACAAGTCTATGTCCCCCATGGAGGCAGACACTGAGGACACAGCTATGGCCTACGGGGAAAGCGCAGAAAAGCAATGACAGCAGCAGCAAGGACTCTATTCCCCTGCGGCGTGACTGGACAAGAGCCACTTAATGGTCTCACGGTTTCTCACCCTTGAGGAGCCCATGGCGATGCAGCAGGTGAGGCAAGCTGAAGCCAGGGTGACCATGGAACCCAAAAGGGCAGTCACAGGAACTTGAAATGCTAGGAAAAGAGGACACTACCACAGGCTCACGTCAGCATTCTGCGGAGGAAACAGCATACTGAGGAAAAAATTCCCGCCATGGAACAGCAGTGGGTGGAAAGGAGAACTGCGCATGCATGCGCACGCACATACGCGTGCACGCGCATGCGCACATCCGCTTGCGTGAAAGGACGGAAAAGAGCTAGGCTCTCGGCTGGCACTTGCATGGCCTTCAGACGGCCCCGCGAGGAAAAATTTGGGCAGTCGTAGATAGGAAAACCTGAGAGCATACACCACATTGACACAGTACTTAGCAGCGACTACCTGGTCACACACAGGACCTGGAAGGGGGCAGAGTCAAGGAAAAGAAAGGAAAGGAAAGGAAAGGAAAGGAAAGGAAAGGAAAGGAAAGGAAAGGAAAGGAAAGGAAAGGAAAGGAAAGGAAAGGAAAGGAAAGGAAAGGAAAGGAAAGGAAAGGAAAGGAAAGGAAAGGAAAGGAAAGGAAAGGAAAGGAAAGGAAAGGAAAGGAAAGGAAAGGAAAGGAAAGGAAAGGAAAGGAAAGGAAAGGAAAGGAAAGGAAAGGAAAGGAAAGGAAAGGAAAGGAAAGGAAAGGAAAGGAAAGGAAAGGAAAGGAAAGGAAAGGAAAGGAAAGGAAAGGAAAGGAAAGGAAAGGAAAGGAAAGGAAAGGAAAGGAAAGGAAAGGAAAGGAAAGGAAAGGAAAGGAAAGGAAAGGAAAGGAAAGGAAAGGAAAGGAAAGGAAAGGAAAGGAAAGGAAAGGAAAGGAAAGGAAAGGAAAGGAAAGGAAAGGAAAGGAAAGGAAAGGAAAGGAAAGGAAAGGAAAGGAAAGGAAAGGAAAGGAAAGGAAAGGAAAGGAAAGGAAAGGAAAGGAAAGGAAAGGAAAGGAAAGGAAAGGAAAGGAAAGGAAAGGAAAGGAAAGGAAAGGAAAGGAAAGGAAAGGAAAGGAAAGGAAAGGAAAGGAAAGGAAAGGAAAGGAAAGGAAAGGAAAGGAAAGGAAAGGAAAGGAAAGGAAAGGAAAGGAAAGGAAAGGAAAGGAAAGGAAAGGAAAGGAAAGGAAAGGAAAGGAAAGGAAAGGAAAAATTAAAAGGGACGGGGGATGGAGAGCAGGGTGGAGACAGGAATGTCTCAAACAGCATAACCCTCATTCAAGCACTAAGCAGCATAGTATCCAAAAAGTAAGGTGAATACTCACCTGCTGCAATAACCCAAGAGCTGAAAAGTCAGAGACGGCAAGTTTGGACAAAGAAAGGGTGGGCTGATGTCACAGATTCCGGGGACAGACACACAAAAGTAGTTCACTAGACAAGGCAACACACTGTAGCTGAACACATGCAGCAGCCATTTCAGGTGCCAGTGACACAGTGAGTGCAAACTGAGGGGGTGGGCATAGCCAAAGGATTAACACCACTGCAATACTTCAAAAAGGCATAGGGAAGAGTGAAGTGATGGTATGTCGGGACAAAGGAAACACACAGAATGGGTGCTCTTTGATGCTTAAAGGGGACAAGATACACTAAGTGTCACAAGGTTTCCCTGTAGCTGCAACACAACAAGCAGCACAAGAGGATACTGCAACTTAATGGGTATGGGTTCCACAACTGTGGGCCAGGCATGCTTGCCAATCCTCAAAACTTGCAAAGCAAGATGCAAAAAGGCACTCTTTGGGTGGGTGGCTGCAGGGAGAAACCTGGATAACAGAGGCACAGTAATGCACCATGAACAGGCTGGCATAGCAGCTGCAGCAGACAGCTGATATAGCTCCACTAATGCACAGTTCTGATACACACAGGAAACACTGAGCCAGGTGTGGACCAGACCACTTGGAAGGATAATGACAAGGAGCAACTTGGCACACTTTGGTAACACAAGGTAGAACTGCAGAATGGTGGAAGCATACATGAATAGCAATTCACAGGGGTCAGGATCCTGCACTGTGTTGTGAGCACAACCATGGATGAAATCTCCTAGAACGATCAATGCCTTCAATGTGAAGTCCTTTGACTGGTGGAACACAGCACAGTGAGCACTGCGCAGCAGCAGGCAGGCAGTGGACATACAGAACATAAGTTCACAGGTCACATACATACATACATACATACATGCAGGAGCACTGACAGAACACAGCACCGCTACATCCCAGGGAACATGCACAATCAATGCAGGTATGTGGAATGCACGAAGGCTTGTGAGTAAACCTGCACTGCCAGGGGTGAGTGCTAATAACAGAACTGCCATCAAACAGCTCATCCATTACACAAAGGACATACAGAGAGCATGAGCACTGCCTGGAACCACATAGCATTACAGTGCCCAGGGTGGGTAGGCAACAGGATGGCACAACAACAAGACCTGGCCGAGACTAAATGAGCTGACCGCACAGTGAGGAGCCTGTGGGAAGGGCTGTGGAAACCAACAACAGGAATCAGGTACTGTATGATGGACAGCAGCACGGGCCATCGGTCAAGTCGACGCTCGTGCGGTGGCAGGCCTTCATTCCTGTGCCGATGGGCAACATAGAGGACATGATGTTTTAACTGCCTACCATCTTCCTACAGATGCACAGTTTTATTTAGAATTCCATGGGGATATGGCAAGTAAGGAAAAACACAAGCAAGTGTGCACACAAGGATGCTCACTCAACCTTCAGATGGCAGTGAGTGGGGTGGGAGTATACATGAGGGGAGGAAAAAGGTGGAACTATGTGGGCAAAAGTATGTGACATGAAGTAGACAGGGCCATAGCGCTGCTGGATGCTGCCGCTGCAACACCAAAAGAGCTCTAAATGTCCAGTAACACTGTTATGGAATGAAATTCTCAACACAGCAGAAAGGGAACCATCCTATATTCAAGGAAGTAGAACAAAGCGAAGGATGGGCGAATCTATGGCACAGACATTGCTATGCATGGTGGGCAAAGGAAGATTAAGTGAACACACTGCAGGAACACACACACACACACACACACACACACACACACACACACATATACGCACTACAACTCTATGGGCATGAGCATGGGTATAACTAAGCGGAGGACACCACTGAAAACTTGTTTATTGAGAAGATGCTACTCCTGCCAAACCTGCAAGGGTCACAGAACATGGGCCAGCATCACTAAATCGGGAGGGGAGGGGAGGGCAGGGGGCAGCTGCTGTGGGTGCTAGTCAGGCAACTGACAGCCAGGCATACTTGCAACTCATCTCAGCTAAAGGGGAAGGCACACACGCAATCTAGCATCAGGGTGCGCAGGACCCTGGGGTACAGCCCCACGGTGGCAGGGCCCAACTAGCATGACACACCAAATGCAGAACCATTTCTCTTAGCTTATGCCAAGATGAAAGATATCAAATTGCCAAAGTCATGAGTGGAGGGTGAGACATCACAACACTGCTGGAAAAGAGAGCACACGCACTGTAAACAGGAATTTTGGAATGCCGTGAAAGAGAGCGGGTAGGTGAAGCGTGTGCCACCAGAGGCTGGATGGGTGCTATTTAACAAGTTGTGGACTCGGGGACATTGGCCATACCCAACATAACATGTAGGCTCGGACTGCTGCCTATTCAAACACCGTCTCAACACATGCAGATCAACACTACTCAGGGCACAATGGATGGGGGAACAACTGCAAAAAAATAGGCACATGCTCGGCTGCTAGGCAGCCGTAGCATGCAGGGGACGGGCTTTCTTCACATGGTGGCCGGAGCACAGCTTGGAGCTTCCACACAGTCCTATAAAACCTAAGGGCAGACAACACAAGGGAAAGAAAAACTGCGTGGCAAAAACCGGGTCGGGGGTTTTTCCCTGCGGGCTTCACCGAGCGTTGCTTGGCTGCCGGTTCCGGGTAGACCTGTCCTACATCACGGGCCGGCCGGTCATGGCCGTGGTGCAAAGAGTTGACATTCGTAAGCTGCCTCAAGGTGAGAATTTCATCCTGGACTTCAGCATTGGACGGACAATTGACCACGATGCCTCCCACAATCCTTTCTCAGAAGATGACACGGATAAGGGCATCTATGACACATGGGCATCGGAAACAGGCCCTGCTGAAATAGCTGGGGTACGCATTGGAGACGGGATCGTGCGGGTCAACGGCTGGGACGCGACCGTGGTCACGCGTGACTGGCCTCGCAAGCGGCTCGCCGAGTGCTGGGAGGACATCCTGTACCTGCCGGGGACGCGGCGGTCGCTGCGGAAGGCCGTAAGAAGGTGAATGCTATCCTGGCGGCCCACCGAGGTCCCGACACGTGCCTGCTGCCTCTTTCGACGGTGACGCTACTTCCACGGTCTCCCCCTCGTCCTGGCTTTGCCGCGTGCTGGGCTGGGCTCCCGATACACCCCGGAGGCCTGACTGGCCTGCCTTGGCCACCTCACCGGTGGCCTGAGGCTCTGACACAGGCCCTCCCTTGGACGCCGAGGACTGCAAACGATGGCCTGGAGCTGACTTATAGTCAGCCTGCAGGGACTGCAACCTCACCATCCACACCAGCTGCCTGGTCTAACCGATGCCCAAGTGAGCGGGGGCCCCGCTTCCTCAGGGCGCAAAAGTAGAACGACGCCTGGTGGGCCTGCCCTGCCCTCTGTCTCGGCTGCAGAGTGCCACATCTCCTTTATACCTCTAAAGGTTTTTTGTACTTTTTCAATCCCTTTGATACAAAGGGTTTGTAGCTTACTATTTGCACATGCAAATTCTACTTTGTGGAAATGGAGCAGTATGAACGGCCCCCGCCCCCTATCCTCTGCCCGAGAAACAGTGCAAAGTCTTGGCGGGGCAGGGTTACTTTGGGGTGGATCGTTCTGACGATTTTGTTTGTAAGGCTGGCTGACCTGGCCCTACTTGCTCTGGCAAGAAGCCCCGCTGTTCCTAGGCCCGGCGGACGTGTGCTTCCCCTGGCCGTATCCGCCTTCACACAACTACTATTATGGGGGTCTCAGCCCACACCCAGGAGAAGCCTCATGGAGACCGTGGGGTTCTTGGGGAAAATACCTTACATCTGGGCCTCTTAAGAGCACTCGGTTAATCACAGACAGGGATGCAACCACAACGTTTCCAGAGGCTGGAGATGGGGTCATTGGCACCCTACAGGCCTCTGGATGGCCCACTGTGGGCTGCAGCGCCAGCTCTGGGAAGTGTTGCCACTCACGGAACCACTGACAAATAACATTTCTAAAACCTACCGCTTTTAAAATGTGGCACCTGGTAACATACTGGGTAACCCAAATAAAACAGGGGAACATAATTAATAAATAAATAAATAAATAAATAAATAAATAAGTAAATAAATAAAAACCAGGGCAGGGCGATAGGGGCCAAGACAGAAATGCTGACACACGCACGACCACACACACACACACACACACACACACACACACACACGACCTTCAGATACCCATGCAAAACAAAGAGAAACCATGGAAAGGAACATAGCAAACCCAAAAAGACACAAAACACGCAGCACACCAACACAGTGCTCAGCAGTCATTCACACCTCGCAAATAATAGCTTCACCAAGCAGGCAGGGGTAAGGTTGGGTCAACGACAGCCAAGCAAAGAAATAAAGGTGAGGAAGCAGGGTGCAGATACAAACAATGACATCACAAGTTAGAACAAAAATACTACACTCACCCACACAATCAACAGACACTCAAAACAGAACGGCAGACACTTAGCTGCAACACTGCAAGGGCTTAAACTGTTCCGTCTGCAAGACCTATATTGCTGGAAATCCCCAAAACATTCCTAACACCGTCAATGTCAGAGGAATGGATTCCTGTGTCCACAGCACTGGGAGAGCAAAATATGGACAGCTCCATGGCACAAGGACAGCCATAGCACATACAGGTGGCGGACGCGACAACCTGCCATGTTCTCCAATAGGTCTTTAAAATCGCAAATTCTGCCGAAACCGGTTTGCCTCACTGGATACAGCGTCGGAATGTGGACTGAGGGGTCCCGGATTCCATTCCGGAAACGGCATGTGCCTTGGCTGCGGGCACATCCCCAGTAGAGGGCATGCAAGAGGCAGCCGATCGATGCTTCTCTCTCATCGATGCTTCATGTCTCCATCTCTCTCCCTTCCTCTCTGTGAAAAATAAAGAAAATATATTGTTAAAAAAAGAGCATGTGCCATAGGCAACCGCACAAAGGAAGGAAGATGGAAGTCACAGCAGTCTGTAAACACACACAACATCTTGGCGGCGAAACAGGCATAAATACCTCCGATCGAAGGACAGCAAACTTCAGGCAGGCAAGCAGTAACACAGATAGCGTCTGCATTGCAGCAGTCAACGGTTAGCCTTCAATCTCCACACACCTCAACAATACGTGGAAAGGCAAGGCAAGGAAACTGCCTCAAGGGATGACAGGAAAACTCGCGGGAACAAGGACAAAGAAAGGGAAAGCAACCACGACAAGTGCAGAAACACGCAAACACAAAACTGCAACCGGCACAGTCAGCAAATCACCACTAACACCAGTCGCATCACACACGACGCTATTCCAGAAATGTCCACGAGATGGCAGCACAGGATAACGAATATAATTCAACACCTTTCCTGAAGCAGCCTGCAATACCAAAAGAGACCACAGGATGGCAGGAAAGGATAAGAAATGACAATCACCAGCTGCAAGGAACTAACACGCACATTGATATGTGAGTGCGGGGGGGAGGCAGATGGAATCCGCTGCAGGAAAGGGGAAAGGATGATTCAGAAACTGCACAGCGAAAGCAACTGGGGAACCATGAAGGTGGCTGAAGGGAAGGCGGGCATGCTGAAAAATGGGGGAAGGAACTCGGTGACCTGTTTGGGCACTCAGACAGACACCAGGGTGTCACAGCAATAATGCTGGAACACAACCCTGGGGGGAGCATGGAAAGAACCTGAGGCAGCCCTGTAAGGGGCACGGAAACACCATGAACATGTACCCAGGATATGCACCACATTCAAAGTGCTCAGCACCTACGCATTCACAGCTCACACAGGAAATAGCCTCAGCAACAAGACAGGGATGGGGCCCCCTCAATGAGGCGGGGACTAGAGGGAAAAATGGGGGAGCAGGACGACCACAGAATTCCATCACAGTTTGTAGCCCTCCTACAAGCATAGGCTCACGGGAAAACATAGACTACAAATAAGAAAATTAATGCTAACCTGCAGGCACCAAGCAGCTTCCAATACTCCGTGACAGATGTGCATCTGGAAATATCCCACGTTTTGGAAAAGCAACCATGACTGCTTCCGGCATGTGTTTCAGCGCTCATCGGGACCTGTATTGGAAGAGGAAATGATGGAAGAGAGCATTACATGGCAACTGCCATGATGTAGCAAAGTTGCTGAAAACACAGACACAGTAGCAGAAGAAACACACACGACGGCACCTGATCCTGCCCTGCAGAAGCTACTTGCGAACCACATCCTGCTCACAACTAAAACGATGTGGGTGACCCGGAGGATGGCAACACACATAATTCCTGCATTGGAAGGAAGAAGGTGGTGGCAAAGCATATACTGCCGTGATCCGCCAATGCACATGCAGATCAATATTCCGAAGCAAACATGCCTTTCTTGGAACGATACCACCAGGTCTCCGTGACAGCAAGTACAGACCATTCCAGGAATACCTGAAGGAGGGGAAGCAGTGCAAAGGCCAACCCTGCATGACTCAAAAGGAAACACAGCAACACAACTCAAGAGTAGGGGAAGGGGGCGGCTATTTCATTCCAGCCATGATGAGAATGATGTGCATTTGGTGCCCAAAAGTGTGCTGCAACGGCACATGAACGGGAAACCCATGCTCAACCACCGTCTGTGAGTACCGGGCCAAAACACAGAGGCGATGCATGTCAGTAATGTAGACTGAAGGTAAGGAAAAGCAGCAGTGGACACCTAGGGCTGGGTAGCCAAGCAATACAACATGGCAGCACAGTAGAAAAGACCAGTAAGATGGCACATCAACTGAAACAATCCTATGGTGACAATGGGCAGAAGACAGAAAATCATAACTGCCACCTTACCATACAAAACAAAACACTATCAATTGTGATGAGGGAAAAAGAAAGAGAAGGAGGAGGAAGGAAAAACAGGACAACACACACAAGCAATCGCAACATTAAAAGAAAAACACTGAGGAGTCAGGCTTGACATGGCTGAGGAAAAAAGAAAGGGATCGAGTACGGGTAATGGTGACATTGTGTGCATCAGCCAGTATCACGCAAACACCACAGGTAGACGACAAGAACCCAAACCATCACATCAATGCAAAGATGGCAAATAGGCATTGCAGAAAGCATGAGAATCAGGACCAACTGCCACCCAAAAAGACGGGGGCTGCAGTCTGACAGTTGGCCAGATCAAGGAGGTCAGGATTCAAGAAAGTGACGTGCTGTGAAACGAGCTACCCATGCATGCACTGGTGGACATCAGGCCTGACAACACAAGGGCTGTGGTCCATCGACACAGACAGACGCTGTGCTCAGCAAACAGTGACAACCTGGGGGAAAAGAAAGGGCAAAGCAATGCGGTTGCCGGCAAGTAAGATCTATGGAGGTGCAGGGACTTCGGTGCCCTATATGCAACAGGGGAAAAAACGTACCCAGTGTGTGCAGACTCCAAGCTTGTGCCCAACCAAGAGTAAAACAAGAGGACACAGCAGGTGAGAACAGGCAGGCTATGCCATTCTGAATGGTGCATGCACAACATTCTGACCATAGGGAGGAGGGGGGATTCTGCACAGTCAGGGGTTGGGCGAAAGGGGGGATAGCAAATGGGGAAAAGTGCACAGAACAAATCAGGCCACACAGGCTTCCTGGGGGCCGTGTGACTGCTACTGGCACACAAGCCTGAAGCTGCATCGAAAAGACACAATGGGAAGCTGTGGAAAAGAAACGGGAAAGCAGGAAAGGACAACATGCCAAAGGACATGCAGCACAATGGCACAGCACTCACTCAGCAAAAATTCCCACCTAAAAGAGGAAATACCCATTTTGAGGTGGGGGCGTTGATGAACAAGCAATGATGGACAGGCCAAGAAAGGGAACCTTCTGTGAGCAGGAAAAAGCAACTACTGCACCATAAATTGCACTCCACCCTCATCCAAACACTCAATCACTCGGCAGCATAGGCTCCAAAGAGTAAGTAAAATGCTGCCATGCAATAACCAACAGATTCATGAAATAGAAACAGACAACACCAATGCAGCCATGGGTACTTCAAGCATGGCCTCCTATGTTCACAGGCTGCTGGCAAAGGAGAGATGGAATCCTGTCACAGGAATTCCCAAGGCAAATAAAAGTGGATTGAAAAAGGGTCACATTCCCAAAGGGGGACACAGTTGAATGAGAAGCCAGCAGACACAACAGCCATTGAGTGACTAGGGAGCGGTGGTGTATCCAGCAGGAAGAGCAAACACCGATTGACAAGGGAAAGCCTATTAAGGGGCAGGGGGAAAAACGTGCAAGCAGTCAACAGCAAAAAAAGGCGGCCATTCAAGCAAGAAGCTAGCCGACAAAAGACAGTAAAAAGCATTCGTTCTATGAACGTATGCAAAGGGTCTAGAGGTGTAATGTCAACAATACAGAAAGAACGATGGTCGCAGGCATAGAAGACCAGAAAGCAGCACGGAGCACCGCAACACCCAAATAACAGGAGGCACACATAGCAGCAAAGATGAAGGCGAACAGAAGTGACAGCAGCCTGTAATTGCACCACACCAAACATCCTGGCTGGAAAAAAGGCATACATGCTCGCAATAACAAAACATCAAACTGCCATTCAACACCAACAGCAACAACACAACAACAACAACAACAACAACAACAACAACAACAACACAGATGGTGCCTGCAAGGCATCATGCAGAATCTGCTGCATTATCTAGGCTATTCAAATGCGACAGAAAAGGTAAGGCGGGGAAATACCCTTCACTGTCTCAAAGGCAAGAAACCAGACAAGCAGCAGAAAGGAAGCACAAAAACGATGCCGAACTAGGAATTCAAAGAAACATGCAAACCCAACCATCTCAGGAACACTTTCCAGAAATGGGACGCTTTTCCAAGAAAAGCCACAAGAGGGCAGCATTGCATGACAAACGAAAGGAAGCAACGCAGCTTCGTGGACCAGGATGCAATGCCAACAGTAGCCACAAGATGGGAGCAAAGGATAGCAAATGAAATTCAGGAACTCGGTGCAGTCAAAACCAAGGTGAAATGCGAGTGCATGAAGAAGTAGAAGGAAATGGGGATGAACTCGCCCCGGACAGCAAGAACAAGTGGGGAACACAGAAAGTGGGGATCGCCGCACACGCAGACAAATAACCTCAGGGACCATCTTGAACCCTGAGTCACGGAAATCACAGGTAGTAAGGAAAGAACAGCAGAAGACAAAAGTAATAAACAAGAAAACAAACACACCCAGGAAGGGGCCGCTGGCACTCACTCACTCACTCATTCACTCACTCACTCACAAGCAGGCTTGGCAACTCACCTGAGAACTCCGGAAATCAGCCCGGGATGCAGGTCCCGACGTGGCCTTGCTTGCACGAACAGCACAATCACAGACGTAGGGTCCACATAATCTTGCTCCACCACCATAAATCTGGCAAAGGACGGGGGAGCACATGTCAGCACTCGCAGCAAGGAATAAGCAAAGCAAGTAAGGATGCCTTGGGGCGGATCACATTCCCTTCCTCATGACCAGGGCCTGCCCCGTGACCAGTAAATCTCAGGCTCAAGGCTGAACTAAGCAAGGGCTCTCACAGACCTGTATGGTCTCTGGAAGAAGGAAGCTCCCTCTGTCAGCAACCCTGAAGTCATCAGCAAAAAGCGCGGGAGACTGACAAAGAACTTCCCTCTTTCAGGAGCCCTGCAGGCATTAGCCAAAAGTGGCGGGGCAGGGGAAGGGAACCACCCTCTATTCAACAACAGTGACCCCAAGACATTAGCAAAAAGCGCGGGAGGACACAGCCTTTGTGATGTAATCAAGGTGATGGACCACACCGAGCTGGGATGAATATGCAGCAACCCCTCCCGTCGGCAATGCCAATCATGACACTCCTGACCCAATCGCTGTCCTTTCTTCAAGGAGCCCTCCCAGATGCTCAAAATCGGACCTGTAACGAAGTCACTGCTAATCAGTGACGCAGCTACCTTTTCAAGAGACGTTATAAAAAGGGGGCGAGAGATGCCATCTTTCTTTCTTCCCAAAGCGTGGGCCTGGAATACAATCTGACGCGGATGCGCCAAGAGCCGGCGGAATGACCTATGGTTGTTGCACCTGGAAGCACAGCCCCTTCACGCACAACTCACGGATTACAAAGCCTTCCTCACGGGCATCTCACGGCAGCCAGCCGCGGGAGGATTACAAAGCAAAGCAACAACTCGCCCGGGAGGACCATGCGGAGCCGGACTCTCGGTGCTCGGATCCAGCGAGGGGCCCCTTGCGCCCCGCCGGCAGCACGACGCCGCATTTGGAAAACCTGGGTGAGTTGTACATGGGAGACACGACATGCCCCTTTTGGGGTCGAATGTCGGACTTCAACCCCGGACGCACTGCGAGATGGCCGTGAGGGGGCAGGGGGGCGGAAAGTGATACCATGAGGTAGAGATAGGTACAGCAGTGAAAAAGGATGGGACACAGGGACGGCCCCGGATGGTTATGGGGGGAAAATGGGCATCAGGTCCCATAGCTGAGCTCAAGGAAGCAGGGAGAGAGGGGATTAAGAAATGAGAGTCCAAGGAGAGGAGTTGGGAGGTATAAGGGGGCACATGACCCCTCCTAGGCATGAGTGGAAAACAATGTATACCTTGGGGAAGAGGTAGGGAGAATGAGTCAGGATGTAGAATATTCCCCCCAGGGAAATGGGTCACGTGGCATAAGTGACCGTGTCGCCATGGGGAGCGAAAATGAGGCCTGCCTAGCCAGCTCCGACAGACATTGCGGCTGTAACACAGCCAGGCGACCAAACAAGGCAAGTAACAGGGCGGAGGTTCCCAATGGGGCGAGAGCCGCGCGCGGACCTGAACCCTGAAGCACAACACTGGGGAGACAATCCCATAAGGTACACAGGAAATGTAGACGGTGCAGTTGGCCCCATAGCAGTACAATGTTAACGGTAAGGAAAGGCAGATATTTAAGATTGCCTCACCCATGAGGAGATACCTAGGCAAGAACAATATCAGGCACCCTTGAAACTGGATAAGCCGGTCAATGAGAAAGCATAAGCACTTGGAGGATACAAGTGGTAAAAGCACATATTAGTGGAGGAACACGTGATCGTTGGTATTGGACATACAAAGAGAAGAAAAAGGGAACAAGAACCTGGAAAAAGGCCAAGGTCACGAAGACTGCCAACTAAAGGATACATGCGGAAGAGAAAGGATATTACCGGGACGGAATGTCCACAAAGAAAGACAAGCTGCGGGGAAAAGGTAAGTGAGAAATCCCCATGCCTACAACTTGTGATCCCCAACTGCATGCTTCACCCTATGAAACTCCCTTGTCCTTTCCAAATAACCCTCACATCGCCTCCACACCTGCAATAGTAATTTCTAACAATTACGTAACGGGAATTGTGGGGAAGAAATGTGGAAAAGAAAAGAGAAACTGCAGCAGACCAACAGGATGATAAGAGGGAATCCAGGTAGGACCACATATCAGAACAGGGGGTCAGCTGGGAAAAGCAAGTGGACTCGCTAATGGCTGCTTTAAATACATGGCTGCAAAGTAGTTGATAACAAGTAGCATGAGGAATGGTTTTCTAACGGGAGGCTTTAACCATGTATAGACACTTTTCTGAGGCCAACACCAGGTATATTCCATGTAGATGCAAGGGAGCAACAAAGGAGGCCAAAGTACAACAGTCCAGGCAGAGACAGGAGCTGCTGCTTTAAGAAGTAAGTGCCTGGGGGCGAGAAGAAATGGAAGATTTGCCTCGCTGTCGGGGGAGGGACTGGGTCTAAGGAAAGAAGAAGCCTATTTAGGAGAGGAGCCAGACAAGCACCTTGTGGATGGGGGAGGGGGGGGCTGCAACCTTCCGTGGCTGGTTATTAGAGCAAGAAGGCCAAGGGAGAATGCAAGCGGACATATAAAAATTGCAAAATCACAGCAGAACGTCTACCTGCTTCCATGGCAGACAATTGTGTGTGTTTGTGGTGGCTGGGGACATACGATGTGGATGAAAAGACAAGTGGAAGGCATGGTGACAGGTTGTGCAAGCTCTCATTGTCTCCTGACACAGGCTTTAACCATGCATAGACACCTCTGAGGCTAACGCCAAATGTATTCCATGGAGATGCAAAGGAGCAACGAAGGAGGCCAAAGTACAGCACTCCAGGCAGAGACAGGAGCTGATGCTTTAGGAGGTGAGTGCTTGGAGGGGGGGGGGGGAAGGGAACATTTGCCTCGCTGTCTCGGGAGGGACTTGGTCTAAGGAGAGATGAAGCCTCTCTTAAAGAGAGGAGGCAGACAAGGACCTTGGGGATTGGTGTTGGGGGGGTGGGGGAGGACTGCAACTTTCCATGGCTGGTTATCAGAGCAAGAAGGCGAAGGGGGGATGCAAGTGAAGAAATACACATAGCAGAATAACAGCAGAATGTCTCCCTGCGTCCATAGTGGACAATTGTGTGTGTTTGTGGTGGCTGGGGGCATAGGATGTGGATGAGAAGACAACCAGAAGGCATGGTGGTAGGTTGTGCAGACTCTCATTGTCTCCTGACACAGGCAGGCAGGGGAGGGGGGTGCAGAGGAAAAGCTGCCTAGCAGGTTCAGCCTGTGAGCCTTCCAGGGAGCACAGTGGGGGTGCGAAAGAGTCCAGGGAAAGTTGATTGTTGGATGGGATGAAAAGGCAGGAGGGCTGCACAGCCTGTCAAAGCAGAAAGGGGGAGCCATATGTGCAGTTGTGGGGATGGGGATGAGATAAATGTTGCAAAGGCTCGGAGAAGAGTCTTCTAAAGTAACAGGGCAGAGCCACTAAGCAAACCTAACCAAACACAGGGAAAAAGAAGTCGAAGAGGATGGTGCTATGCTGCTGGCAAACACCAATACTTGGAAAGCAGGAAGCATGCTGTGGAGGAGAGACTTGCTTGGACAACACTTCAACCAAGCTGCCTGACTGCCATCACGCTGCAGCTACAGGAGGACCATACAAGAGCGATCATCTGTGCTACTGATGACCCAGGAGTTGAGAGAAGGACTCATGGACTTGAAAGCAACCACCCAGCTTCCCTCATGCAATCCTGCACGTATGTGACCCCCTTAAACCCAGCACATCACCTTTGTACCTCAGCTGTTTCCCAGCCTCCCTGTCCCTGACCCCTGCACTCTGGCATTTCCCTAAGTGTGTGTGTACAGTTACTAGCGACTCCATACAGCATGGCATGGGGGTTAGGGATGGAAAATATGAGGAAGGTGCATGCGGGACGGACGGAGGGAGGGGGGAGGGAGGGAGGGAGGGAGGGAAGGAGGGAGGGTGGAGGGAGGGAGGAAGCAAACACTGGGTGGCAGCGTGCTTAGAGATGGACATAACAGGCACACACTAAGATCTTGCACGGAAGGAAAACAAGCAACAGTGAACATGGAGGCAACAGCGACGCTAAGGGGAAGCACAGGGCTGCATAGAGGACAGGAGACATGCATGTACACAGAGACATGAAAGGTGGAGGAGGGAACTGATGGCAGGAAGAGCTGCCCTTTAGTGGCACTGGAAAGACCACACAGGCACAGAACACAAAGCTCATCACAAAGAAAGGGCAGGGCTTAGCTATCCACTACATGAGATCGAATCTTAGAAAAAGCAATCACAAGAAGGGTAACTCAACTTGCAAGCACTCATTCCCAATCTTAGCATATAGATCTGGGACATGAGCTTTTGCACACACAAGTGCTGGGACAGGGTTTGGTTTGAAGGCAGATGCAGATATGCTGTGGTTGCATTTCAAAAGGGGAACATTACATGGATATGGGGAATAAAATGAGTGCCCCCTCCCATCAGCAGGACAGAAGGCACTGGGCACTCCTGATAAAGGGAATATCTCGAATGCCATCAAGCATGCACTGCGACACATTGACTCTAAATGATAAAGTGGAGCCTCACCAGTGGAGCAGAGCACAATCATTAATTATTGCTAGACAGACAAAGGGATACAGGTAGAGGGGTGGGGGTAGGTGGGTGGGATAGTAAGGGAATGCTGAAAGGATAAGGCACTTAGACATAAAACACTGAGTTTTAGCAAGGTGACACTTAACTGATACCATATCATGGAGGACCCTGTCACCACATGCCTCTGCCCCGGTGCATCATCTAATCTGTGAAGTCCGAGGGCATGCTGCCATCAGTAGCATTGTAGCTGGAAACAGCATTGTGGCTGGGAAACAGGGACGTGTTCAGGAACACAGTCAATGACTGGTTGGCGCTAAGTCAGCCCAGGGTCTGCATTACCAGGGAAGCGTGAAGCTGCTGGGCCCTGTTGTGGGTGGGTGGGTGGGTGGCTATCCATATGCATTTCCCATTTCTGTCCAAGCAACAGTTTGAAGTCCAGTATGCACAATGGCTCCAGTGGACAAGTTCTCCAGAGCTGTTTCCAGAAATATCAGATTGTTTGTAGAGTCATGAGGCCGCTGCTGGTGCTCTTTCTTTTAAGAGACCTGTTTGGCTCTGTGTAGCTAGCTCAAGTCTTCGGGCAGCCTGTGGTAAGCTTGGCCCCCATAGCAGCAAAGAAGGAGGGCAGGACAGGATCATCGGAAGTAGATGTTGACGAGAGTGTAGTCACGTCACTGGTGGAGGGGACTCAAAGCTCCCGAGGGTAGCCGCCACAACCTCAACTCCCCTCGAGCTGCCCATCCTGTTCACAAACAGGCCCCCACATGTTACATGATATGGCGCTTCCGTGCCAAGCTGTTTCCTGCGTTCATTTATCTGGGCATCAGGCTGAAGCACACCACCGCCGTGGACAAAGATCACACCTCATGCTGCCCGAGGTCCCAGATGGGTTCCTCTCGTCTGCACAGTGGGCCTCACAGCAGCGCCTTTCTTGTGGGTGGGTCTGAGGAAGGGCGAGGCAGGTGCACACAGCTGCTGCTCAGCAACTGTTTACTGAGATTACGTCAACACACACACACACACACACACACACACACACACACACACACACACACACGAGGGAAATGGCAGCTGGAGGGAAGAAAACAGGAACGGAACCTGCTGCATCCAGTGAGCTGCTCATAGCCACACCGACCAACCTCCGGAAATCCTCCCTGGCCAGATGCACGTCCTCACAATCTTCACGAGCTCTCCGCCTGGACTCGGCATGTGGAACGTCCTGTGGCACGGCTTTGGGACCCACTGGGAAATTCCTCCCTAGAACCATTTGATGATGCTGCTGCTGACCACGGGGCTGGGCCAGCTGCTGGAGGCCCACCTGGGGCAGACAGGGCGCTCACTGATGCATTGGCCGCTGCTCACGCTCGTGTATTCGGAAGACTGGACCATCTTCCACGCTGCGACTGACGAGGTGCTTTTGATGTGGCAGGAAGTGGTGGTGAAGAAATCCTCTTTCATCCTGAGGATCATGCTGCTGTTAGGAAGTCGCGCTGACCAAGTTCAAGACAGGTTTGAAGACCACGCCATGCTGCTGTCGACAGCTGGAGACCCTGCTGCAGCTCCTGTTCTCCAAGGTGAAGCAGTGTCCCCGGAGACTGCTGAAGGCCGAGCTGGCAGCTCCGTACACCACCTTTGATGAAATGCTGGCACAACACCTGAGCAATGGCAACACCGAGCGTCTTCCTCTTGTACTCAGGAAGCCAGCGATGGAATTCCTCTGGGATTTCCTGAACCACCAGGAGGGCCCTCGCGTGCGCGACCACCTCAGCCAGGGATAAGTCAGCCGCCCTGCATTCCCCAGAGGGCCGGCCCAGCAGCTGCTTGCCTTTTCCCCGGTGCTGCTGCTGAGATTCGTGGAGGAAGACCTGGCATCAGAGGTCAAGGGCAGCGGTGAAGGCATTGGTCAAGCTGGCGGAAGGCTATTTTGCCCGCTCCCACCCAGGGGCGCTGATTACAAAAGGGGTGCTGAGCTGAGAGGAGAACATCTGATCATGGCCTCTGCCACCTTTACCTGAGGATGCTGCGAGGGAAGCAGTCATATAAGGTGCTGATTCTGAAGCCAGTGCCTGCGAGGCTTTGGTGGTGAGGATCATGTCTGAGCTGTGCAGCCACATGCCTGGGCAACACTCTGCTTCCCAGGGCATGGATAGCCTTCCCGTTGAGACGTGGCCCCAGCCTCTCCCGTGCATCTGTGGCCTCCATTTGCCCACCCTGGTCTGCCCCGGTGCCATCCTGGAGGTGCTGACTGCTCCGAAGCATCAGAAAGCACTGCATCTGGATATCCTGGCAGGTGGCGGCCTCCCTGGAGCTCAGGGGCCAGCAGTGGGCAGAGAAGATGCGCACCTAGCAGAGGAAGAACTTTCCTGTGCATGGTGAGCAGTGTGAAGCTACTGTCCCTGGTGCTGTCCCCGGTTGTGCTCCTGGCGGCACTGAAACTGGTCGGCATCCACAGGATGCATGGAGAAAAGCACTGCGGCCACCAGGTACCTCAGGTGGGTGTCCCCCCCCAGGAGGAAGCTGCTGTGCCACCTGTAATATGTCCGCCCCTGCACGTTGATGCCTTGGTAGGTTTCAACACCCACCCTAACACTGCCCTCACTATTCATGGGCCTCACGGGGTCTGAGCCTTGCCACTGCTGCACGGGCACCTTCAGCATTGGTATGGGTGCTGGAGTGCCCCCTCCACTCCAGGGGGGGACACCTCCGAGGGGCTGGTCTCTGTGTGGCCCGGGCCTCGGTCACAGAACCACAAGTGATGTGTGCAACAGAGGTTCTCAGCTCGGGAAGCCCCCTTTAGGAGCCCGGTCCTGGGCTCGAGGAGTAGGATAACACACGTGGCCCACCATACACACATAAACCCCCCTACATGTGTGTGACCCGCCTTGCACGCAGAGCTCCCGGCAGCAGGCGCCCCAGGAGAGGTACGGCATCTGCCATGTGTTCACCATGGCTGCTCCCCCAAAGTTCCCCATTTCTCGGCTTTAGCTCTGTAGGCAGCTCGGTGCATATTTACAGGTAGCATAAGAGTGAGAGCCGGGTGAGGCGACGGGCTGGCAGCCACCTGCCAGTTTCCAGTCTAGTCAGGATCTCCATTGATGTCCTGGGTGGATGCTTCCCGGGGGGCATCCTGTGCCCAGTGGGCCGTCCCATGCCCAGGAGCCCACCCACTCCCCATTGCTCTCTCAACAGAACCCGTGCTGTGCCGTGTGTGACCACCCCTTTCCTTTAGTTCGCAGACAGAAATTAAACTTGGCACCCGGTTGTAACTCCCACATACAGAGAAAGCACACGCATCCTCGTCCCGTGCTCAGTGGGTGAGATAGATGAAGGGTAAATTCCTCACTCGGGTTCCTAAAGTCGGTCCAGCGGTTCACCAAGAACCTGGCGGCCTGCACGGGCCCCTAGGGGAAAGGGTGGGGCGAGGCGGGCCGACTCACGCATGCGGCGCCACCGGGCATCTTGGCGTTGGGCGAGAGGAGGCACATGCTCATCCATGGAGCAGGAGCTCCCGGTGAGACCGCCCCCGAAGGCACGTCGGCGGCTCGGTCGTGCCGGGAGCCCCCCCTGGTGGACGCTGCAGACTGAAAACTAGGGTCCAGAGAACACACTCCCCAGGGCAACAGCAAGGACTCTATTCCACTGCTGCAAAACTGTGCAAGATCCACTTCATGGTCTCAAATTCTCACCCTTGACCAGCCCATGAGGATGCAGCAGGCGAGGGAAGCTGTAGCCAGGCTGGCTGTGCTACCCTAAAGGTCAGTCACAGGAACTTGAAATACTAGGAAATGGGGACACTACTATAGGCTCAAATCAGCATTCTGGAGAGGAAACCGCATACTGAGGAAAAAATTCCCAACATGGAACAGCAGAGGGTGGAAAGGACAGCTGTACATGTACACATGTGCGTGCACATGCACTTGCGTGAAAGGGCGGAAAAGACCTGGGATCTCCACTGGCACTTGCACGGCCTTAAAACAGCCCCGCAAAGAAACATTTGGACAGTTTGTGGCTGCGAAAACCTGTGAGCACACACCACATGGACACAGTATTTAGCAGTGACTGCCTGGTCACGCGCAGGACCTGGGAGGGGGCAGAGTCAATGTGTAAGGAAAGGAAATCCTCAAAACCTGCAAGGAAAGCAGCAAAAAGGCACTCTGTGACTAGGTGGCTGAGTGTCTGCAGGGAAAAACCTGCATAACAGAGGCACATCAATGCACCATGAACAGGCGGGCATAGCAGCTGCACCAGAAAGCTGATAATAGCTCCACTGATGCACAATTCTGATACAGGAAACACTGAGACAGGCGTGGACCAGACCACTTGGAAGAATGATGACAAGGGTCAAGTTGGCACACTTTGGTGACACAAGGCACAACTACAGAATGGTGGAAGCATACACAAATACAACTACACAGGGCTCAGGGTACTGCACTATGTGTTGAGCACAATCATGGATGAAATGTCCTGGAACACTCAATGCCTTAAATGTAAACTTCTTTGACTGGTGGAGTACAGCAGTGAGAACTGCCCAGCACCAGGCAGCCAGTGGAGGCACAGAACGCAAGTTCACAGATCACATACATACATGCATGCAGGAGCCCACCGACAGAACACAGCAGTGCGACATCTCAGGAAACATGCACCATCAATGCAGGCATGTGGAATGCATGAAGGCTTGTGAGGGAACCTGCACTGCCAGGGGTGAGTGCTAATAACAAAACTTATCAAAGAGCTCATCCATGACAGACAACATACTAAGAGCATGAGTACTACCTGGGACCACATAGCATTACTGTGCCCAGGGTGGGCAGGCAACTGGAGGGAGGGTACAAAAAGGCCTGGGCGACACTAAATGGGCTGACCACACAGTGAGGAGCCTGGGGGAAGGACTGTGAAAACCAAGAACACGAATCTGGAACTGTATGATAGACACCAGCACGAGACATCGGTCAAGTCGACACTCGTGAGGTGGCAGGCCTCCGTTCCTCCAATGATGCACAACATAGAGGGACATGATGTATGTACTGGCCACCATCTTCCTACAGATGCCAAGTTTTCTTTAAAAATCCGTGGGGATATAGCAAGTCAGGCAAAACACAAGCAAGTGTGCAAACCGGGATGCTCACTCAACCTTCAGGGGGCAGTGAGTGGGGTGGGGGGCATACATGAGGGGAGAAAAAAGGTAGAACTATGTGACATGAAGCAGACAGGGTCATAGTGCTACTGACGGCTGCTGCTGCTGCCACAGCAACACAGAAAGAGCTTGAAATGTCCAGTGACACTGGTATGGAGTGAAATTCTGAACAAAACAAAAAGGGAACCATCCTATGTTGATCAACGTCATAGAACATAGGAAAGGATCAGTGAATCTACGGCACGGGCATTTGCTACGCAGGGTGGGCAAAAGCAGGATCGAATGAACACACTGCAAGAACACACACACACACACACACACACCTGGTCTCCCCAGGCCACAGTCTGGGCTATGTACACAGGGGGCGCAGCATGCCAAAACAGAGACCGGCATCAAGCAGGAAGTAAAGCCATAAGGAGCCAAGTCTGAGCCAAGAGAGGTTGGGGGGGGGGGGGGGGCCCTCCAGGGGGCCTGGAAGGAAGATGTGGTCTTGTGAGACATTACGTTGCTTCCTTCCTATTCCAGATGGAGGCACACATGGACAGGCCCAGGCCTGGCGGCTAGTTGAGGGAAAAGTGACCTATGCTCCAGGACCTCCAGAGCTCCCCACATGTGGCAGCAAGGCACTGTCCAGGGGATCCTCTTAAAGTGTCCAGACATGGAACTTCACATTACATAGGCCGATGCGCGCACACACGCTGCAACTATAAGAACATGACCGTGGGTGGAACTGAGCTGAGGACACCACACAAAATTTGTTGATTGGGAGGAAGAGGCTACTGCTGCCAAACCTACAACAGTCACAGAACACGGGCCGGCATCACTATATTGGGGAGGGGAGGGGAGGGGAGGGGAGGGGGGGCAGCTGCTGTGGGTGCTAGTCAGGCAACTGACAGCCAGGCATACTTGCAGCTCATCTTAGCTAAAGGAAAAGGCAGACACGCCATCTTGGATCACAGTGCGCAGGACCCTAGTGTACAGCACCACAGAGGCGGGGCACAACTAGGATGGCACACCAAATGCGGCACAAACATTTCTGTTAGCTTAGGCCAATGACAAAGATATCAAATTGCCAAGTCATGAATGCAGGGTCAGACATCACAACAGTGCTAGAAAAGAGAGCACACACACCGTGAACAGGAATTTTAAAATGTCGTGAAAGAGAGCATGTAGGTGAAGCGTGTGCCACCGGAGGCTGCATGGGTGCTATGTAACAAGTTCTGGACTCGGGGACATTAGCCATATTCAACATAACATGTATGCTGGGACTGCTGCCTATTCAAACACCGTCTCAACACAGGCACATGAACACCGCAGATGGCACGATGCACTGGGAAACAACTGGGAAAAACTATACACATACTCGGTTGCTAGGCAGCCGTAGCAGGGAAGGGACGGGCTTCATTCACATTGTAGCTGGCACAGCTAAGGGCAGAGAACAGAAGGGAAAGGAAAAATGCGTGGGAAAAACAACAACGGGGGTTTTTCCCTGCGGACTTCCCCGAGCGGTGCTTGGATCCCGGTTCCGGGTCAAGATGTCCTACATCACGGTGCGGCCGGTCGCGACCGTGGTGCAAACGCTTGAAATTCGTAACCTTCCTCAAGGGGAGAATTTAATCGTGGGTTTCAGCATTGGAGGGACAGTTCACCACGATGCCTCCCAGAATTCTTTCTCAGAACATGAGACGGATAAGGCCATCTATGCCACAAGGGTATAGGAAGGAAGCCCTGCTGAAATGTCTGGGCTACACATTGTAGACGGGATCGTGCAGGTGAACGGCTGACACGTGACCGGGATTACCCGCGACCGGGCCCGGAAGTGGCTCGGAGAGCTCTCCGACGAGGTGTCACGCCTGCCGGTGACGTGGCACTGGCTGCGGAACGCCGCGCGGCGCTCCGTGCTGCTCTAGCGGCCCGCCGAGGTCCCAACTCCTGCCTGCCGCCTCTTTGGACGGTCATACTACTTCCACGGTCTCCCCCTCGCCCTGGCTCTGCCAAGGGCTGGGCTGGGCTGGGCTCCCGCTCCGCGGGGCAACAGCTTATCCCAGAGGCCTGACTGGCCTGTCTTGCCCCCCTCACCGGTGGCCTGAGGCTCTGGGACCGACCCTCCCTTGGACAACGAGGACTAAAAACAATGACCTGGAGCTGACTTGTAGGCAGTCTATAGGGACCGCAAGCACAGCCCCACACCTGCTGCCTCGTCTCAGCGATGCCCGGGTGAGCGGGGGCCCCACTTCATGAGAGGGGAAAACGCGAAGACGCCTGGTAGGCCGGCCCTGCCCTCTGTCTCGGCTCCAAAGTGCCTGTGTCCCCCCCATTCCTAGTGCTAAGAGGGGATCTCACACTTACACAGGTGGAGGAAATCTACCGGGACAGAAGCCAGCGACTAGCTTCGCCAGTCGCCCCCCTTCTCCTCCGAGGAGTGCTGGCCTTCCACGTTGGCCGGCTTACATGATTTAACAGAGGTTTGAGACTGACTCTTAGGGAAGCTGTCGAAATCACACATATCCTTTAGGCCTGTACGCTGAACTTTTCTACTTTTTTAATCACTTTGATACAAAGGCTTTTCATCTTACAATTTCAAGATGCAAATTCGACTGGGAATTTAGATTACTGATTCAATCTGGGAATATCTCTTACCAAATCAAAAAACCGTATTTTGGTCACTGTGGAAATAGGCCAGTAGCAAGTGCCCCCACCCCCAGGCCCCTATCCTGTGCCACATGAACAGTGCAGGGTCTTTGCGGGGCTGGGGTGCTTGGAGGTGGATTATGGGTACAGCTTTGTTCCTAAGGCTGGCTGACCTGGACATACCTGCCCTGGGAAGAAGCCCCACTGTTCCTAGGCCCGGCGGACGTGTGCTCGCCCTGGCCGTATCCACCTTCGCCCAACTTCTATTGTGTAAGTCTCGGCCCCCACCCAGGAGGAGCCTCATGGAGACCGAGGGATTCGTGGGAAAAATACACTCCATCTACACCTCGTAAAAGCACTCGGTTCATCACAGGCAGGGATGCAACCCCAGATGTTTCCGGAGGCTGGAGATGGGGTGATGGGCGCCCTCTGGGACTCTGACTGGCCCACCGTGGGCTGCACCGCCAGCAATTGGGATTGTTGACACTCAAGGAACCGCTGACAAATAACATTTCTAAAACCTCCCACTTTAAAAATGTGGCACCTGGTAACATACTGGGTGGCCCAAATAAAACTGGTGTGCATAAAAAATAAATAAATAAAGAAAAACCAACACAGGGTGATATGGGGCAGGACGGTGATACTTGTGCGCAACTAACACACACACAGACACACACACACACAGCCTTGAGATAGCCATGCAAAACAAAACACAGCCATGGAAAGGAAACAGGAACATTGGAAACACCACAAGGCACAAAACAGGCAACACACCTACACATTACTCAGCAGGAATTCCCACCTCGCAAATAATAGCTTCACCAACCATGCGGTGGTGAGGTTGGGTCAACGACAGCCAAACAAAGAAATAAAGGTGAGGAAGCACGGTGCACATACAAAGAATGACATCACAAACTAAAACAGAAATACTAAACTCACACAACCACAGTCAACACTCAAAAGAGAAAGGCACACACTCACGTGCATGCAACACTGCAAGGGCTTAAACTGTTTGGTCTGCAATAGCTGCATTGCTGGGAATCCCCAAAACATTCCTGGAACCGGGAATGTCAGAGGGAACGGTTCCTGTATCCACAACACTGGGACAGGAAAATATAGACAGCGCAATGGCACAAGGACTCCCATAGCAGATACAGGTGGCAGACGTGACAACTTCGCATGTTCTCCAATAGTCTTTACAAACTATAATTTGTGTGTTGCAAGAGGATACCACCGTAACGATAACACTGCCTCAAACGGCTGCAGCACCGATCACTCAAAAAAATGGGGTGAATGCACTGTGCACATTGCAACACCGTAGGCTCACCGCGACAGTGACTGCAGACCGTGAGACATCCCTGAGGGGGGTTCTACAGCCCAAAGACCAACCTTGCAGGACTCACAGGACAGCAGGGGCAGCACTAGCTAAATCAGGACTGAGGAAAGGGGTGGCATGGGCACTGTGGAGGCCAATTCAGCACCTGAGAGCCAAAAATACTTCCCACTCATCTAATCAAAAAGGAAAAGGGAACATATGCAAGATTGGATGGGTATTCGGGAACCTAGGGTACAATAAACACAGTCACAAGGCAAAATAGAACTGACTTCACAACAAGTGCAACAAAATTAACAGACCACCCATCTCCCGCTACATTCAATTTGGATGAAACACACACACGACTTGGAAAAAGTCAAAGGAACACCAAGGCCTTCTGAAGGACATGACTAACGAGAATGCTTACACTGTAGGTAACGGACAATCTAGGCTAGGATTACAAGCACCAATGCGGCACTGGACACGGCACAAACCATCAATGTAGGCGTGTTGGATGGGTCACACAGGAGGGCATGCAGGTCTACACGGTTGCCAGGAATGGGCAACAACTACTAGGCTACAGGTCAGACGATGCAGAACACAAACACTGCTGCTGCATTCTCTGGTGGACAACCAAGAGTGGTTTAACACAAGCTCTCTAGGAAATGCAGACATAAATCACTAACCATACTGATAACAGCAGGCAGCACAGGGCAGGGGCTGGAAAAAATTACTCCCCTGCTAGGCAGCAAAATATGAAATGCACTCCGGGAGTGCCTGCCTGTCAGCAGACTTCCTGAACATGCACAGCTACGAAGCACCACAGGACACGGCAGATAAACAACAGCTTGCTTCCCAGAACGTTGCTCACGTGACCTTGTGAGACCATGGAAGAGGTAGGGCAACCACACATAAAGGGGAAGACATAGTACACAACAATGACATTGCCATGCAAAAACAATCGACAACAAAAGCAGGAAACCAGGTGACACTGCCACTCAACGGGAAGGAGGGTTGGAATAGAGCAAGTGAGGTGAGCAAATAAACAGAAAAAGGGTGGGGGACTGATGTCAGAGCCCAAGGAGTGGACTCAACTATCATAGCTCTTATTCTGCAACATCCTCTGCTTTAAACACTTCCGTAAAAAGACAATCCCTACAACAGTAAGAACAAACCATCTGAGGGGATACCAAAAGGAAAAAAAAATCTAGACACCGGGCTTCCAGGGCTGACAGGACAAGCATATCACTGACTGAACAATGGGGAAACTGAGCTGGGGAAATAAGGGAATGGGACGTTTAGTCCAGCCGTGAATGGCAGGAGGCACGTATAATGATACAGTCTTTACCTCAATATCCACAGAAACATGAAAACACATAAACATGCACCACCTACAGATACTGATCCAACAGCTCGGACACGGCGATACTTGGCACACTGTCATGCCACAGATGGGATGGCACACCGAATGCCAGGAGATGGCTGAGCCACAAACAAATGCTTATGGCATGGGTGATGGGATTGTACATGGGGTCGATGCCACACACTATGGGCCACGAAAGAAAGCGTGTGGATAATCTCTGAGAAAAAAGAAAAGGCACTGTTACTTGACAACTGGCAGGCTCAAAGAGGTCGGGGTTCATGGCAATGACAGGTACCGAGGATGACCGCTGACTATTCACATTTTAAAGGCGAGGGTACGGCACTTCAAAGATAAGGTCTCTCTCTGCTCCATACAAACAAGCACTAAAGACCACAGAAATAGGAAAGGCCGCAATGAATTCACAAAGTTAAGGCCGGGATTCGGCTGCTGGACAGTAGCGATATGGGATGGGCAAGTGCAGGAATGTCTTGAACTGCTGCATGGCAAAAAGCTACATGCACTCAGGACGTGGGAGCAAAGTTCATGAAAATACCCAGGAACATAAAACAGGGCCAGCGGGACAAAGCAGAAGAGACACGAGCAGTTCACCCTACCAAGAACAATGATTCTATCAGACACAGGAAGGAACCAACCTACCACAAATAGGAGAAATGTGGGGAGGGACTGAAAAGGACAGTAGGACAAACAACAAACGACAAAACAAGATAAGCTGAAGGAAACATGCTCCTGATGCTGCTGCTGCTGCTGCTGCTGCTGGCATACAACACAGAAGTGGCCACTCGGAAAAAAAGATGTCACAAGACCACCAGGATTCAGCAGACAAGCACAAACAGGTTGTACTACTAAAAAGGGTGCTTGTGTGACCTAAAGACAGGATAGGGGAACTAATACACACTCATGACCACTCTGGGGAGGCAACAGGAGAGGAGGAAAAAGAACCACACAGGAGAAAATGAGATAAGCTGGAGGGCACCAGAGCGCTGCTGATGCTGCTGCTGCTGTCAGGCAACACAAAACTGGCCATGCCCAAACCAGCGGGTAAAATAAAACAAAATCGGGAAATACCACCACTTTGCAACAAGCATCACAATGAGATAGTGCTCAGCACTCCACGATTCCCAACCAACATCAAAAATAATCTCTCACAAAACAGACAGGGTGTGGGACACAGGCAACGACGGCTGAACAAATGCAAAACTAAGGCGGTTGGAGACAGTGGCCACAGGATGAGCTCAGGCATCATTCCAACCAACCAGTACACACACGACACCATACTAAAAAAAGAAATATGCGTGCTGATGTAAATGCAACACCAAAAGAGCTAAAACTGTTCAGAGACACATGCAGTGAAGCTCTGAACACACTGGAAAGGCAACCGTGAGTGCATGGGTTCCCAGATTGATCAGAGTAACACAATGTAGTGTAGTGGAAGATGTATAAAAGCATGGCACAACATAGTCCATTTGTGTGATGGGAGCAAGAGGATACTGCCAAACCTACAAGACTCACAACATGGGACAGCGGCAATACATCGGAACGGGGGAAATGGGGGTGGGGGGCGCAGCTATTGTGGGTAGTAGTCAAGCAACTAACAGGCATGCTCAGCTACAGGAAAAGGAAGACACGTGATCTTGGCTAGGGTGGGAAGGACCCTGGGATACAGTGGCACAGTGGCAGGTCACAACTACAATGGCACAACAGATGCAGCAGGACACTTACTGATAGTTTGCACCAAAAAGAAAAATGGTCAATTGCAAAAGTGCACATCTTAAGATACAATACATTTGCACAAAGGAAACCCTGAGGCAGCCATGAGGGGAGTACAGGAAGAGACCACCACATAAGAGAGCATTAAATAAAAGATACTAAGGACTTGGGTGACACATAGCTAACAAAGATAATAATGGTTGCAATATGCATACTGGACAATTTCTGCAGGAAGACAGTATGTAGGTGAAGCGTGTGCCGCCGTGGGGGTGAGTATACCGTTTCACAGGTGGTGGGCTAGGGGAGATTGGCAATCCTGGACATAACATGCACGCTGGGAATGCTGCTTAATCAAACACAAGGTATGAACCCGTGTATTCATCAGATCAATACTGCTGTATCGCACAGCAGTGGGCTGAGGAAGAGATAATGGCCAAGGCAATATCAAAATTTACCTCGTGGGCAATGGGAGCGTGGGGAAAAGACCTTGTTCGCATTTATGACAGTCCTGTAACGGTTAGGGGCAGGGAAAAGGACAGAAAGAAAAACAACTGTGTGGAAAACCCCAGGACAAGGTGAAGGTATGGAACGCTAGTGCGGGCACACAGCCCCAAGACAGCCGTGAGAAACAAAAGGCAACCGTGAAAAGCAATGACACGGTAGGAAAGCCCACAAGACACAAACACGCACCAACACAGTGCACACAGAAAATAACCTTAGCAAGCATACGGGGGTAACCTGGGATGAAGGATGGCCGAGCAAAGAAATAAAGGCTAGGTGGCAGGGTTCATGCAGACGGGGCACAATCACTACCATGGGAGGTAAACGTGGCAGACGTGAAGACTTGGACATGCTCTCCCATGGGCCTTTACCTGGGGAGGACACTGCCATTCGTGCGTTGGAAGAAGCTACTGGAAAGCCAATTACTACTGCCGCAAAATGACACAGAGATTAATCAACATTCTGGTGCACTTAGGCTTTGCATGGTGCAGTGCCATCAGGATAACCCATGACAGGCAGTGCAGACTCGCAGACATACACGATGACATTAAGCAGTACACATACCAAACTTACAGGGCTCAAATGACAAGGCAGCACTAGGGAAATCATGCTGGGTAAGAGAGGAAGGGCACACACTGAGTGTTCATCAACCTGCAATGAAAACATACATGCCACTCTCTCAGCCAGAAAGGTCACACATGCGCTGTCACCTTGGAAGCGTGGACGGGAACAGACAATACAATGGCAACATGGAAGGACGGAGCACAAAGATGGCACAGCAAACACAACAGGTCACTTTTAAAGAGCTCACAATGACAACAAAAATACAGACTTGCCCATCTTCCACTACATTCAATTGAAATGGAGTGACAACCATTACGAAAACATTAAAAAAAATGCTCACGATATGAGTAAAGGGGACACGCCATACATTTGGATATAATAACAGACACCGATGCTGGACAAAAGATAGCACAGACCATCAATAGAGGGATATTGGATGGATCGTGCCGCAGGGCATGTGGGTGAAACATGCACAACCAGGGGTGGGTGGGAACTGACAGGCTACAAGTCAGGCTGCACAGAGCATAGTGACTGCTTATGCATGCTTTGGTGAACAACATGTAGCAATTCAAACACAAGGTACCGCACAAACATTGATGAACACACAGCAAGGCGCTACAAAATGAATGCACCACAAGCATCTGTCAGGGCCGTGCTATACAGAACAGCAGACGGGAGAAAATGCAGTGATCGGATGTAGTTTGGCAGCTGCCCAACTTCAACAACGCCAGGATACGGCATGTGAACGCAACCACGATGCGCTAACAGAAAGGGTGTTTCTGCAACCTAGACAGAGGCCTATAGCTCCTAAGACACACTCAGGTGAGTACTCTAAAGTGGGGAAAGTAGACAAACAAAATACACACGACAAAATGCGATAAGCTGGAGGAACCGTACCACTGCCACGGCAGCTGCTGTTCCTTTGCCACATAACATGGAAATGGCCATGCAAAAATCCTAGGGGGAAAATGAAACAGAAACTTGTAAGACTGCCTGGCAAGCAGTACTCAGCAGGCAGGGTGTGGTTCTGAACAGTCACAATGCAACCATGGCTTGCTGTACGCACCATGGTCATGGAAGAGGGAAAAAACAGATTGAAGCATGGCACACGGACTGCCAGGGCAGGGAAAAGTATCTGACATGCACACACTGACAAAGTAAACATAAACAATTGACATGCTCTCCAATAGCTCTTTATAAGGACCTAAGCTTACTGACACACTGATGTGGGAACACCTCGGCTAAAGAGGAGACCATCACAGACAATTAGTATAGTGACAAGAGGCTCCTGCCAATCCAAGCACTGCCACCATGGAAAGCCCTGCAAAAGGAAACTCAAGATTCTGGGAAAACGATTCTTTCCACAGCACAACGCCATCAGCTCACCGTGAGAGCAAGGGGAGGCTGTGACAAAGATACCTGAAGGGCGGCAAGCAACACAAACAACAAAATGGCAAGAGTCACGAGACAGGAGACAACACCACTAAATAAAGACTGGGAAACGGACAGGGGGCAGCCAATGTGGGGGCTGGTCTACCAGCTGATGGCCACCCATACTTGCCACTGACATCAGCTATAGGGAAAGACAAAGATCATCTTCAATTACGGTGCACAGGACACAGTACATAGTGCCTCAATGGAAAAGCACAAGTAAAATGCCACAGCAAAGGCACCTGGACAGTTGCTGATAAGTTGGCATGACAAAAATATAATAATACATTGCAAAGCACCATCTTCCACCACGTTAGAATGGGACAAAGGGAAAACTAACCCAGTCGAGGGGGGGGGGGGGGCATTAGAACATAAACAGACTAAGGACTTGGGTGGAACATGGCTGACAAAGAAAAAAATTGGGTTCTGCTATCGGAAAGAGGGACACTTGATAAAGACAAACACTATTCAGGGATGAGGAATGAACCATCAAGGATGGAATGCAGGGGAACACTGAGCCACCAAGGATGGGTGCTGCTCTTTGACAAAAGGCAGCAAGGGTGGGCATCTTGGACATCACGTGCAAACGCTGCCTTGCCTATGCACAATTTCATGAAAAACATGGGGGGACTTCAAACACAGCATCTCTCCATCCTTACATTCCGATCAAGACCAAAATGATGGGCTGGGGAAAAGAAAATAGGCAAAGCAATTGCAGGATTCAGCTTCTGGACAGCGGCAGCTGCTGTCAGCTGCGGGGGAGATAAAGGCCTATGTCACCCTGCCACAAATCAGAGGACAAAATTGACTCATTGACTACAAGCTTACTATAGCTGACCAGCAATGAGGACCACATGATCATACAGGTAAACAAAAAAAGGAAGCTGTGCTACCAAAAAAGGCACATTATCACTACAGCAGTACATGGTGGGAATACACGGTCACGGGAGCACTTTAGAAAGGAAACGGGATGTGCGACACAAGGGACAGGGGGGAAGTGGACATGCGGGAAAAAAATCGGCAGCTTTGGGACAGAAGCGGGCAGGTCCCCCACAACTTGCAAGGACGTGCACCACCTATCACTTAGCGGCCCTTACTGACTCCCAGGTGATACACAAAAAATAACCTTACTGAACAGGCAGAACTGGAGCAGTATAAATGACAGCTGTGTGGCTTGGAATTTTTATCAGAATGAAAACACAAGCATGTATAAGTGCTCTAGGCTCTGGATTCCTGTGTTCAATAGGACACTATAAGGAGAGGATGGATAGGAGCAGGGCATAGGAACTGCCAAGTCACGTGAAGCTGGCACAGAAGATGGTCACAATGGCAGAACGAAAACAAGACACACACACACACTCACACTCACACACGCTCTCAAATTTTGCGCTGCATGACTACACATCCACTGATGGTGTACGGGAGGGATAGGGTAAACCTGAGACAGGATTCACATGCTGGACGGCAGCTACCATCGTGGCTGGGGAGATGAGGTTGTTGGCCACCTGCTGGGCAACAGCCTTCACAGGCACTTTCTGCAACTACCAGCTGTGAAGGAGCCCATGAGGATACAGGTCAGGACCAACCAGGTTATGCTACCCCAAAGGGTGCTCTCATGACACTGACAGGACAGTCAAAATAGCGGCCGGTACACACCCGTCGAAACACTCATGGGAGGGAACAGGAGGGGAAGAAAAGGATATGCGACAAGGGGTTGTGATGCTACTCTTAGCAAACGACCCTGAGGTGATTGAGCATGAAAAAAAACAAAAGCAAAACAAAACAATGGGCAGCCGTACAAAGTAGACAGGAAACAAGAAAACACCATGACTATCAGGGATGTGCACCACCTTCACACAGCAATCAGTAGTTAATGATTACCATGTCAAACAGAAAATACCATTTGCGAGCATACAACGATGGATGGGGCAGAGTCAAACACGGATGAGAAAAAAATTTCAAGGTGGGGGGGTGGGGGCAGGGTAGACACAGGATTGCCTCAAGCTTTGGACTCATTCCAGTACTCACTCAACAGCATACACTTCAAAGACAAAGTAAAACACTTCGCCACAACACACCCACAGCTTAAAATACTGTGAAAGTTGGGTCAGTTCCAGTTTCACACATCAAAATGGATTCTGCTATTGCATGCTTACAAAGTCCATATGCTCATGAAACAGCTAAGGATGAGAACGTGGCACGCAGATTCACGGGAAGCTCAAAGGAAGGGCATGTCGCAAAAAGAGACACACACTGAGGACACTACACATATCATACAACGGCCATTTAGGGACTTCGGGTTGTTCACACTGCAAGGAACGTGGGCGTAGCTGAGGACACCACACATGCTACTAGTAGACTATTCGCAGGATAACGGGAAGAGAATGCTAACGGCCCAGGTGCCACTACAATCTGGGACTGCACATCCACATCCACACTATAGGCTGATTCTGCTTTGCAAGGTGCGGCAACAGCAGCTGCCCATTTGAGTCAACTACAGGCCAGGGGGGGGATACCTGTGGGACTACAAACACTCAAACGCCAGACTTCAAAGACTCCAAAGACAGTGGAAGCGCTTGTTGCTCAGGACAGGGGAAATGGTCAAGCTATCAAGAAAAACTGCCACACATAGTGCCACAGCTTTCCCTGCACCTGCAGAGCAACAACCAGCCCATGAAGGTGCAGCCCATCACAGCCGGGCATAATTGCCACTCATCTCAGCTATAGAGAAGTGGGGCAGGGGGATAGTCTTGCAGTGAAGAAGGGCGCAGGAACATAGGATACAGCGGTATGCTACACATACCACAGGTAGGATGGCACAGAGGCTGCGGTGGGGCGGACAAAAATTTAAAAAAAAAAATCACTGCCACTAGTCGAGTGCAATGAAGGAAACATTGAGTGAGCCAGGCATGACAACAGGAACACACCGCCAATCGATATACTATGGGAAAGACGTTAAGTGAGAAATCAGGTGGGAGATGACTCAGCAACAAAATGATGGTTCCGGCATGGGTGAGAGGGGTTGTATACACAGATTAGGAATACACGTTGCAAATACACAATTGTGGAAATGTCCTGGACCGTACAATTGGAAACAGCAGGGACATCCTTTCATGGAATCACAGCAAGTGAGCACACTCCAACCGATGGCACTGCAGATGAGGGGACATGCTCATAGGTCAACCCAGAGTGAGGGATGCTGGAAAACAAAGCGCACGTGATGCATGCGTTCCACACGTACAACACGGACTAGGACTGAACCCAGAGGCTACACATCTCTCCTGCAAAATGTCCACTGATTCGGCTTACATTAACCGGCATCTGCAGTGCCTCACCCGCATAAACAACTGTGCACTGTGGAAGGGTGGGGGGAGGGTTGTGGAGCACCAAGAAGAACAATTCCAGGACTTGCAATAAATACAGAGAGGGAGAGGGGGAAGCTGGGAAAACTGAGATAAGGAAGGCATGCTGTGCCAGTCACAAAGGACACGTGCACTTATTCACTTGCTTTGAGACAGCTGCAGGGCAACAAGCAGACCCTCAACATGCACCATGTATGGCAACAGCTGATGGGGGAACAGCCTACTGCACATTGTGTCACAAAAAGGATGCCACGTCTTCAAGGCGTCAAAGAAATGAAAGGCACACACCGATGAACTTTTGGAAGACACCAAAGTTCAGATACGCACATGGTGTGTGTTTTGTGTGTGTGTGTGTATGTTTTCATTGTCCCCCATCCATTCACAGACCAGCCATCGCTACTCCAATGATTGATTCATTGAACAAAAAATAAAATTAAGTGCTAACGAGCCACCTCTTATGCTACATATTTAACTAAAAGTGAGGTTCCGTAAACACTTGGGGATGGGGGGACATGGGCACATATAGTACACTTCTCACAGCCAACATTACTTCATTCTTACAGCTACCAAGACGTGGGGTTGAACCAAAACCGCTTTGGATCAGTGGATACAACGTTGGCCTGCAGAGCACACTGAAACATCCCACGTTCGATTCCACTCAAACACATGTACCTTGGCTGCGGCCAAATCCCTGCTACGGGGTGTGCAGGAGGCAGCTGATCCAGGTTTCTCTCTCATCCATGTTTCTCACTTTCTATACCTATCCCTTCCTCTCTGTAAAAACATCTATAAAATAGATTTTTAAAAGAATAAGACATGGGGTTGAGACCAATAAGGAAGCAGCAGCTGGAAACAGAGAAGGGGGGGGAGGGACAAATCTTTGCTACTCTTGCCGATAATGTGCAAACCCTCAAAGAGCAGCAGAACATGAGCAGTAACAGATACTCATTTGATCGCCGTTTAACATCTCAATACACTGCAAACTGCTACCGTTGCATGAGGCAAACACTGTACATGCATACACACCCACAATGATAGGCTACACACTGGCCATGACACCTTGGGAAAATCAACAGGTGATTTCATTCGCCTTCCCTACATTGCTTCAATTGTGATAGACAGGACGGGGTGGGGGTGGGGTCACACCGGGAATAACAGTGACACATGAGTGCACAAGGACAAACCACAACCGGCTTGAAATAACAAGGGGACAATGAATGGGACACAATAGACATCAACGCTGAATGACTGACAAACGGATAACTTCTAACAGGGATACGCTGTGTCAGGGAACGTTGCATGCAGGGCACATTTGGCACCATTTCATGCTTTGGCAAGGAAAGGGGTCCATACACTTGGCTGCAACACACAAACACAACACCTTCAAATACTGACTTCACACACTTGTAAAATGTCCTCTATGCTGTATCAGAAAAAAATATATTGAACAATGCCTTTGTGGGAACGCAATAGAAACGAGATACGTGGCTGACTGCTACCCAATGTGTTGGAGTAAACATTTCACTAACTGCAGGGAAATGGAGGCACTCTGGGAGCAGCCACATGTGGTACAAGCACAACAATGGCAACGAGACAGTGCACTACCTACAGCAGCTGAAACAAGGCAGGCAGGCAGGCAAGAAAGTAGGAATATATCTATTCAAGGGAAGGAAAAGGGAAGACACACACAACAGGAGCATGCAAGCCCACATTAACCTCACATATACTATCAGTTTGCTCTCTGGAAAATACTGACACTTGGCACGCAGGTAACAAGCTAAATAACATCTTGGGGACACATGGCTTACACAGGTATCACATTTACAAAGCATGGAACAATAACATGGACACGGTACAAGGAGGAAAGGCACTCGCTCTACAAACATTACACAAACAACACAAACAGATATCTCATACAAAGAAACAAAACTGCAAAATGACAAACAAATGCTACCAAAACATGAGTATGGGGATGCGGGACGGCAGTCTCACACGATGCTTTGCCATCTTCTCTTGAAAAACGCCGGACGGCATGCTTGAGGTCCGCCGAAGAACGTGGGACATTGTATAAACATCGATGACATCACAAAGCACGCTATGCCCTCAGAAACAACACTATGCTCACGTATTGAGTAACAAAGTTCGACACCCAGTACACACAAGCACCAGGGATTCGTGGGGATGGCCGCACACATTCACAGCAGCCACAAGCACAGGTTTCACAAGGAAACATAAACGTCCATGATGCTGGGGCTCACGTACATTCAAAACAGACTTCCGTGATGACAAGGGAACTACACGACGAAAACTGCAAGGCTCGGGTCCCTCCGCGACAACGGCGACATCGCTGGCGAGGACGCACACGGCAGCGGCGGCAGACGCCTAAAAAAAAAATAAATCAAAGGATGTTAATTGTATCCATCACATGAGCAGCACCAGAACACTCGAGACACACGAGGGCAGGCCATCAATGAGCCAAAAACAGCAATGGGGTAAAGGACACTCTGAGGACAGCAAATGACCACACAGGGAGCAGCACGGCGGACGCACCGCGGGCCTAACCGTGTCTGCGGCCGTGAGACAGGGCTTCAACCGGTTTCTGCATCACAACTACGTGACCCACCTCTTGGACAAACTACAGGCCAGGACCGGCATGAACGGAGCTCCATCACCCTCGGTATCATTGGGATATTGCCCTTATACCTCATATTCCGTTAGGGAGCCTCTAGCCTCTGAAACACATCTTACGTCTTCGATTAAAGCCATAAAGACTACCAACAAACAACATCATGCACGCTGCCTGACCGCTACAGCAGTGTGTGCTGTGTTCAACATCGCTCAATTCTTCTCTCACCTCTTCCTGTCCTGCTTCCCCTTCAATTACATGATAAAGGGCAGCTTCCTACTATACAGGACTTCCGATGGGGCTCGACTGCTCTACAAGTGCATCCTCCATCCTATCTTCCTAAAACAAGACTCACGGAGAGAAAATGTGCTCTACCGCTTCAAACAAAAAGACAAACACGCCGCAGATGCCGTCGAAAAAGCCACCGTGAATTGACTGCAGTGACAGAAACAAGACCGAGCACCTAATCCATCCAGCTGCGTTAAGACTTTCTGCACTACGCACCTTTCTGGTACAGCTTCAGTTTGTGATGGGGACTGTCAGATCAGCATTTTAATCTTGCCTTGAGAACAGTTTGGCATGTCAAATAATTGAATGTGCCCAAAGATTGCTTGGCGTTTACTCTCTATACACATGGAGACCATTTTAACAAGAAATGAAATGCAATGCAATGTAATGCAATAGAGTATGCAAAACTATGCAAACTACATTTTGCCTATGAACGGGCAATCTTTCACCGTAAGACGGCAAATACAAACTTAAAATGCCATATCCCAACAAGCTTTGGCCTTCGATGGGCTCTCTCAAATCGCATTTTCTCTCTGCTCTTCAAAGGTCCAACACATGCAATATATAACTTTTTGGTAAATGTTGTGCATGGAATTGTACATACATGGAGAGAAATGTGCTCATTGCAACGTGCGTGACGCTCATGACCACCTGCACAGAGCTGCGGCTTATGCTGTGCTGGTGTGATCGCATAAGACAGTGATACTGTCTTGTGGCCTTTCATAATATGCATACAAGCTTTACATTTGTCTGCTTTTCAGATTCTACAATGGAAATCATCCCTGCTTTCACCCTCAGTCAGTGCTCCCTCACATGTTGCTATACTATTGCTACTTTCCCATTATTTAACACCAACAGAAAATAGCCGAAACCGGTTTGGCTCAGTGGATACAGCATCAGCCTGCAGAATGAAAAGTCGCGGGTTCGATTCCGGTCGAGGCATGTACCTTGCCTGCAGGCACATCCCCAGTAGGGGGTGTGCGAGAGGCAGCTAGCTGATCCATGTTTCTCTCTCATCGATGTTGCCCACTTTCTATCCCTCTCCCTTCCTCTCTGTAATAAATCAACAAAATATATTTTTAAAACATTAAAAAAAAAAAAAAAAAGGAAGGACCTCCCAGAGATTTCCATGCCTCGGATTGCACGTATTTTCTTCTTTTTATCAGTGCCTAGCAGGACATGATAATCAGGACACAAGGATCTAAGAACACTTCTGGAAAAATGAAAGCAACTTTGACAGAACCTATAGCCTGCTTGCTAGTGGTCAAGTATAACCGTCTTTACCTTCTTTCACTGGCCTTCCTTTAAGGTCAAGCGCATGACGACTCCTACTTTGCAAGTCACAGTCATTTCTACTATCTTCAAAACACTTCATCTTTAGCCTTTGTTGGTTTTAATACATTGCACACAACTACAGACTCGACGTACACAACAAAAAGTGTCTCCCTCCGTACCTTCATCGGCCAACTGCCTTACGCACATTCTCACGCCTTAGCTGGCCTTCACAGACTGACTTCTGCACCAACCATACTGCAGGGTTCTTCTCAATCACACTCAACTGACTCAAGAGTAAAACAAAACTACCGAGGCTAAATACCAGGCTCTAAATATTTTTAAGGAAAATAAACATTTCTCATTATAATAACAATAACATCAAAATGATATCTCATTATATAATAGATATTAAACATTTCAAAAATAGGACACAGGGAGGAGAAAGTGGTGGCGGAATACGCACATATGTCCTGAGTCTTCTCACGCAGCAGATAGGGGGAGCGGGTGAAACCAGTAGAATAAAGCTTGAATTGCCAAAGGAGACACAGATGGTAACATAATTTGCAGGTGGGAAGGGCACAGATTCTCCTGGAAAAAGGGAAAGTAAAAAATATAGCCAAAACCGGTTTGCATCAGTGGTACGGCATCAGCCTTTGGGCTGCAAAGTCCCAGGTTCAGTTCCAGTCAAGGACATATACCTTGGCTGCAGGCACATCCCCAGTAGGGGGTGTGCAAGAGGCAGCTGATCCATGTTTCTAACTTTCTAGCCCTCTACCTTCCTCTCTGTAGAAAATCAATAAAATATATTAGATGTATAGATGCAGTACAATCTGCCACACCTCTGTACTCACAAGGTCAGGGAGAAACTATACAGCAACAAGCCGCGTCCATGGGGATAGGCAAAGCGTTTGTCTGTGAAAAAAGGGTCCACGGGATTGTGGGAGGTAGTGGACTTGGGAATGTGAAGTCACTGGCAGCCCTAAGGATTGCCGGCACTCCGCTTTCTTTCGGCAAGAGACAAGATTGCAGAGACGCTGTCCCCTCCTCGCAATGGGGCCTGCACCTTTCTCCACTGAACCTAGTTCCTAGGACCTTTCAGGTAAAGACAATTATCTGTGGCTGAGGTGCAGAACAACGGGTGGCGTTGTGGAATCTGAGGAGAGTAACCGGCGGGCGGTCAAACAGAGGTGGGATAGCCAGTCTGGTGCTGAGTCAGTCACATCCAAGTCGCTTCCATGTTTTCTGCTGAGAGATAGCCCCTCCCCCTAGTCTCCAGCCAACCAATATAGACAAACCCAGATGACACCCTGAATACACCAGAGAATCTGATTATTCACTGAGGACACAGGAAAAGTGGGCCTTGCATTGCTCAAAGTGCAGGGTGCTGCACTTCAAAGAACCAAAAGGGTCCTCTTCTGCCTATTGGAAATTTTAAGGAATTACTTCCTTCCAATAAGAATAAAGCAAAATTGGGACACTCATCTCCACGCCTGCTGACCTCTACAGACCACAGTTGTGCCGATCAAGCTCTCAGACCTTCATCAACTAGCTCAAGAAGGGAGCTACGCTGCATTACCTAGCCCAGGAGGAGGACAGATTGTACCAGTAGCATCATCAACAAAAGAACCTGCGAAGCAAACCAATTGGATCTACAATTCAAACATTAGAGGAAACTGTGGGGACACAAAACAACTTTTATCTAAGGAAAGAAAAAGAGGAAGCACCAGAAAGGCACTTAAATTATATTGAGGCTAGCAGCTTATCACACAAACAACTATGGTCCTAAACAACAATCATAGATAATAAAACCAACACAGACGATTGGCTCACTTAGGAATGCCGCACAAAATTAAAATTAAATTCTTTTTCAAGGATTGGAAATCCTACAAGACAGTCCTTAGTCAAAATCCACATAACAGGACCCATCTATGACAATACCTTCTCATCAAAGATGTCCGTTTGCACGAGGAATTGCCAGTGCTAAAGGAAAACAACCACATTTATAATGTAAGACAGCACAGAATGCCATGAACATGCATCCTCATTCCATAACTCAGGGACAAGAAGGAACACATACGCACCTAGCTCCACACAGCACCCACTACACCACAAACTACTTCTGAAAAAAATCACTAACCCGATATAGACTTCTTAAAAATAAAATCACCAGGACATTGGGGGCTACATTGCCTCCATAAAAATAGGCTACGCAAACATTCAACAAAATATACAGACATCTGGAGACACGCATGGCCATCCATGGTATCCAGCACACAAATAAAAGCCATAAACAACATCAAATTTTAATTCACATTTTATGTTGTTATTTAAAGAAATGCTTCAGCCACCAGCCAAAAAAAAAAAAATTACACCAGGTAAATCCTGCATTAACAGGCATGAAACCAGTTGGCATCACTGGGGAAAGCAAACGTAGGCCTGTGGACTCATGAATCCAGGATTCCATTTGGATCAAGGCCATGTGCCTTGGTTACTGGCACATCACAGTTGGGGGGTGGGGGTGTGCAAAAGGCAGCTCATCCATGTTTCTGATTTTCTATCCCTACCTACCCCCTTCCTCTCAGTATAAAGAGCCAATAAAATATATCTTTAAAAAAAAAGTAGCATGAAACGCAAAAACAATCAGGCAAGACAAAGAAACCACTTTACAACACCTCTTCTCATAAACACATGGTCACTATAAGGGAAAAAAAATGATGCGGGGAGAAAAAACAATCAGTCCCCCTACCTTGGAATATCCTAAAAATTCCTAATAATTGGGGGAGGGGGTGGCCTGGGCAAAACTACACCTGACTTCAACATCTCAAAATACATTGCTCTAACTACCTATATTGCCAGGGCCACAGCACAAAAATCAAAGCGTTTAAAAGAAACTCTGCTCCTACAAAAAATTCGGCAAAATGTAATTGCGCTCATTTTCCTCTCCATTCTAAGTGATCAACTGCTAACAATCACCGACGGAACACATTTCTCTGGATGGACCACATTTCTATGCGTGACACACTGCTCTCAATGACTAACAAAACAACTCAAACACACCCTCATACATATGTTCAGCCCTGCAGTCACTACCATGGAGCAGGAAATAACACAGGCCATGACAACACTTTCTACAATTACAACACATTCAATCTGATCATTTAGGGGGGCATTTCACAGAAACAACAAAGTTATTTGGGGATGTTTAAGGTCCATGCATCAACACCTCAACACCTTACTGCGCCTTCTCAGGCACCAGGGAAGGAAGGACAACAAATAACAACTATGGCTAACACATGGGCACACAGCAGCAACATTGGGGAACATTTCCTACACACGACACTCACACCCAATACATGAATGATATACTTTTACCTTGCACCACATTCAAAAAATATCAAAAAGGAGAACATCTTCCTCCATCACGTGACAGCTAAACAAACGAGGGCACAGCACAAGGGATGAAAACAGAACATAACAATTGTTCTTTGAAAAAGGAAAATACCTACCACATCTCATACAACATTACAGGAAACAAGCTGCACACACACAAACAAACACTCTGAAAAAAAGGAATAGACAAAACCCAAGATGAAAATCTGACACCTAGGCATGAAGACAGTAGCATGGAGTGGGGTGGGGGATTGGGTACACAGGAGCTATGGGGAGAGGAAAAAAAAAAAACTCCTGTAATAATCTCAACAATAAAGACTTTTTTTTTATGGCCCTGGTGTGGAACATACTACAACAAACACAATTCACTTCTTCCTTTTCCCCTAACAAAACAAGAGCAAGGATTCACAATGTCTGGGTTAAGAAACATGGGAAGAAACTGAGAAATACAGCACGTTGCAAGCAGCATATTCCACTCCAATCAAAAACTATACACTCAACAATTCATCAGCGGATCACGTGGCACTCATTCTCTTACTCCTTCTGGAGAATACTTGAAGACATATCAACACAACAGACACTTCCTCAGCGCTACACTGCCATCTTAGCAAATAATAACACTCTCCAAAACTCTTATCCATTTTAAATTCTCATCATTCTTGACCATACCTTTAGAATAGATGAACATATCCAACAAGACCTGCACTGACAGGCACACCTCCAATACAAGGGCAAACAGCAAATTCAAGATTCAGTGACTTTGCCTGAAAAAAAGCAACAACAACAGAAATTTCAATGGCAGACTTCATGTGACAGTGCGAAACAAAAACGTACAGTACTGTACCCAGGGTGAGGCTCACATGCACACACGGGACCCCACACAAGGCTGTTCATGCCCACAAACACCTCCAAGAGACCACCACAGCTCCCTCAAATACACGGCAACATTCTTCTGGGAGGAATGGGAGGAGGGGGAAACACGCCCAAAACATTACACACTCAGTTATCAGAACATCACATTAACAAATGCTACCCTGAACAGCTGCTTATCTGCACCGCACCACACCCACCATATCATTATGACCACAGGTAGACTCGAAAACAGGATCTGGGTCATTGGCATTTGGACTCACACCTACAAGAATTAGAAAAAAGAAAGAAATACAAGCCTCAAGATACATCCATGCAGGTAAAAATGAAAATTGAACAATCCCTAACATCACAGTTGCTTAATCTGCTCCCCTACCTCCATGCCTCCCTACACCCTTCCTCCCACCCCATGTCCCAAAACCTACAACACTCCTACAAGTCAATGGGGAAAAGAGTGCCCACGGTGTTTGAATGAGGATTTTTACAAAATAATTACCGGGGGGGGGGGGGGGGCGGGGGGCTATGAATGCAGTTTTGTGACACAGGGACAGGGACACTACAACGCTCAAAAGGAAGGGGGAAATAGCTCACTCAGTGTAGCTGCAAACTGATAGCTACTCAGCCCACCTGTTGGGCATGGGCCACAGACACATTGAGAAGCCAATCAAGCACATGCAAGAGTGCCCTGGGTCCCACCCTTTCAATTCCGCCCTGGGCCCAACCTGTTCCTGACCTTAAAAGGTGTCTCAGTGCACCGCGTGGCACCTTTTCTCCAGGACTGTTCTCCAAGGGAGTCCAGGAGGCGGTCGGCTGGGTCCATCTTCTCTCTCTGCCCTGGGTACGGCTGGGTGCTTTCTTGCCCTCCGCTGGGCCCCATCCCCTCCCCTCAAAGGTGCCTTCACCCAGCACGTGAGCTCTTTCTCCCTTGGGAATGGTCTTCTCATCAATAAAGTCTGTATCCTGGTACCCTGGTCTCTGTGCCCCATCGGTTTCATCTTTCACAAACATCGTGCAAAAATGTCCCTACTTGAAATACAACGAAACAAAGCTAAAAAAAAAAAAAGGTGCAGGGATGACCAACTGCTCATAGCAAATCTGTACAAAACTCTAAACTATAAAAGCCATACTACCTCAAAACACATGCTTTCAGCAACTCCACTCGCCAATGGACCTTTAATTCTCACACTGTCTCCCTCACTTCACCACAACGTAAGTCATCAGAGCACGTTTTAAAAACCATCTCCAAGTACAAGTCATGAACACACGCCTTGCTCTTCTCTAATACCACATCAAAGGTTCTCGCAAGTCCTGCAGAAATAAAAACAAAACACATTCATGGTTATTGCATCCTTGCCTTTGGAAGGGAGGAACATTTTTTTTTAATAAGTCCATAAATTCTACAAACACTTCCCCATCTCAGCATCCAGTCCCCGCTACCCTCCAGGCTGTGATGAAAGTCATTAACTGGGACAAAATTAGCTGCAAATACCTTTTTGGGAATCAGCCTACTCCGGGAAATTTCAAGGCAAGACTTGCAGATAGCCTCACGGACACTCGGACCCATCCCACCTTCCTTCCACCGGGATCACCAGCAATTGGCACAAGGCCAATACAAGCATTGTCCACGGGAAAACACTTCCAGAAGCAGTCAACCACAGAAATCTGAAAGCTCGATCTTCCCTCAAAAAGCTGACACACTCAAAAATGCTGCAATGGACAAGGACTGGGGAAGGACGAAAGGAGGGAAGGAAGAGGAAGGGGAAGGGGAGGGAAGGAGAGGGGAAGGGAAAGGGAGGGAGGAAAGGAGGAAGGGTGGAAAATAAAAAGATAACATAAGGCTGAAAAACTTTCCACAGTCTGATTATCAAAGACTATTACAATTAGACTGGATTAAGGAATCTTTTTCACAAACAAACGAGGTCACCTCACCCTAGTGTGGACAGGAGGATGCCCTTCACAGCATCCGGGAAACCACAAAGCACAGCCCTGTCCTTGGGCCAAAGGACTCAACCTTCCAGTTCCTTACACATGCCTCAAGGCATGGGACAGGCTCTGTCTGGACAAACTACACAACCAAATGCGGACTGGAGACTGTGCCCTGACACATCCAGGGAAAGAAACAAGGAACGAGATGCCATCCAGCTACAAGAGCACAAATAAACCTTTGCCCTTCCTCCCATTTCAAGCTGCCTACTATCATGCAAATTGCAACAACTGCCACACCCACACCACCAGGCACCCCAGGCCTTTCCAAAATTCCAAGCCCCCTTTGCATACCTGCAGGCCTTTACCAACCTATACCCGCCTTTCCTTTCAATGGCCCAACCCCACCTCCCTTTCAATAATGCCCTAGGGAAACACAGCCCTTGCATATCAATAACACCTTCCAGGCAGAGCCTTCTTTCCAACAATCGATACTCTCCTCTGCCAAAATTATCCCTTTCTGCTTCTCCTTTGCAAGCAACTGCCTCATGGTCAGCTGAAAAATACAATGGTTGCACAACACAAGCACAACCAACACACTTATGGGACTCATTACCTTAACCAACAACAAAAAACATTTAGCATAGAAAATGCAGTCAGAAACATTACATCTGAAAAGCCCAGGTGTATCCTGGACATCATCAGCAAATGCTTCAGATGGCCAGAATACACACCACAATACACAACACCTAACTACTTCCAATGGAAAGTACATAGCACACACACATTGAAAAATTAAAACCTTGCACAACAAATCTCACTGTGTGATCACTCACAGATGGCTGGACCTGCTCCCGCTACAGGCTCACTTCATAGCCCCCTCACTGGGACCCATGGCTCACCTCAGCTCTCAACACCACAACACACCGCTTGCATGCTATCCCTTACCTTAGACTTACATCTGCCTCACTGCTCACTTCACATGTTCACTGACAATCATGGGTGCTCTTCAAGCACATGGTCATATACAATCTTGCTCTAAATACAAAAAGGACTCGAGAGAACACAACAAAGCGAAGGAAACACGTCAACTACCTCCACAAAGAACATGGACAGTAAAGAAAGACGGGGGGGGGGGGGTTCGAAAAAAAAAAACATTTGAGGGACGTGAGGTACAGCAATGACCATGATGAACTCACAGTCATGCCACAAACACATCCCAAACACATACCTTCTACCAGCAATAACCTCATTTTGCAAACAAGAAACCTGTGCGTCTTCCTTCCCTGCATGCACATTAGCATCCATGACAAAAGACCCCAAGCATTTTCTCCTTCAAAATCCTGCCAAGAACTCCCAACTACTATGCAGTGCCATGCTGCCCTTGCTCTCTACAAATAGCATGTAAACTGCCTCATGCTTCCTTCCAAATGACCAATGCTTGTGCTCAAGGAAATCAAATGCAAACATAAACATGGAAACAACTTAGGAGACTAAAGTCAAACTGACAAACAATACACAAAGGCTACCACACACTTTCTGACTCAGTATCCTCAGAAACTTTCTTGGGAGCCTTTTATTAACTCGCTGCTTTTGCAAAACACTCTGCCATGGCAATACCTGTTTTCCTGACGACTCCAAAATCAAACAGGGCCACACACAAACAAGGGACCCGCTTCGCCGAAGGAAACAAACAGAACACGACTTGACAATCTAACTTCCCCATTCGGAAGGATCGCAAAAGGACTGAAACTGTAGGGACGACCACTAAAACCTATGAGCTAAAAAAAATTGAGTGAAAGATAAAAATCTTAAAATCCCCTGACTGACACAGCAGCAAAAATGCTTCAATGAACATCTCTCCTCAGACCTCCACGCTAAAACGTACCTTGTCCACTACGATTACAATTACACAACAAAGAGGACGCACAGAAAAAAATATCCAGGAATGCAGACAATAAGCTCTACAGAATGGAAGTTTACAAAGTTATTTTATACATTTTAACTCAAAGTATGAGATGGGCATGGGGGATGTGGCAGAAAACAAACCACAGAAACATCTGGGGTGGGCGACAAAGGAAAAAATAACCTTAGGTGGTCCGAGACACTTAAGAATAAACCATTCACAGGATCACAATAGCATTTCTGTTCCGACAGCCAGTTCTGTTCTGCCACAGGGGGCCGGGGCTGTGCCCTCGGGGGGCCGCAGGAACCAAGCTTCAAAAGGACAAGGACAATTCACAACTAGGTCCTCTCAGATGCAAAAGGACAATGCCACCGATAAACATGCAAATGGATCGTCCTCAGGAAAAGAATTAAACTCCTTTGCATTTCAAGGTTTATGCTTAAAGGCCATCCTTGGGCCTTAATTTAGGTCTCTTCAGTTGGGGAAGTGCCAAAGCAGCACTTCCCTCACTTATTCAGGGAAACCTGCCTGCAAACAATACACACAGGAAACACATCCACGAGTCACCATACTACAGACACCACGTCTGCTTTCTCCTAATACAAAATGCTCAACGCGCACACCTCAGGGACTGAGTCCAAATCAGCTCTCAATCCTCGAATTAAAACCACATCCTGGGGGGCGGGGGGGGGGGCAGGGGCGATAGGGAATACCAGCATGTGCAATGTGAGCAAACAAATAATTGTACGAACCTTACATATACCACACAAACCATGAGAGGTATCTACCACAGGTGCTGAAATACATGGGGACATCACCTCTCAAGGCCAACACTCAGTCCAGGATAACAGCTGCACATTCTTCACATAGGAATACAATACTGTTCTCAATGAATCACACACTATAAATAAGCCTCCCCACCTCACACATCATCAATTGCCATTTCATATAACCAAAACACAAAAACGTCATGACATTTGGGGATACTCAGCTCTGTTCCAACACAGGGTCACCGCAAGCCTCAGGGGACATGACAAATAACACAACTTTCGCCTTAGCAATACCTCTTCTGGGGGGCGCTCACAAATTACACACTTTCACACACCCCATACAAAGGGGCACATCTGCCCTCGGTGTCCACTGTGTATCCTCACAGCATGGATGAAGTAAAAGTCTCACCAGCAAAAAAATTATACAAAAACATTTCTCCTCCATCACCGAGGAATGGGCGACACCTGCTGAGGAAAACGGGCAAGGACTTTACAACTGCAGTCCTCTCAGCACCACGGACAGACACACAATGACTCTCACAAAGGTTCCAGGAGCAAGTTGACAACAGTGGGTTGCGAGGAGTTTGCTCTCCTCCATCATTCCATTACAAAGAACACGTGTTCTTGTTGTAATGTACCACCATCTTAGAAAGAACGCCTCAAAAACTAGAATTATGGAATCATTTATTAAAAGCCGGCGGCTAAAGAGGGAGTGAAAGCGCTCCAGACCTCGCAGCTAAGAACAGCTTGCCACATCTGGCTTATATTGCCAGAATAGCACAAAGGTATCCATTACATCTTTGGGTCTGCAATGAGGAACCTGTTTCACGAAAATCACTTTTACAGAATCCAAACTGAGCAAGTTAGTTACCTAAAGTACCGAAGAATCACGGAAACAACAGAAACGCATTATCTGGGACCACCTGGGAAATTTAGAATAATTGTGCTGTCCACATTCTGAGGTCAATGAGTCAACAGAAGTCAACAACAGGAATGTAAAATCTGTAGCTATTGAGACAATTTAGGGTATGTTCTAATTACAGACAACTATATGTAGCTTCTGACACAATTTAGGATAATTGTCCTGTCCTGGTTCCTAGAAGAATGTGCTTCCATGACCAGTGAGATCACAATCAATTGGATAATCAAACCAGCATCATCAATGGACCATTCAATCATACATAAATAACTTCAGTAAATCAAAACAAATTCCTATTGTTCTAGCAAACAAACAAGTACAGAACCCAAACAGTTTCTACCGGAGATGATTGCTAACATACTTCACATGCAAACTGCCTCATGTTTCCTTATAAATGAACAATACTTATGTTCAAAGAAAACAAAAGGAAACCTAAACATGGAAACAATTTATGAGACTTTACTGAACTCAAACTGACAACACACAAAGGCTAGCACACACGCTCTCTCACTCAGTATCCTTAGCAACATTCAAGATAGCATAGCATTAACTCACTGCCTTTTCAAAAAAGTCTGCCATTGCAAGACCTCTTTTCGTAACGACTTCCAATTCAAACAGGGACACACACAAACAAGGGAACTGCTTTGCCAAAGGAAAACAACCACAACACACAATCCAAATTCACCATTCTGAAGCACTACAAAGGGACTGGGACTATAGAACCAACCACAGAAACCTATGAGCTAAAGAGAAGAGACAAAACATACCAAAAAAAGAGAAATTTATAGATAGGAAAATCTCAGGGCACCGTTTCTGCAGGATAAAAATCTCACAATCCCCTGACTGACACAGCAGCAAAAATGCTTCAGTGAACATCTCTCCTCATACCTCCACGCTAAAACGTACCTTGTACACTATGATTACAATTACACAACAAAAAGGACGCACAGACAGAAGAATATCCAGGAATGCAGACAATAAGCTCTACAGAATGGCAGTTTCAGTTTACCAAGTTATTTTATACATTTTTACTCAAAGGATGACATGGGCAAGGGGGAGGTGGATGAAAGTGAGGAAAAAACAAACAAAAAAAATCTGGGGAGGGAGAAAAAGAAACAAATAGCCTTAGGTGGTCCAGGACACTTAAGAATCAACCATTCACAGGATCACAATAGCAGTTCTGTTCCGACAGCCAGTTCTGTTCAGCCACAGGGGGCCGGGGCTGTGCCCTCAGAGGGCCACAGAAACCAAGTTTCAAAAGGACAAGGACAATTCACAACTAGGTCTTTTCAGATGCAAAAGGACAATGCCACTGATAAGCATGCAAATGGATCGTCCTCAAGAAAAGAAATGAAACTCCTTTGCATTTCAAGGTTTATGTTTAAAGGCCATCCTTGGGTCTTAATTTAGGTCTCTTCAGTTGGGGAAGTGCCAAAGCATCACTTCCCGCACTTATTCAGGGAAACCTGCATACAAACAATACACACAGGAAACACATCCATGAGTCACCATACCACAGACACCACATCTGCTTTCTCCTAATACAAAATGCTCAACGCAGGCCTCAGGGAATGAGTCCAACTCAGCTCTCAATCATCAAATTAAAACCTCATCTTGGGGGGGGGGCGGGGGGAATAAGGAATGCCTGTATGTCCAATGTGAGTGAAAAAATCATTATACGAACCTTACATACACCACAAACAACATGAGAGGTACCTACCGCACGTCCTGAAAAACCTGGGGATGCAGCCTGGGGCGGGGGAGTGGGGGCACACATGGAGCCATAGTGGCTCAAACCCTGGAAGCTAGCCTCCTGTTGACATGGCTGAGGGACATCACCTCCCAACGACAACACTCATTCCAGGAAAACAGCTGCAAATTCTTCACATGGAAATTCAATCATATTCTTCATGAATCCCACAATGTGACTGACTATGCCTTTTCCACCTCACAAATCATCCATTCGCATTTCCTTCTGATAAAAAAAATTAAAAAGAAACCAAAACAATAGCACTTGGTGACATTTGGAGATGCTCAGCTCCGTTCCAACAAAGGGTCACCGCGTGCCTCAGGGGACATGACAAATAACAACACACCTTTTGCCTTAGCACCACCTCTCCTGGGGAGCGCTCACAAATTACACACTTTCACACACCCCATACAAAGGGGCACATCGATCCTCAGTGTCAACTATGTATCCTGACAGGATGCATGGATGACGTGCAACTCTTGGTAGCAAAAAAATTATACAAAAACATTTCTCCTCCATCGCTGAGGAATTGGCGACACCTGCTGGGAAAAATGGGCAAGGACTTTACAACTGCAGTCCTCTCAGCACCACGGACAGAGACACAACTCCCAGGAAGGTTCCAAAAGCAAGTTGACAACAGTAGGGTGCTCTGCTCTCCTCCATCATTCCATTACATTGAACATATGTTCTGTTTTAATGTACCACTGTAGAGAGCGCCCTCGGGGAACAAAAAATTCCCTGATAAGACGGACCTTGCCCGTCTGCTCTCTGCCCCCCAGGAGGATGATTACCTTCAATTGAAGTTTAGCAAACAACACTGCCCTCCAGCACATTAACATTGCAAATGGCCAAACGTCTATGGGATATTTGGGGAAAGATTTAGGTGGCACCTTGGATGGACATAGCCTAAGGAAGTTAGTTAAGATAAGGGGTTTATTGGGGGAAAATGTTAACAATGGAATGTAGCTTTGTGGATTGGGGAACAAGGAATTGTGTGATATGTAAATCAGAACTTTTTAGAAGAGTGGAGTGAAATAAACTCGGGGCCGCAGTCCTAAAGAGGGCTTTGCGGACCTCCTAATCCCATAGCTTTTGTTTCCTCTTTATTGCTATCCATCTTTCTATCTCTGTCTTTTGGTAAGCCTCACCCCCCTTTCAGGGACTTGCTCGACTGATGCCGGCTGGCTCCGGCATACCACCATCTTACAAAGGAAGCCTCAAAAAGTCCAATTATGGAGTCATATATTAAAAGGCCAGCGGCATACAAGGGAGCGAAAGCACTCAAGACCTCGCAGCCACGAAGAGCTTGCCACATCTGCCTTATATTGCCAGAAAAAAACAAAGGTATCCATTACATCTTTGAGTCTGGAATGAAGAAACTTTCTTGCGAAAAGCATTTTTACAGAAATAAAGTATAAAAGAATCACTAAATCAACAGAAACACATTATCTGGGACAACCTGGGTTAGAATAATTGTGCTGTCCAGATTCTGGGATCAATAACTCAACAGGAATTAAATACCTGAAGCTACTAGGGCAATTTAGGTAGGGTATATTCTGATTCAACCAAAACTCAGTTATATGTAGCTACTGAGAAAATTGAGGATAATTAACTGTCCTGGTTCCCAAAAGAATGTGCTTCGATGATCAGTGGGATCACAATCAGTGAGATAATCAAACCATCATCAATGGAGTATTGGGATAACATGCATAAGTTCAAAAAATCAAAATAACTTTCTATTGTTTTAGCAAACAAGTACAGAACCCAAACTGCATTTTCTAACGAAGATGATTGCAAACATCATTTCAATGCGGACGGATATTTTCTTTTTAAATAAAAAAAAATATTTCTGTACCGTAATATTCACATATTATACATTGTGTACCATAATATTCACATAATATACATTGGCGGTCTCCACAATACAGACACCCTTATGAGGGCATTTCTAACTTCATCGCCTACAGACGTGCCTCTCCAGTACTTACTTACTAACTGAATGACTAGCTAACTAAATAACTAACTCCAGAAAGGCTGCCTAAGCTGACTGGCTACTTCAAGTACCGCCACCTCCAAGAAAATGGCTCCCTCAATCATAGTGGCCTCTGTTATGGACCAACCAAGAGTGACAACCACCAAGGAGCCAGATCAAAATTTTAAGAAGCCTTTTAATAATGAACTCGAGCACGGGCCCTGTCTCCACTGTCACAGCAGTGATCAAGCGAGCCCTGAACCTCGGTAGCGAGCACTTTTTATCTCCAACGCAGGGAGATTTGGCAATTTGTGATTGGCCGGCATCACACAAAGAAAGGTAGCGTAAGGTCAGTTACAGTACAGGGAAGCAGGAAATTTCAAATTTTCTTCCCAGGCTGGAGGGCCCTGTTGACTCGGCATCTGGCTGTTCAGTGTTCTGGCAGCAGGATGTCCTCAGGCAAGGGAGGGCTGAGTAAATGTCACAAACAGCTAAAGGGGGTTTCAGTGGTAGTGTCTGGTCTGAGCATGACAAACCACATCCTTCTCTTCTGTCCTCCTCCCCCCTCTGAGTCTGGCTATCACAGCCTCTAGGTGACTGGATACCTCAAGACTGGCCACCTCCTGGGGAAGAGCTGGCATCCTCAACACACTGGGTCATGATGACAGTGGCACAGTCCCAAAGGCCTTCCTTGGCAGGGATGGGGCAGAAAGAGGGCAAGAATCCACATTCGTGACTTCAATCCATTCTGCGATGGAATCCTTGCAGCCCTGCACAGCCTCCATGATTTACCAGGGTTTTTGGTTTTGGTTTTGGTTTTGGTTTTGGTTTTGGTTTTGGTTTTGGTTTTGGTTTTCTTCAGAAGACATTTTTGAGAACAAGAAATTTAAGCCCCAAGGACAGAGACAGACTGTTAATCCTGGAATGGACACAAGAGGGACAACACAGGATCGCTTTGACGCAGGAATTGAATTGCCTGACAGTGTCCTTGCAACTTCACTCCTCCAACCATGCTCTCTTGTCAATCCAAACACAAGAAAAACTCTGAGGAATCCGTCAACCAAAAATAGTAGGAGTTAGGACAGAGGGGACTCCTAAGCTTTAGGTGCCTCCCTGAAAGATCCATCAGCTACCTCTTGCACAGTCCCTACTGGGGATGTACCTGCAACCAAGGTACATGCCCTTGACCGGAATCGAACCCGGGACCCTTCAGTCCGCAGTCCGACGCTCTATCCACTGAGCAAAACCGGTCTCGGCAGACTATTTGCTTTTCAACAACACCTCTACGAGTATTACTTATAGAAATTGTAACATTCACACATGGGCCTCTTTTTTGAGGATGGTTAATCCTCACACAAGGATATTTGCCTCTTTCATCTTTCAGAAAGACCGCAAGGAAAAGATGAAGCATGCAAGACACAGATGGACAACCATGATAGCTTGCCTCTTGTACTCCAAGGGGATCAGACACAACATCCACAAAGAGGTCCTTCAATGGGAATCACACAAGGGAACCTTCCGGAGGCAGGCATACACTCTAACCAATGACCACACTGGACAGGCCACATTCCTGGTTCCTGACTTACAACATTCATGGCTGCCAGAAGCAGCTGAAAATCATGAACTCTGCCTCCAGAGAGACTGACTGTAAGATGGGAACTCCAAGGTCAGTACACGGACAGGAAAGTGGGGCTACACATGCTGCTATTCAGCTGCAGGACGGGCTCCTGAAAAATGGTCGGTCACACACGAAAGGCTCCCTAATCTACCCCTACCCCGACTCTCAAATTGGGAAAAATTGATAATGCTTGCCCTTTAGCTGGAACCTATTGTGGGTCCAGGTCCAAATATAAGTTATTTGACTACCAAAGTGGATACACATGATCTAAGGAGATATCATCCTCAGTGTACAAATTTTAGAGATGGTTTGGGGTCATTACTACAACTTCTTTGAGGTTACCTTAATTTAAATTACAATGAACACAAAAAGAAGTTAGATATTTTGAATGCAAAAGTTTTGGGAAGCAAACAATCATGTAAATCCTTACTGATAAGATAATCTGCTGATTGACTGCCTAAGTGCAACATGCTTGGAAGCTTAGATAATTTCCAATAATAAAACCACAAACAATAACACAAGGACAGATGACAGAGCTCCACAGGCTCCCTTGGCCAGTTCAAAGACTTAAAGCTGAGGCCTTTATGATAATGTTCCTTTCTGAACACCACATAGCAACATGGACAAGTATTAGGGAAAAATGCAGGACAACTATAGGTTCTTTCTTCACTTAAACAACAGTTTAATAGCAACATGCAAAGTGCAAACCTGTGGACCTCTTTCTTCAAATCTTTGAAATGGTACAGACAAGTTTTAAATCCACAATCTAAATCTTGCCAGAATTACAAGCTTAACATATCAACAACTGTGGGAACCCCTTTCACCTGCCGAGTGGTTTAGGGTTCCAGGGTCAGGGTTTGAATTCTGGAGAAGGCCACACAATAAAAATAGACTAGAAAATTTGGGAAAGTGGGGACCAGGCGGTAGCCCAACTATGGTGGGAAGACTATGCCTGCTTTGCACTTGCCATTCTTTTTATTTAGGTTTAGAATACACCCATTGCCCTTAGGCAGGCAATAAGCAAATAAACTTATCAGTAAGGATTTACATGATTATTGATGGGGAAGTTGCTTCAGCTACCCTGGTCTCAATTAGATAGAGGGTGGTTGGCTCTGACCTTTCAGAGCTTCAAAGTTGACCAGCCTTTCCAGTTCCTTGTCCACAACTTCCTATGAGTGAGAAATGAATCCGTTTCCAGCAAACAACTTTCCTCCACTTTCATCTTCACTGACTATAGAGAGGAGGGGGAGGAGATACCAAAATCCAACAAATACTCAGAAATGGGATCATAGGTACATTACAAGTCACATGCCCACGTTGTCACAGATAAAACATCATTTTTGGGAGAACATGCATTTACAATGGTTGGAGAATGTGACACAAAATAAGGGCTCAGCACAGAAAATGAAACAGGAGAGCCTGAGGAGTGAGTGGCTATGGCTCCTCAAAAATAAAAGTCACTGCACAGAAATGGCAGCTAAGACTCAGCTGCCTCACTGAAGGCCCTAGCTACTCATCCAGGACATTGTGTTGCCTCCTGCATGACATGGAGAAGGGGGATCTCCTCATATCCTGCATATGCAGCTAACCCACTCTCAGCCTTGCACAGGGCCGGCGCTGTAACCACTGAGCGAACAGGCTACGGCTACAGCTGCACTTTGAGCAATGATCTCCTGCTTGACTCGTGTGACAAGATTTTTAAAAAGAATGTAAATTTTTCATATTATTGGCCTCAGGAGACATATTTATCAAGAAAAATTTAACTTTGAAGTTGGGTCTCTTCATGCATCTTCTGTTCTGTTCCATTCATTTATCTATGAGGAAAGAAGAGTGTGGCTCAGTATAACCATGAGGAATCTCACATCCTTTCCAAGGAACTGGAAAATTATACAGGGTGAGATGCTCAGCTATGTCTCAGGTACTCAGCACCTGGCTGTATGGACTGGTTGCCTCCGTAATGGCGGCCTAAACAGTCCTCCAGCCGCAAACAGAGCGGGCTCCATATAACTGAATGCATCAAGAACTGGGGTCTCCAACCACCTGGCAGCCTCAGTAGAGGTGACGAACAGCAGCCTACCTGCAGGGAAAAGGCCCTGTGCCCCACACTACCTGCATGGTTAGCTGGGGGCCTCTGCTTTACCAAAGGTCCCGGTAATGGCGACCTGTGGCTTACAGCTTGGGTCAGTTGAGGGGGCCTCACGCGAGCATGCTGCATTTAGCGGTTCTCAGCACGTGGCTTTGCAAACTGGCTGCCTCAAGAATGGCGGCCCACACGGCCCGCAAGCCGCAACCAGAGTGGGCCAGATACAACTCCCGGCCTCGAGGACTGGGGCCTATTACCTCCTGGCAGCCTCAGTAGAGGTGGCTTGCAGCAGCCAGCTTGCCAGGGTAAAGGCCTTGTGACCCGCACTGTCTGCCTGGTTGGGGGGAGGGGGGGGCCGCGCGTGGGGCCTACACTGTACCGAAGCTCTAAGTAATGGCGGCCTATGGTGTAAAGCCTGCCTCAATAGAGGCGGCCTCTGGCGAGCACGCTTCATCTCGTGGTACTAAGCACCTGGAGGTATGAACTAACTGCCTCAATAACGGTGGCCTACCCAGTCCCCAAGCTGCAACACGAGCGGGCTCTGTATAACGGCCTGCCTCAAGAACTGTGGACGCCAACCTCATGGCAGCCCAAGTACAGGCAGCCTGCAGCTGCCTGCCTGCCAGGGCAAAGGCACCAGCCCCCATACTGGCTGCCAATCAGCCGGGGACCCACGCCACACGGAAGGTCTCTCTAATCCCAGCAAGCAGTGAAAAGCATGGGGCAATTTGGGGGGCCTCTTGCGAGCAAGCTCCCTGTCGCGGTACTCAGCACCTGGCTGTATGGACTGGCTGCCTCCCTAATGGCGGCCTACATAGTCCCCAAGCTGCAACACGAGAGGGCTCTATATAACTGCCTGCCTCGTGGACTGGAGCCGCTATGCTCCTGGCAGCCTCAGTGCACGCAGCCTGCAGCAGCTTGCCTGCAGGACCAAAGGCCCTGGGACCAGTACTGGCTTCCTCTTTTACGGGGACGTCTTTGCCACAGGGAAGCTCTAAGTAATGGCAGCCTGCGGCGTCAGGCATGGGTCAATTTAGGCGGCCCCTTGGGAGCATGCTGCATCTCGGGGTACTCAGCAACTCCCTGGATGGACTGACCGCCTCAACAACACAACGGTGGCTTCTTCGTTTCAAAGGGGCTCATAATGTCAGTGCAGCAGCCGAGGCCGCACTTTGCAAGGCTGGGGCGGCATGAGGTGAAGAACCCACAACTGTGACTTCGGTCCTTTCTGGGAAGGAATGACTGCCGCCCTTGCCAGCATCGCTGATCGTGTGACCCTTTTTTCCCTGGGTAGAATGTTTGGTCAGGTTCACAGGGCTTTAGCTGGAACTGCAGCACCATGGACACAGGCACATCGTGTTACTCCAGAAATGTCCACAGGAGGGCAGCAGAGGATTACTTTTGGGCAAGAATCAGCTGACATCGTCTGTTAAGGAATCGCATAATAAATACACAGATCCACAGACCTGTAGAGTATAATCGGGAACTTACTTGAAGTAAACAAGTAATCGTTTGTCCTATACAACCAGTGTATTAGTCTGCTATTTCTGTGATTACATTCTGAAAAATCACAAAATAAAGGGTGCTTGCTCTTACATGTTTCTGCAGAATTACTTCATCTTTCCTTCTGAAAGAGACAGCTAGAGGTAATGAGCAGAATCGTTCAAGATGCAAGAACAGGTTTCAAAACCAAAGTAGTAACTGGAACCTTTTATTCAGGAAAAAAAAAGTTTACACCTAATTTACTAGGAGAAAAATACTCAGTCTTAATAACCTAAGTTCAGAGAAGTAACTTGAAAAAATGTGAAGCAGTATTGCAATTTACTAGTAACCAGGTAATCAGTTACCTAGTTAACAAGTATGATCGGTCCCCCTACTCTCTCCCCAGCGGATGAGACCTTCTGTGAGATGGTGGAGACCAACCGGCTGTGTGACGTCCCCTCGAACTGCACCCACAGGCCTCATCCCTCGGCGCACCCCAACGGTAAACCTGGGCCTTGCCTGGGAACCCCCACGTTTACCGAATCCTCAGACCAAAGCGGAAAAGCAAGCACATGGCCTCCCAGTCACTTCTCGCCTGTTTCGAGCATCTCCAAGGCCAACCAAGGCAGACACTGGGGCCGCCTGCGTGATGACAGCCCAGCCTCCCATGCCCGTCCACCTGGACTGTGCACCAGACAGCACACGGAACCCTCTCATGCTAACCTGTGTCAGGCGTGTAGATCAACTGCCTGCTCCACTTCTCACCAAGGGGGCGGGGGCAGTCCTGTGGACAGAGCCCCAATATTTCCGGGAAATGCACGAATCTGTTCCCTAGACCTACAGTAATCTTTGCTTTAAACTTTCTCTGGAGCTGGTACGTGTCCCTTGTGTCCTGCTCCCCCCTTGGACCACCTTGCATCTGACACGTCTCTGGGAGCCGGGGGATGCACCCACAATGGTGGATCGAACGAACCCAAGACGCCCTCGGAGCAAATGCAGCGTTAGAGCCCTAAGTTAATAAAAGAGTTATCGACCCACAGCCAAGGAGTCTTTCTTTCCAGTGCACAGCGGTGACACATGTCGCTGCCCTGCCGTTGTTGCTCAGTGGTTGAGATTTGACCTCTGAAAAAGAGGGTCAGGGGTCTGATTCCGGTTTGGGGGCTCCATTCCCGGTGTGGGCCTGCAGGAAACAGCCAATACATGATCCTCTCTCATCATCGGTGTTTCTCTCTGCCCTTCTCCTTTCCCTCGGAGATCAATAATATATTTACAAGAAGAAAAACACACACACACACACACACACACAACAACAACAAAAAACCCTTTTTTAAAGCCCAGCAAGCGAAATAACAAGTAAAACCCATTTTGTGTTGAGCGCGCCGCCTTGTGGACATCGCTGGTATTGCTTGAGGTCTGTTTAAATTTTTAAAAGTTACTAGCAGATACCTCTCTTCATGAGCAATCTGAAATTACCCGTGTGATATCCTGTGACTCCCCCACCCCAAATATTTTAATTATTTTTCTCCCAAATACTTCAGGGGCAATTTCTATAAACCAGGGCCTCCTCCTGCACAACCGTCAAAATCGGCTCTCACGGATGCGTCTCTAAGGTCCTGTCCTCTCATGGGATTCAGATGTTGCTCGTTTTTCCCAGGAACGCCCTTCACAGGTGGCCTGAGACCCCGCCTACACCCCCTTCCCCGTGAGAGGCGCACTTTGCGTTGGATATTCCTCTCTCACCAGTCTTCCTCCTCGAACTCTTTACAGACTGGAGTGCTTTAACACTTTGCTTAACCGGCGGATACAGATGTCCGCCATCAGGGACCCTCCGGGCACCAGAGACGCCCCAGGAACTCAGCCAGAACCGGGGACCTCCGAAACGCCAGACCTGGAGCCTGGCTCTTCCATTGATTCGGACTCCGAGCGGCGCGCGCGTTTGTCAGCCTAATAAATTAATGCTGCCTGCCGGCGAGCGCAACGCACGCGCTGGGACGTGTACCAGGGAACTGGCGCTGTGCAAGCTGGAAAGCGCGTCTAACGGAACCTGCGGGGCATGCCCGGAAGTGTATCAGCGGCTGTGCGGGCCTTCCGGAAGTGCATCGCTCATCAGTCGCTTTGCATGTCGGGAAGTGTGTCTTCCGTAGGTCGTGAAGCAAATCGGGAAGTGTTGAGACGCAGGCCCGGGGCATGCTGGCAAGCGAGTATTGCGTCACTCGCTGTGCCTGCCGGACCAAAAGCCCTGGGACCAGTACTGGCTGCTTCTTTAACGGGGGCTTCTCTGCCTCAGGGAATCTCTAAGTAATGGCGGCCTGCGGCGTCAGGCATGCGTCAATGAAGGCGGCCCCTTGCAAGCACGATGCATCTCAGGGCACTCAGCAACTCCCTGGATGGACTGGCTGCCTCAACAACGGTGTCCTCTAGGTTTCAAAGGGGTTCACGTTGTCAGTGCAGCAGCCGAGAACTCCCTTTGCAGGGCTGGGGCCGGATGAGGTGAAGAACCCACAACTGTAATTTCGGACCTTCCGGGGAAGGAATGATCGCCGCCCTGGCCAGCCTCGCTGTTCTTGTAACCGGTTTTTTCCTGGCCAGAATGTTTGGTCAGGATCACAGAGCATTAGCTAGAACTTCAGCACCACGGACAGAGGCACAGGGTGTTATTTCAGAAATGTCCACAGGAGGGCAGCAGAAGATTACTTTTGGGAAAGAATTAGCTGACAGCTTCTCTTAAAGAACTGCGTAATAAATACGTAGATCAACAGATGTGTAGGGTATAATCGGTAACTTTCGTGAAGAAAAAAAATATAACCGTTTGTCCTATAAAACCAGTGTATTAGTCTGCTATCTCTGTGAGTACATTCTGAAAAATCACAAAATAAAGGATGCTTGCTCTTAGCAAGTTTCTACAGGATTATTTCATCTTTCATTATGAAAGAGACAGGCAGAGGTAATGAGCAGAACTGCTTAAGATACAAGAACAGGATTCAAAAGGAAGGTGTTTCAACACCAAAGGGGTAACTGGAATCTTTTATTCAGAAGAAAACGTTTATAATAATTTCCTAGGGAAAAAAATACTCAATCTTAGGAACCTAACGTCAGAGAAGTAACTTGACAAAATGTGAAGCAATATTGCAGTTTACTAGTAACCAGGTAATCAGTTACCTAGTTAACAGGTACTTATTAACCAGGTAACTAGTAACCAGCAGCACATACCCTCGTAACTGGCAACCAATATCCTAGAAACTTGTAAACTAATACTTAGTAACCTCGACAAGAACTGTCAAATCCTGCCTGCCTCATTAGTGTATACTGGTGACATGTCCGCAGCCCGCAGCCTTGCAGTACTCAGCACCTTTCTATAGGAACTGGCTGCCTCTAAAATGGCAGCCTACACAGTCCTCAAGCCGCAACCCGAGCGGGCTTCATATAACTGCCTGCCTCCAGGATTGGGGCCTCCAACCACCTGGCAGCCTCAGTAGAGGTGGCCTGCAGCAGCCTGCCTGCCAGGATAAAGGCCCTGTGCCCTGCACTGGCTGCCTCGTTAGCAGAGTTGGGGGTGTGGGGGAGGGGCTCTGCTGTATGGAAGGTCTCGGTAATGGCGCCCAAAACAGTATCGCATGCGTCAAGTAAGAAGGCCTCTTGCCAACACGCTGCATCTCATGGCACTCAGCACCTAGTTGTACGGACTGGCTGCCTCAATAACAGCAGCCTGAATGGTACCCATGCCACAACCAGGGTAGGCTCTGTATAACTGGCTGCCTCCAGGATTGCAGCCTCCAGCCTTCCGGCTCCCTCAGTAGAGGTGGCCAGCACCTGCCTGCCTGCAAGGGTAAAGGCTCTGTGCCCCATACTGGCTGCCCACTTAGCGGGGGCCTCCACTGTAGGGAAGGTCTCAGTAATAGCAGCCTGCAGCATAAGGCATTCGTCAATTAAGGAGGCCTCTCGCGAGCATGCTGCGTCTCCCGGTACTCAGCATCTCTCTGTACGGACTGGCTGCATCAATAATGGTGGCTTCTAGGTTTCGAAGGGGTTCATAATGTCAGTGCAGCAGCCAAGGCCTCCCTTTGCAGGGCTGCAGCGGGAAGAGGTGAAGAAACCACAACTGTGACTTCGGTCCTTCAAGGGAAAGAATGATTGCCACCCTGAGTAGCCTCGCTGATTTTGTGACTGTTTTTTCCTGGGTAGAATTTTTGGTCGGGTTTACAGGGCTTTAGCTGGAATTTCAGCACCAGGGACAGAAGCACAATTTGTTATTCCTTAAATGGACACAGGAGGGCAGCAGAGGATAGTTTTTTGCCTGACAGGTTCCTTTTGAGGTCCAGTGTAATAAGTATATGGTTCCATAGACTGACGTGTACAGTACACTCAGTAAGTTACTTGAAAGAAAATGAAAGCGTTTATCTTATAAAACCAGTGTATAACTATGCTCTATGATTACATTCTGAAAAATCAAAAAATAAGGAGTCCTTACTCTTAGTACATTTCTGCATGGTTATTTTATCTTTCATTCTGAAAGAGACAGGCATAGGTATCGAGCAGAACCCCTTAAGTTACACAAACACGTTTCAAAATGACTGTGCTGCAACAATAAACTATTAACTAGAATATTTTAATCAGAAAAAAATTGTTTAAAACTAATTTACTAGGATAGAAAAGTGCTCACTAATAATAACTTTAATGTCACAGAAGTAACTTGAAAAAATATGGAGCAATATTGGAATTTCCTAGGAGTCTGGAAAGAGCAACTCGTTTTGGATGCTTCTCAAATACAAAGTAATTCACATTTTGCAACACAAATTCGCCTTTTACCCTTCAAATTCATCTTTCACAAAGCAAACTCATGTTTAAAAATGCAAATTCTCTCTTTCCAATTACAATTCACCTTTTCCACTTCTGACCCTGACCCAGACCCCGACCCCGACCCCTCATGCTGAAACCCTAACATCAACCCCAGCTCTAGCCCCAGTCAAAGCCTTGGCCTCTAACCCTAGACTGCCCTCAAATTTATATCTTTAAAAGTGAGTAGAGGGAGTGTGAGGAGAAGGGAATGGGGCGCAACTTGCCCAGTGGATCTTGCTGAGAGACTGGCCTGGTTGCATGCCCCACAGTGGCAGCCGGCGGAGCAGTGCTCCCCAGGGAGAAAGGGTGGTCCCTGGGTCCCTGCACACCATCTGGCATCGGGCATCTTGGGTCTCCAGCCCACCAGACACTGTTGTTAGAGCCCTCAAGATGGCCAAGGACAAGAACCTACAGGACCTGCTGCATGGCATTGGGGAGGACAAGCCCAAATGACAATGGAGCCTCCCCCGAGGCATGCCTCTCCTTTGGCCTCCATCTTCACAGCCAGCAGCACAGCCTCATCTATCTGTCTGATTCTGACCCTACTGCTTCCACCTTATAAGGGCTGCTGTAATCACACTCAGACCTGTGGGGAATCCAGGGTGCTCCCCATCTCAGGAGATAGAAAAAGGCTTGGATGGTCTTTCTGGAGCTTCTGCAACAATCTGTCTTGTTACAGCAGCAGTAGGAGGCTTTGAGTCTCACCTCCTTCCCCCAATCAGCTCCAAACAGCCACTGCTCCTTTAGCCTAAACCCCTAAAGTGTTGCAGTCACACATGCTGCTCCACAACACAACCGCTTGTCCCTCGGAAACACTTAGCTTTCAGCTGCTCTTCTGCCACCATCTTGCTCACTATCCACCTTGAACAACACCAGCCCTGGGTTGTCCACATTGGGACTGGTAAGGTCCATCACACCAGTTATGAAATAAGTCATGGAGATGTAACGGCAGCATAGGCAATAGAGACACATATCAACTAGACTTATGGGGTGATCACTTTGTAAGGAATGTAAATGTTGAATCACTATGTTGTACACCTGAAAGTAATGTATTACTGTATGTCAATTACAGTTAAAAATAAATGCAGAATAATAACAAAAAGTGCATACAATTCGTAACTGGTGTTGCTCACTGGTTAGAGCATTTGCTTGCCAGACATACACTCACCACTCTAGTTAACAACGGCACCAACAAACATATTAGGCAGGGTGGGTGGGTCACAATAAGGGGGACCTCAGTGCAGCAGTCTATGGGGGCCTCCCTTTGCAGAGCTCAGGCGGGAAGAGGCTGGGGGTCACCACAACATGAGGAGCTGTATTAAAAGGTCGTGGCATCAGGAAGGCTGAGAACCACTGATGTAGTGGGGCAAAGTGTGCTGCTTATGGGTTGAGGTCTTCGAGGCTCTCAGCCCTTGAATGGCATTCAATCCTCTTACGTGCCTTGGTTTCTCTCCCTGGCTATCTATAACAGCCCTGAGTACTCAGAGGGCTAGGTGACCAACTTTTATATGCCCCAGATGAGTCAATTCCTTAATTACAGTTGAGTTGCAGGTTCCCTGTGGGGCCCTACATATCATGAGGAATGACCTCTGACACCTCCACAAAGATGTTTAGTTGCATAAGAGCACTAGAGATTCAAGCTGGAGGGAGGATGTAACCCTTATCTTCGCAGATGAACTAGTTCAGCTCTCATTTATACAGCGAAGGATAATGCTCAAACTCTCAGAAAACAATTCAAATTGAAAAGCCAAATTTAAAAATCAGCCATCCATTTTTTCCTCCTGTTTCATCTTATAGCCTGGGTTCTGTCAACCTTTAACCTTGTCAGATTAGATTGTGGCCTGTTTTCATCCACAGAGTAAAACAAAGGAAGTGATTAAAATAGAAGAGACAAGATCAAGGGGACCCTTGGAGACAGGTTTAGGGGGCTACACCAGGGCAAGCTGCCACTTTCCAATGCTCCCTGGTTGCCAGTCCCAAGGGGACCTTTAGAGTTTAGGAGAAACAAGGTAAAACTAAGAAATGAGAGAAGAGAAGACATATGAGTGAGGAACAACACACACCTTTGTCTTAAGGGTTTTACTTGCTTTATTTATTCAGGTTTTTAAATACATTTTTATTGATTTTAGAGAGAGAGGAAAACAGAGGGAAAAAGAGAGAAACATCAATGTGAGAAGTATATCAATCAGTTGCCACTTGTTGAACCTGCAACCTTGGCATGTGTCCAGACCTGGAATTGAACAGGTGACCTTTTGATGTATGGGATGATGCTCAACCAAGTTAGTCACAATAGACAGGACAAAGGTTTTATCTGTTTTTTATTTGTTTATTTGTTTGTTTTGCTTTTTAATCCTCACCAGAGGATATTTTTTCACTGCTTTTTAGAGAGAATGGAAGAGAGAGGAGAAGACAGAGAAATATCAATGTGAAACTACTAAAACATAAGGGTAACAAAGAGATCAAAGTGAAAGAATGGAAAAAGATAAATTATATGATAACACACGAGACTTGAGGGCAAAAAGCATGACTATAAATAAATAAGAGCACTTCAAACCACTAACTTCATTTTACCAGGAAGATCCACGTTCACAGGCACTTCATCACATGAAATCAAAGTACACAGAACTGAGCTACAAGGAAAACTAGACAAATTTATAATCATAATAAATTTATAATCATACTAGATTTATAATCACAATCCTATATAATAAAGATGAAATATGCAAATTGACCATCATGCAGTCACAAATATGACAGCGCCCATAGCCACAAGATGGTGGTGCCCAGTTCCCTCAGCCCTGCTGAAGTCCCCAGTCCTTTCACAGAAAATGGGTTGCCTCAAAAGTTGGTTAAGCTTCTTAGGACAAAAATCTTAGAAAAGGGAATTCCCATATTTATTACAGTTTGGACTAGACCATTCAAGATTATTTCCACTACAACCTTGTATGATTTTGTGATATTAACATTCTGAATTCACATAGTACCAGCTGTATTCTATGTAAGCAGCTATTATTTAAAGGAATAGCCATTATTATTTTTTTAAAAATCATAAAATAACACTGTTTGTATGTCAAGGACACTCTCTGTGATTTTCCTAATGCTGGAGTTAATGCCCCTAAACCAGCAGTTGGACATTCCCACAGGGGTCCCAGATTGGAGAAGGTGCAGGCTCCTTCTCGAATTTTGTGCACTGGGCCTCTAGTAAATTTATATTCTTAATAAATTTATAATCATAATACATCTAACACATATCTCTCACTCAGAGACAGGTCACACCTATTTTAGAACCAAGAGCCTCCCACAAAGACCTCAGTGAAGATGTAAGAAACTTCAATAACCTGAGCAGTAAACTGTAGTCAATGTTCAGAAAACCCACTGTACCCAACAACCTTTCTTGCTGAAAGGCATGAAGGTGTTATCACCAAGTTGCACACGAGGTGGCAGCAGAGGAGCACACTTCAATTATAGTTTCTGCGACCTAAGATTCAACAAACTTCAAAGAACTGAAATTATATACAGTATGTTTCTTTTTGTCATCTCAGTTAATCTAGAAATCAGGAACAGAAGGCACCTAGAAACTTCTTATATATAAACTAGTAGCCCAGTGGACGAAATTTGTTCACACTAAAAGGGTATTAATTAGAGGAAATAATTTAATATTAATATTTGCTCTTTATAATAGAAGTATCAGAGACTAAAGAAAAATAGTAAAATGTATATGAAAACCTTCCTCCTGTCAGAGTCTGGGGCGCACCACGGGACCCAGAGTCAAGTCCCCACTCACTCACATGTGCCTCAAAATCACATGAGACCCAGACCCAGCCGCCCCCCCTTCCCCCCACATTGGGGTAGATCCAGACTCCACCAGTTTCACCCTTGTCAAGCTCTGCAGGGCAGGGGGCATCCTCAAGTCCCCTGGCCCAGAACCAGGACGGGGGGCATGGCCTGAGGTCCCCCATCAAGTCCTACCAGGTGGGAGACATGATCTGAGATCCCGTCAAGCCTCGCTGGGTAGGGGGCATGGTCTGAGGTCCCCCGTCAAGCCCCACCAGGCAGAGGAGCACAGCCTCAGGTCCCCTGGCCCAGCACCGGGAGGGAGGCGCAGCCTCAGGTCCCCCATAAATCCCCACTGACATGGGGGCACAGCCTGAGATCCCCTGTCAAGCCCAGCCAGGCAGGAGGGGCACAGCCTCAGGTCCCCTGGCCTGGTGCTGAGCCGGAGGATATGGTCTGAGGTTCCCCAGCCTGGTGCCAGGGTGGGGGTGTGGCTTGAGGTCCCCTGTCAAGCCCTTCCAGGTGTGGGCACAGCCTGAGGTCCCCTGTCAAGCCCTGCCGGATGTAAAGAACAGTCTGAGGTCCCTAACCCCCCACCAAAATGGGAAGTGCACCTTGAGGTCCCCTGTCAAGCTCTGCGGGGTTGGGAGTGTGGCCTGCAATCCTCTGTCAGGCCGCACCAGGTGGGAGGCACCGCTGGAGGTCCCCCAGCTTAGAGCTGGGGTAGGGGGAGCAGCCTGAGGTACCCTAGCCCAGCACCAGGAAGCACACCTTGAGGTTCCCTGTCAAGCTCTGCCTGGCAGGGGGCGGGCAATCGGAGATCCCCTCCCCTAGCCAAGCACCAGGAGGGAAGTACACTTTGAGGTCCGCTGTCAAGCCCCACTGGGTGGAGGACATGGCCTCAGGTCCCCTGGCCTGGTTACGGGGAGCGGGTGGAGGCCTGAGGTCCCCTGTCAAGTCCCTCTGGATTGGGGAAGGGTGTAGGCTTCCTGTGCCACTGCCATGACCACCTCACGCTCTTAGTGAGCAGGTATGCATAGGGAAGGCTGGGCCAGGATAATTGGAAGAGGGTGATGGGGGCCAGCATCCTGGGTGAGCTGGGTCTCACAGCCTCTCTGCTTCAGCTCCCAGCACCCTGGACCTAAGGAGTAGTGCTTTCACAGGGGCCTGGCAGGCATTGGATATGGCGATGCCTTAAAAGCAGAAGAAGCTCCCTTTAACTCTGGCTGGAAGTGCTTTGGAAACTTATGGTCGGGGGAAGCAGCCCAACATCAGGGCTGAAATAAGACCTTGGGTAGCCTCTGGAGGGGGCAAACCAACAAGTAAAAGGCATCTTTGAGAAAAAGACATTTGAACGTACAGTGGATGTTAGGTGATATTAAGAAATTACCTTAACTTTTCAAGGTGTGACAATGGCTGAATATTTACTTCTTTTTAAAAGATACTCATCAGAGTATATTTAAGTGGGAAACAACTTGCTTTGAAAGTATGTTGTTGTCCTGGCCCAGTCCTCCCCGAAACACGGACACTTCAAGGACCTAGCCTCTGCTGCTCTCTAGGCCCTTGAAGCGCTTCCTTCCCACCAGCAAAGGTGTGAAGCGACGCATTGAAGGGAAGCATTCCCTCCTGGGTCCAGGCACGAACTGCCCATGCCCCCAGCCATGCCCCCAACTCCTGATTGGCTGGTAGCATAGCGAAGGTAGGATAATTTTCATATTTCTCTTTTATTAGATAGGAAGTTATGAAATACAACTTCTAAATACCCCCAAATACATCACAATTTGAGTTAGAAAATAATTTAAAATGAATGATAATATACATACCAAAATTTACGATGAAAAATGTACACTCATATGTGCACATATTAGGAATAAAAGCTGAAAATTTACATGCTTTACATCCATATTAGGAACCTAGCTTGCCGGGGGTAGCTCAGTGGTTAAGTATTGACCTGTGAACCAAGAGGTCATGGTTTGATTCCAGGGAACATGCCTGGGCTGTGGACTCCATCCCCAGTGGGGGGCATGCAGGAGGCAGCCAATCCATCATTCTTTCTCATCATTGATGTTTCTATCTCTCTCTCTCTTTCTCCAGTCCTCTCTGAAATCAATATACTAGTATGTATATACCTAAAACAGTAAAATAAATCAAGAGAAAACAGAACAAAGGAAATGTGTGCATATATAGATGTTGGAAGGGGAATATTTCATAGCAGTTATTTTTTTACTCTTGGAGTAGAATTTTGAATTAATTTTATTTTTTCTGCATTGTTTAGGTAAACTGCAACAAAGAAAGGCATTTTCATTTTACGAAAAAAGTGTTCTAGAGGAAACATGGGATAAGCCTACCTAATAAAAGAGTAATGTACAAATTGACGAACCTCTGATCAAGCCATGCCCATCAGCCAATCAGGAGCAAATTATGCAAATAAACCCAAACAAGATGGCTGTGGCCACTGAGAGCAGGAGAGAGGCTTGGGTTTCCCTGGCAATGGAGGAAGCCAAGCTTTCTGCCTGCCCTTGCCGGCCTAGGCCTCCACTCAATGCTACAAAATTTCAATTATAGAAGATACATCCCAACAGAAATGGCGGCAGCCACGGAGCTGGAGAGAGCAGAGGCTAGGGTTGCCTGGGTTATGGAGGAAGCCAAGTTTCTGCAGCCTAGCACCTAGGCCTCCACTTTAGGCTACAAAGTTTCAATTATAGAATTTAAATAAACCCAAACAGAAATGGCTGTCACCACGGAGGGAGTAGAAGGCTTGACTCTGCTCCAGGCTACAAAGTTTCAATTGTAGAACATAAATTAATCCCAGATACCAGGGCCTCCACTTGGGTCGCTGGAGGGTGTGGTTGGCTTGCAAACTATCACAGGCCCCTCTCCCAGGCTGCCCCACGCCCAAGGGAACCCCCACCCTGATCCAGGACAACCTTCAGGGCAAACCAGCTGGCCCCCACTCATGCACCAGGCCTCTATCCTATCTAATAAAAGAGTAATATGCAGATTGACCATCACTCCAACACACAAGAGGGCTGCCCCCATGTGGTCAAAGATCCTGCCCCCATGTGGACACAAGATGGCCACCACAAGATGGCCAGGGGAGGGCGGTTAGGAGGTTCCAGGCCAGCAAGAGAGGGTAGTTGTGGGCCAACAGGCTAGCAGGGGAGGGCAGTTGAAAGGGAGCAGGCCTGTAAAGGAGGGCAGTTAGGAGTGATCAGGCCAGCAGTGGAGGGAAGTTGGGGGGACAAACAGGCTGGCAGGGGAGCAGTTAGACACCAATTAGGCTGGCAAGGTAGTGGTTAGGAGGTGATCAGGCTGGCAGGCAGAAGCAGTTAGGGGAAACCAGGGAGGCAGACAGGTGAGCAGTTTGGAGCCAGCAGTCCTAGATTGTGAGAAGGATGTCCGACTGCCTGGATTGGGCCTAAACGGGCAGTCGGACATCCCTGGAGGGGTCCTAGATTGGAGAGGGTGCAGGCTGGGCTGAGGGACAAACCCCACCCCATGCACAAATTTTGTGCACTGGGCCTCTAGTCTAAAATAATAAAAGTGCTATATGCAAATAGACCAAACAACCGAACAGCATAACAATTGTCTGGACAACTTTCTGGTCAACCTTCCAGATGACCACACTATGACACACACTGGTGCCAGGCCAGCCAAGGTGGGTGCAATGAGATGGGTTGGGGGGGGCCCTGCCATCGCCCCACGATCACCCCACAGAGGGAGGCCCAGACCACCCTCTGCGGGGTGATTAAGGGAGGAGCTCCAAGATTGATCACCCCAAAGAGGGAGGCCCAGGCCACCATCCCGGTAGGGCTATTGATGGGGGGTGGGGTGGAGGTGGGGCTCCAGGGTCACTCCAAAGAGGGAGGCACAGGCTACCCAGGCAGTGGTGCTGTGGCAGGTGGGAGGGTCCGGACAGCGCTCGCCCTGCAGAGGGAGGCCCATGCCAGGCAAGCCATCACACCCCATGCCTGTGTCCCACAGAGGGAGGCGACCAGTGGCAGGGGAGGGGGGTGCTGCAGATGGCAAGCAGTGGCAGCAGCAGGGGTGGGGCCAGCTTCTGGCAGCCAGGGGAAGGAAAGCACCAATAGGTCCTGATTGATGGCCAGGCCTAGGGACCCTACCTGAGGGGTCCCAGATTGCAAGAGGGCGCAGGTCAGGCTGAAGGACACCTCCCCCGCCCCCGCAAGAATTTCATGGGCCTCTCTAGTTTATAAAGAATAAGCTACACTGTTGTGGTGACAACCCAAGTCTTTTCTTTGCTCACCAAGCCTCGTCTCTTAGTCTAAAGAGAATAGAAGCTTTCTAATTGTTTAGCTCAAAGTGGATCCTTTCATAACCTGCACCTCCATGTGCAATCCCGGCAGAATTCACCTGAGCCTGGTTCTAACATTTATGAGCGATTTTCTTTTCAACACAGAACAGACCTCTTGGAGTCTTCATTCTATAAATTGTGAAATTCACACACACACACACACACACACACTTTTTTTCATTAATCCTCACCCAAGGATCTTTTCTTCATTGACCTTCTGGAGAGAGAGGGAGGAAGGGAGGGAGGAAGGAGAAAAGAGAAACATCCATGTGAAGGAGACACATTGATTGGTTGCCTCCCATACTCACTGTGGATCAAACCTGCAACCCCGACATATGCCCTTGACTGGGACTCAAACCCAAGACCCTCGGGATGTGGGCCAACTCTCTAACCACTGAGCTACATCAGCCAGGTAGAATCCCCATTTTATAGCTTAGTAAAAGGCGAAAGATTTATACGGTCTGAAGAGAAACCAGAAAATACATTTTATAGCTTAGAGCAGTGGTCGGCAAAGTGCAGCTCAGGAACCACATGCGCTTCTTTAGCCCCTTGAGTGTGGTTCTTCCACAAAATACCACATGTGCACATACAATGTGATTGAAACTTCATGGCCCATGCGCCGAAGTCTCTTTTCGGCTCTCAAAAGAAATTTCAATCATTGTACTGTTGATGTTTGGCTCTGTTGACTAATGAGTTTGCCGACCACTGGCTTAGAATATTCATTGCTGACAGACCAAGCCTCCGGGCCTGGGCTCTGCCTCCGGAGAGGCTGCAGGATGGGACCACAGCTCAGTGGACTGACCGGGAGGCAGCGCTCCAGAGGCTGGTGTTCAGCCACAGGACGTGCCGGTGAAAAGTGGTCTCACAGGAAAGGCTCACTGATGTCCACGCACCTCTCGATCAGGAAAAATCCTGCTGGTCGTCTTTTGTCTGCGACCACTGTTTGTCCCGTGTCCCAAACCAGTTATTTTACGAGGCATGTTGACGCAACTGACCTATGAAGACATCTGCATCTTACACCATTTATTGATGGTTTGGGTCATTTACTAACACTTCTGTGCTGTTCGTTCATTTACATACAAGGTAATGCGAAAAGCAAGGAGGTGATATTTGGAATACGAAGTTTTAGGAAATGGTGAGGCAGGTGATATTTAGGAAGGGGCAGCACACTTGGCAGGTTATGTTGTAAGAAAACCCAAAAGCAATGGGACACGTACGGGTGGGGGGCCAGCAGGCTCCTGTTTGCCTTAAGGTCTGAAGCTGAGGCCATAACGTTCCTCCTGACACCAGGCGTCGCCATGGGAACCTCTTGGGAAGAAATGGGGGAACTACAGGTTCTTTCTTACCTGAGAGTTTAACACCAACACGCCCAATGCACAGCTGTGGCCGCTGTGTTCCACACTCTGGGCGGTAAATAAAGGCTTCAATGGGAGGAGACGGAGAAACCCCGGACACGCCGGACCCGGATCAAAGCCTCCACATTGTTGGCTACGGGACCAACCGAGGCACGGGCCGTGTGGTCACGGCTGGTACACGCCTCCCTTCCTCAGCGAGCGGCCGTGATAGCTCGGACGGCGACACACCGGGTCCGCACGGGAGCCTGGGGGCGGCTGTGGCTCCTGAGAGATCAGCCCCAGAACAACTGGGAGACGGGCCTGAGCGGCGCCACCTCACACCTCACACCTCACACCTCACACCTCACACCTCACACCTCACACCTCACACCTCACACTTCACACCTCACACCGGAGGCCTCTCCTCACGGCCTCAGCCTTGGCCTCAGCCTCACACCGCCGGCCTCTCCTGGAGCCGCTCCTCACACCTCAGGGCCTGCCAGGCTGCTCCCGGCCACCACTTGCCTCAGGCCGCCAGTGCTGCCTCGTACCTGACCCCCGTGTGGCTCCACTTTGGACACCTTCCTCTCCTCAGGTCCACACCTCCGCTCCCTCAGAGTCAAAACACGCCTCTCGCCTCAGGTCCCTCAGTCCCCGCTTGGCCGGCCCAACACGGGGTCCTTCGGTTCAGGGCGCAGCGAGGCCACGCCCCTAAGTCCCAGACCCGTTCCAGCCTCAAGTCCGGCCCCGCCCCCAATTCCAACCTGGCCCCGCCCCTCCAGAAAAAAAAATGTGTGGCTTAGCCTTTTTTTAGTTGTTAATCCTCATGGGAGGCTATTTACATTTATTTTAAAATATATATATTTTATTGATTTTTTTTACAGAGAGGAAGGGAGAGGGATAGAGTTAGAAACATCAACGAGAGAGAAACATCGATCAGCTGCTTCATGCACACCCCGCACTGGGGGTGTGCCTGCAACCAAGGTACATGCCCTTGACCAGAATCGAACCCGGGACTCTTCAGTTTGCAGGCTGATGCTCTACCCACTGAGCCAAACCGGTCAGGGCTACATTGATTTTTTAAGAGAGAGTGGAAGGGAGACCTAGCAGTTTGGCTCCATGGATAGAGCATCACCCTGTGGACTGAAGGGTCTGCGGTTCGATTCCAGCCAAAGGCACAGGCCCAGGTTATGGCTTGATCCCCAGAATGCGGTATGCAGGAGGCAGCAGATCCATGATTCTCTCTCACTGATGTTTCTATCTCTTTCTCCCTCTTCTCTCCTCTATGAAATCAATAAAAATATATTTTACAAAGAGAGAGAGAGGAAATGGAAGGGAGAGGGAGAGACAGAGAGAAACACATCCATTGGTTGCCTCCCATATGCAGCCTCCAGGCCAGAAATGGTGCCCTTGACCCAGGGCCAACGCTCTAACCACTGAGCAAACATGCTAGGGCTACAGGCTACAGCTAGACTTTTATCTGTGACCTGCTGCTAGTCTCATGGCCCAATTCCGTTTATTATTTAACGCCCATTTTTTCTTTCTTTTTTTTTCTTTTTTTTAAAATCTTTATTGTTCGGTATATTAATTACATTGTTCCCTTTTTTCCCCCCCTATAGTTCCCCTCCACCTGGTACCCATCCCACCCTCCGCCCTCACCCCCCTCCACTGTCCTCTCCCATAGTTGCATGATTTTTGTCCAGTCTCTTGCTGCACTTCCCACACCCCCTTTCTCCCCAAGAGTTGTCAGTCCATTCCCTCTCTATGTCCGTGATTCTGTTACATTCACCAGTTTATTCTGTTCATCAGCTTATTAATTCACTTGATTTTTAGATTCATTTGTTGATAGATGTGTATTTGTCGTTCCTAATTTACAGTTTTATATTTTTCTTCTTCCTCTTCTTAAAGAATATCTTTCAGCATTTCATATAATATTGGTTTGGTGGTGATGAACTCCTTTAGCTTTTTCTTATCTGCGAAGCACTTCATCTGACCTTCAATTCTGCATGATAGCTTTGCTGGATAGAGTAATCTTGGTTGTAGATTCTTGCTGTTCATCACTTTGAATATTTCTTGCCACTCCCATCTGGCCTGCATCGTTTCTGTTGAGAAATCCGCTGACAATCGTATGGGTTCTCCCTTATAGGTAACCAACTGTTTCTCTTTTGCTGCTTTTAATATTCTCTCTTTGTCTTTTGCTCTTGGCATTTTAATTATGATGTGCCTTGGTGTGGTCCTCTTAGGGTTCCTATATATTGGGGTTCAGTGTGCTTCTTGGACTCCTAAGTCAATTTCTTTCACCAGGTGTGGGAGGTTTTCGGTCACTATTTCTTCAAATAGGTTTTCATTGTCTTGCTCTCACTCTGTTTCTGGCACCCCTATAATTTGGATGTTGGTATGCTTGAGGTTGTCCCAGAGGCCCCTTACACTATCTTCAATTTTTTGGATTTTTTTGGTTTCTTGCTTTTTCAGCTGAGTGGATTTTCCCTCTTTGTATTTCAAATCTTTAACTTGGTTCTCAGGTGCTCCAGAGCACTTTTAGGTCTTTGTATAATATTTTTTATTTCTGTCAGTGTATGCTTAATTTCTGGTTGGTCCTTTTTCATATCCTTGAGAGTCTCTTTTATATCCCTGAGAGTCTCCTTCATTTCCACGTTGGTCTTGATCATTTCCTTGCAGGTCTCGTTCATTTCCTTGTACGATTCATTCATTTCCTTTGCGGTCTTGCTTAATTCCTTATAGGCCTCGACCTTTTGTTGGAGCCTCTTAAAAAACCCTATAACCGTGGTTTTGAATTCCATGTCCAGTCGTTTTTTTTCCTCCATTTCTTTCATATCTGATTTCTTTCCGTGTCCCTGCATGATGGCTGCTTCCCTGAGTTGGTCAATTAGCTTTGTGTGGTAGACGTCCTACAAGGGACAGTGGCTCAGCCTCCCCAGTTACCTGAGGTGGATATGGATTGCACAGTCTTGCTGAAGTTAAGCTCAGGTTAATCGTTGTTAGCACTTGGAGGGGTTGACCTCCAGGCCAATTGTCTGTGAAGTTCAGCTGTGCTCAGGTTGGATGGGCGGAGTCTCCGGGCCAAGTAGACAGCGTTAGCTCCGCCCTATGCAGCCCCAGGGACTCTGTGCCGGGGGCAATGGCCGCCAGCACCTCTGAGAGAGAGCTGCTGTGGAGCTCCACCGGCTGCCGGGGAATTCAGACTCTCCCCAAATGACTCTGCACACCCAATGTCTCACCCAGGGTCGTAAAACAAAGCAGTCTGACGGTCTTCTGAATGAGAGACAAGTCGCAGATCGCTCTCTGCGCGGTCACGCAGCCAAACTGTTTGCGCAAGCTGCCTTCTCCACAAGCCGGCAGACCCGGCAGCACCCGAGCTTCGGCGTGCCCTCCCACTGTCCAGTTTTCACCCCGTATGATAGTTGGTTGGTTCCCTGGACCTCGCCCAGAGCTGGAGAATCAGTCCAGTGGGACGTCTTTGTCTCCCCGTTGGAGAAAACTGGCCGGTTTTCAGCTGCCTGCCCTCTCCGCTGGCGCGGGCTCCAAACCTCTCTCCGCACGAATCTTTCAACTCTGTCCGCTGCTGCTCCTTTGAGTCACAGTGTCTTAACTTCACTTTTATTTGTGGAATTTTCACTCGGCGAGCTTTCTGGTGATTCTGGAAGGTGTTTGCTCTTTCGTTAAGTTGTAGTATTAAAATTGTTGAGTATGACAGCAAGATAGGTGTTTTACCTATGCCGCCATCTTGGTTCCTGCCTAACGCCCATTTTTTCTAATGACCTGAGGAGACATGTTTACCATACAAAATTTATTTCTGGATGAATTTCTTATTACACCTTCTATTCTGCTCCATCAATTTATCTATTTGGCCCAGCTGGTATGGCTCAGTGGTTGAGTGTCGACCTATGAACAAGTTCAATTACCGGTGGAATTGTAGGCTCGATCCCCAGTAGGCTTGATGCCCAGGTTGTAGGCTCGATCCCCAGTAGGCATTGTGCAATGACTTTCTCTTATTGATGCTTCTGTCTCTCTATCCATCTCCCTTCCTCTCTCCCTAAAAATCAACAAATATATATATATTTTGAAATGTGTCTATTGAGAAGAAGTGTACTCCTGAATCCTGTCCAGAGGAGGTGATCACAAAAAGGGGTCCAACTGCAACCAGGAGGACGCCCCTCAGGAAACTGCTCCTAAGGAAGTCCTGACTTGGAAACAGTGGGAGAAAGTGCTCACAGACTCCAGCTGGCTGCAGGGCACTCCACCCCAGGCACTCCCTCTGGTTCAAACACTGGCTGGAACTTGACACTTATCTCAGGCACCCCCCACACTGCCTTCACCAGGATGGAGACATCACATCTAGGTCTCTCCTGGCCTGTTTCCGCAGGCACCAGCTACCCATTAGAGCTGGGCTGGAGTCAGGACACATAACTTATCTCAAGGTCTCCACTGGGCTTCATGTCCCCGGCCCCTTTCCTCGTGTCCTTTTTACCATCACATCCTTGCGAAAGCAGGGATAGAAAATCAGCTCCAGATCTTTCTCCTTTTGCCAGGCAACCGCTGTAACCACAGAGGCTGGCTAGAGCTGTGATACAGAATTCGGCTCAAGGTCTTTCCTGGCCACATACCCCCAAAACTACCTGTGCTCTTCACAGTGGGTGGAAGCAGGGAGGGAGAATTTGCCTGCAGGTCTCTCCTTGCCGATTGACTCATGACTTCCTTAAAGGTGTGTAAAAAGGAGATAATTTCTCTCCAGTTCTCTGCTCACCTCTTAGCCAAACACCTGCTCTGCCCCTCACATACTGGTCTCAAGGCAGAATGGAAATGTTGCCCCAGGTCTCTATGTTCTTCCCCAGACACCCCTCATCTTCTTAAGAGCTGGTTCAAGCCAGGATAGAAAATCTGCTTCCAGCTCTCTCCTTGTCCCTTACACCAGAACTCCCCATGTAACTACACACAGCAGACAGATATCTATAATAATAAAACCATAGTATGCTAATTAGACCAGAGGTCACAAGCCTAAGTGAGGGCTCTGAGGGAAGCCCGGGTCCCAGGTGCCTGTCAGTGATGGGAGGGAAGCCCAGGGATAGGGTTCAAGGGGAAAACCAGTGTCAGCAGCCAGGGTAAGGAAGGCCTGCTCTTGCACAAATTTCATGCATCAGGCCTCTGGTATGGATAATAACAATAAAGATCCCTACCATAAAGGACTCCTGATAAATAACTGAGCTCAAATTTAGCAAAAACAAAACAACAACAAAACAGAGCCTCATGTTCAGATCCACACAGGAGCTTCTCATACAAACCTCAATTTAGGGAGTGACTACAAAGGTCCTACCACATTAAACTCACAAAGTCATATGAACTGAGCAAAGAAAAGAGGACAGGACCAAACCAGAACACACAGACTGGAGCAGAGTGGAGCTGAGTTGTGTAGTCTTAAAGGGAATTCACTCAGGGCAGCCTGACCCCAGGGCTCCTCAGGGCATGACAATGGCTTCAGTTGGCTTTGAGCTAAAGACAAGGACCATCATTAACAGATACCAGACAGCAGAGCCAGACTCAGGGCCCCAGAAACAGACCCCAGGCCCCACAGCTGATCAGGAACCAAAAGCTAAAGCTCAGACATAAATCCAGAACTTGGACCATGAATGCCAGACACCAGGTGCCAGAGAATGACACAGGACACCTTACATCAGGCCCTGATGTCATAGCTGCACGTGGACCCCACACAGGAATGCAGGAAACCAGCCACACCCAAACGAACCCAAACAAAGAGCTAAATACAATTCGCCCAGAGACCACAGACTCTGCAGTCAGAACTCAGGTCTGTGTTTAGGAACCCAGGTCCCTAAGCAGGCACTGGACACCAGACACCAGTTACCAGATGCCAGACACAAGAGCTGAACCACAGGCCCCAGACCTCACACTGTCAGCAGGGCTCCAGAGCAGGGGCCCAAGGGTTAGAAAATAATTAGAACTAAATGATAAAAATACTACAGTACAAGACTTACAGAAAAATGTGCAGTCTTAAGTGCACATATTAGGGGAAAAGATAAGCTGAATATTTACGAGTGTATACCCTTCTTAGAATCTAGAATAGTAAATTAAATCCACAGAAAGTAGAAGGAAGAAACTGCATGTAGAATTGACTGGAAAGGCATGCACTTAAAACAAAAGAAATTTTTACCTCTTGTGGCAGGATTTTGAATTAACTGTATTATTCTGAATAGTGTAAGCTGCAACAAACAAAGCCATTTTCATTTTGAAAAAAATAAGGACCAGAGGAAAACATGGGATAGTTAAAAAGTATAAGAACCTGGATTGCTGTGGTGAGAATACCAGAGGCCTTTTCTTTGGTCAACCAGTTTAGTCTCTTGACAGTCAGAGGGAGGAAATTATTCCAAACGTTTTAGACCAAATTCGCTCATTTTCTCATTTGCATTTCATATGTAACTGCAGCAGTTCTGATAGAGGAAATTCTCTAAAATTGATCTGAGCCTGGGTCTGCATATACAGGCAATGTTCTTTTGGACACAAAACAAACCTCTTAGAGGCTTTTCTAATTATTGCTAATAAACATCATGTTTATAGCTTCACATTCATTGTTGAAAGATCTAAGCTCCTGAGAGCCTGTGAGGTTGGCCCTTGCAGTGCTCAAGTAAATTGGGACCAGAACTGGACTCTGTCCAGGGCTCCCGCTCTCTCTACTGGCTACCCCCTCCCACCTCCAGGACCAACCCAAGCCCCCATCGCCCCAGAACCCAGAGCTAGAGGGGAAAGGGGACTCTGGTCCCATCTCCCAGACCCCTTCAACACCCAACCCTTCACCCCAAGCAGCTTAGCTTCCATCTGCTTTATCTAATGGCTTCAGGTCAGGCTTTGTTTGCAGAAAGTATTCAGTGTGAAAACCATTTGAAAACCCCTGCTCAAGGTCAGCCCTCATGCCCTTGCAAGTTTGCAAAGTCCAGGATTTCTGAGTATGGAGGCCTTTCTCCCTAACACACCAGCTCTTTATGAAGCCAAGTGCTCATCCACCTCCTAGTGTCATTACCTCGCATCCAAATGGACAACAGACACAGGCCTGTAGGTATGGAGACGACCCCTGAGCCAGCTCCAGATGGGATGAGGCAGAAGGTGCTGGAGCCCACGCTCAAGGAGAGGCAGTGAAAGGAGTAAGGTTTGCTCTGTGCCCAGCCCCATGCCAGGTGCTCATGGCCCAGATCTGCTCCAATTCTATGAGAAGTGTTTCTTTGTTCCCTTCCCTGCCTCCCTCCTTGCCTTCTTTCTGGATTTACTGAACACCTATCTGTGCCAGGGGCTGGGGTACAAAGAGGAAGCTCATACCCCAAGACCTCATCACCCCATGAGAGCATCATCCAGAAAACAGCTGTGACTGGGGTGGGTGAGGAGGCAGGGGGAGCCCCAAGTGACTCAGAGAAGGTTCTCCAGCAGAGTTAAAGCTGAGTTGGGACCTGAAGGATGGGGAAGGGCATTCAAGGTGGAGGGAACTGCATGTGTGAAGGCAGGGAGGCAGGAAACAGCTCTCCTGGTCTGGGAACTGTGGGAGGATGATGGAGCCCAGGTCAAGATCTGCTCGGTGAGGTTGGAGTCCCAGAACCCACCTGGACTCTATGCTTCTTTGACCTCCTTTGCTCCCGACTGCCTGGCCAAGAAGAGCCCCACCCCCACTCCCGCCTACCTGCACAAAAGGAGGCTTTGAAGCTGGAGAGAAGGTGAGGAAGGAGGAGCCAGCTGGTGTGTATTTTGGATTGCTTCTCAGAAATTGTCTCCTCCTCTTTCTCCTCCTTCTTCTCCCCCTCCTTCTCCCTTTCCCCCTCTTCCTTTTCCTTCTTTTCCTCCTTTTCCTCCTTCTCCTCCTCCTCCACCTTGGCAACCAGGCACCGGCTGGGGGAGCCACTAGTAAGCTGGGCTGAGTAGAGGGGGAGGTGGGCTGGGGGAGGGCCCTCTGCTCCCCTCTCTGAGCCTCAGTTTTGGCATCTAGAATATGGGCATGACCACCCAGTTGCTGGCTCCTGTCAACCAGGTGCTCCAGGAAGCAGAGGCCCAGGCTGGACTCATGAGGGGGAAAGCAGGGAGGTGAGGGCAGGGCTGGAGAGCACTTGCAGCTGAGGCTAGGCAAGGCAACAAGGAGTCCCTGAGCCATGTGGCCTGCACTTCTCACCAAGCAGCCTGCCTGGTGCATCTACTGCAATGTGTCACTGCCCAGGAGCCCAGGGGATCGAGAGGCAGGGCTGAGGCAAAGACACAGGGATGGGTCCCTGCAGTGAGATTTCTAGGGAGTCTCCCCTGCTAGAGCATAGCACTCAGGTGTTCCCAAAACTCAGTCAAAGCCCCAAATGCAGAGACAAGGAGGCATCTGTTTCCTGGGGTTGCTGCTCTGATGACTAAGACTGGCCTAAACCAACAGGATCGTGAGCTCTCCCCGTTCTGGGGCCACAATCTGAAATCAAGGTGTCTGGGGCTGTGCTTCCTTGGAGGGGCTCCAGGGGAGGATCCTTCCTACCTCTTCAGCTTCTGGGGGCTCCTGGCCACATCCCTTCAGTCTTCACGTGGCCCTCACATGCCCACTGTAGCGTGATCATGTGGCTCTGCCCCCTTGTTCACATGCTATCACTCGAGGGTGCTCGTGGCTCCACCCCCACCGCTTGAGACCTTGGATGGTCTCTGTTTCTGGGTTGCCACCTCCCTGGTTGGCTGTCTGCCCCTGCTTTCACTCCTGTCAACAGTCCCTTTGCCAAAGTCCTTCCCGAAAATCATTTGCATGTGCCCTCTCTTTCCTGCTGGATTGTGACAGCTGGGATTGAAAAGGGGACAGGAGAGCAGTGGCCCATCCAGAGTCCACACAAGAGGTCCAGAGGGTTTTGTGCGGTCCCTGGAAGGCTGGGGAAGGGCAGGGTGGTGAGGTGGGCGTTCTCACTAGGAAGCAGAAAGATCTCAGGACAAGTGGGGCACACACGCAATTACCCCACACTCCTGTGAGGAGCCGCTGTGGCTCATTGTACAGGTGAGATTATTGCAACACAGAGAAGGTAAGTGTCTTCCTCAAGGTCACACAGCAGTAAAAGGGCAGAACTAAAAATGTCACCCTGGGCTGCTCACAGCCTGTGTCTCCTTTACCTGTGATCTCTGGGATAGCCAGCCCCTCTGGCTATTGCTCTGATGGACTTCACCCAGTTGACAGGGGACCAGTCATTGCATCAGTTCTCTGGGTGGTTGCTCTCTTAGTCACAGGGTCCCTCCCAGCTGGTAACCTTGGTGGAGCCCTACTGCATTGGGGTGAGAGCCTTGTGTGGAGAACTCCCCTCACTGTTGTCTGTGGTTTAGATTATAAAGTGCCATTACTTTTCCTGGGCCTGGCTTCTGCCCCCTGCCTCCTCTGGCAAATTTTGTTTTACCTCGGAAGAAATTAATGCAGAGTCTGCAAACTGGCTGACTTCCTGCATTCACTCTGTGAGACGTGGCTCTGCCCAAGTGCCACCTGGTCCAAGTCCCTGATGCCACCCCACTTCTGTGGCAGCATCTCTCATCCCCTTAGCTCTCTCCTCAACCTTGCCAAACACCTGCTCTGCCCCTCACATATTGTGTGTTATATAATAGGTAAAGATGAATCAGCAATCAGCAGGGCTTCCTTAACAAATTGCCTAAAAAGGAGATATAGTGGAACATAGACTGTATAGACTACAATTCAGGCTCTCTGTGCTCTGAGAATGTGGGTGCCCTTCTGGGTAACTACCACCCCAAATCCCCTTGGCAAAACAGAGCAGTTGGTCCACCACCAATCTGAATTCACCGGAATCAAGTGTTTTCCAAGCTTCTGAAACCAGTGTTATTTGTCTGAGCGCTTAAAGCTCCCTCAGGGAATCTAATGGAGACTGCTCAGGGCGGCCTGTTGGCATTCACCATGTTTCCTCCATGGAAGTGGGAGGTGTTGATCCATCCTCTCCACTGGATCCTATTGGGTTCCGTGTAATGGGGTCACATGAACGTCTCAAGGTCTGAAGGGCCTTTATTTCCTGATTGGCAACCTTCACAAAGGTCCCCAAGGCATCATGGCCAATTGTGTTTTATTCCTTATTTTACCTGCCTCCCATTAGTAGCTTGGGTCTAGTCAGGGCTTGTTACAGCCCAGTTCCAAGTGGGTTATTTGGAACACCCTTAACTGCCTGTCCTAATTACGACACATTCCTTCCTAATGCTGAGGAGCAGAAAGGGGCTGCAGCCACAGGAAACCTTGGCAGGAGCGATGAGCTGGGGCAGGGGGAGTACTGGGGGGAGCAGCACCTTTCACTGACTCAGCAGGTCTGCTCAGGATGGGTGCCTCACTCTGCGTGTTTATTTTAACGCTTTCCCCTCACCTTGCCAGGATGAGGGGATGGGCATGTGGAGGGAGGAGGGGCAGGTGGAGTGGCTCCTGGACTTATTGGACATCCAGAAAGGACCCATCATAAAAGGCTGGTTGGCTGGGGTAGCGAGTGCCCCTGCTGCCGGCCCAGGAGGAGCCAGTTCAGCAGCTGGGACCTCCTCTTTGGAAGATTTCTTCCAAGCTCACTTCATTTGGCAGCCACACCTCATTCCATCTCTGTTCAATGCACAGTTCTGGTCACTGAAGACACATGTGCACGTGCTCACACATGCATACACACATGCATGCATGCACACCACACGTATCCACGCACCTGGACACAGGCGTGCATACACACTGCACAGCAGGTTTCAGCCTATCCTGACCTTGGCTCCAGGTCAGGTCCCCATGGGTCTCGGGCGCTTGCACATGGGCTCCTAATTGCACTGACCTGTCTGTGGCGCTGCACATGCTGGAGGCCCTGTGCTGCTCAGCTCTGGAAGCTTCTCTCTCCCTCAACACAGCCCTGCCTTTCCCCTTAACAGGCTCCACATATTCCTTTGGGCCTGGGGGCAGTGCCTGCAGCCAAGAGGTTTCAAAAGAGCAACCTGGGTGCAGTCATCAGGACTGGGCGAAGTGGCAGTCCCGCCTAGGAAGACTTCAGCTTTGGGGCCGTCGTCCATGGAGGCCTGGTTTACTTTAAGATGTTCCCTTTTTGGCATTTTCAGCTGAACTTCTGCTCTCACCCAGGCTCTGGGCCTTGTCACTTACGGGAGATGCCAACTTTTCGCTTCTGAGCATGGTGGCCCAGCCTCACATTACCTCACTGGGCACAATGTTTGTTTCTGACCCAGCCCTTTTGGCTCAGCGACAGCTTCCTTATGGCGAGCCCTGCAAACCAGGACTGAGGCCAGACCCATTTCCGCGGCCAGGAAGTTCAGCGGGGACTGCATGGATGGGGAGCAGTGTTTGGAAAAGGCCACTGAGACTGGGTGGAAGGGGGCTGTGCGTGGGCTGGTGGCGGTGCTCAGATGCACCTCGGCTGACCAAATGTGCAAGAAACCAGCGCATGGGGTGCGGCCCTGCTGGGAACTCGCCCTGGGGAACCGTGTGGTCTCTTCTGTTCTCGGTGTCCCAACTGCACACGCAGGCATGGGGGGTGGGGTGGGGAAGCCTTAAGTCCTGTCCGGGTCCAATGCTCTGATTCTAGGGAACCAGTGCCCGATGGAGAAGTGCATTCTGATCACGCTGCGCCTTTGACTCTTTTCTCCAGCTGAACCTGTCTCGGCGTCTGTCCACTTCAGCGGAAACAACACATCTGTCTTTCAAACATAAACATTCATAAGCCGCCCCCGAGATGACCTACAGTAAAATGAGCTGACGAGGAAATCGGGGTGTCCACAGAGAAGGAGGTCTGGATGTCCATGGAGAAGGAAGTCGAGATGTTCAAGGAGGAGGAAGTCGGGGTGTCCATGGAGGAGAAAGTTGGGGTGTCCACGAAGAAGGAGGTTGGGGGTGTCCACAGAGAAGGAAGTCGGGGTGTCCATGGAGAAGGAGGCCTGGGGTGCCCACGGAGAAGGAAGTCGGGGGTGTCCACGGAGAAGGAGGTCTGGGGTGTCCATGGAAAAGGAAGTCGGGATGTCCACGGAAAAGGAGGCCTGGGATGTCCATGGAGAAGAAAGTTGGGGTGTCCACGGAGAATAACACCAAGACACATCACCAGCTGTGTGACAAAGGTGTGACGTGGACGCAGGCAGTGGTCCCTGCCTCACACCAGAGGGACCAAGGCAGGGCCTGCACAGACGTCCATCCGCGCTTCCCCTGTGCTGGGGCCCACCCTGTACACCCTGGGTCCCTGCCCCTTCGATTAGGGCACTTGCACATCCTCCTCCACTGCCAGGTCACCCTTTAGCTCTGACCAGGCCTGTGTCTTCTGTCAAGGCCAGCTCAGCGGCCCCATCTCTCCTTCACAGGTATACCTGGCCTCCTCCAGGTGCACCTGGTTCCGAGACCCGTTTCCAATTCACTCTCAAACACCAGCTTGATTTGCCTTTGTCCAAATTCAAACCAAAACCAAAATTTAGCAAAACAGCAGATTATTTACCTAAAATTGGTCACAACCTTGTCAAATCTGACACTTTTGGTCCTAATTTTACTGAGCACATTTGAAAGAATACACACCTGTCCTCACCAAGGGAAAAAATGAAAACAAAACATCTGTGCTCTTGGCTTGCTGTCCACCTTGGGTATCCCTGTGTCTTCCTGCTGGTCCCTCCCTGACCAGGGGTAACACTACCACTCCCTGTGGGTCATGGGCCTATGCCCTTCCCCCTCTGCCCCTCTTCTGAGGGACCTGCCCCTACTCCCGCCCCACTCCTCTGCATCCAGACTCCCTGAGGATCCTGCTAATTCAGCTCACCTTGCGGAAGCTGCGGATACACAAACTGTCACTCCAATCTGGGACCCAAGCCACTTCCCTCCAACCCATTCTTCATCCAATGCTGCACTGGTCTTTTGAAAATGCAAGTGTAATTTGATGGTGTCATCTAATTCCTTAGATTTTAGATGATTTTCCTATTGAATTTAAGATTTTTTTTCAAAAACCCATACTCTTCATTGAATCCTGAACCTGAAACACACAATCTGACTCTAGTCCATTTCCCACAACTGTGTTTTCCTCCTATCCACCATTCCCTGTGTTTTGGTTACATAAAGTTTTTGCTGTTTTACACATGAAATTATTTTCATCACACAGTTTTCATGTACACAGCTTCCTTGCCTGGATGTCTTCACAGACAGTCTCCCTCTCTCCAGCAATGTTTCATTGAGAGAGGCCATTAATGAGAGGGATGTGGTTCAGAGAGGTGACTTCACGATATTACTGGGACATACGCTCCTGGGAAGCTACGTCCACCTAGAAAAAGGCTATAGACGCTGACAAAGGTGGTCACTCACCGGTGGATAGAGGGACTTAAGGAGAGAGGAGGTGGACTGAGGGCCCAGGTGGAGGGCGCACCTTGCATAAGAACCCAGGCATGTGTTTGGTTTGACAAAGGGACTGAGGAACAATGGGTGTGGGAAGTGTGTACCAAAAATGAAAGCTAAGACCATTCACAATTTACACTGTGGTGTGACCTTGGGATCTAGAGAGCTACACATTAACCAGGAACTCAGTTCTGAAAACAGTCCTTGCATATATTTTTTTTGTATAATCCATTCTGTGACATTTTTTTAAAGCATTAGTTACAGCATTTTGTTGCCCTGAGCACTACTGACAACTTGTTTTTGTTCTGAATTGTAGTTTCCAATAAGTGACTGAAGGAATTGTTACTTGGACCTTCTCAGCTGGCCCCATTCGTGGAAACCAGCAGTGAGGCCCGTGATGTGCACCTGCTCTGGGGGTGGCCTTGGAGCCTGGTGGCAGCTGCTGCGGCTGTAGGATGGCTGAGAAAGCTACTTCCTCTCTGTGCCTCAGCTTGGTCACCTGTGTGGACGTGGCCCTGACCCCTCCTGCCGTTCTGCCAGTGCTCTGTGACCTGTGTGCTATTGCACAGACTTGAGCAGATGGAACACAGACTGACTTCGAGTCACTCTCTTTAATACAGAGATTTTCTGAAACAGAGACTCAGACCTACAGACCATCACGTCAGCTGTTTCCTAAGCAGATGCTGATCCTGTTTCTCAGCCCCAGTGAGAAGACAGGCACTCCGACTGTGACCAGCCACCCTGCAGGAGCTCGGTGCTGGCATAGCTCCATGCTCCAGGGGAACGGACTCTCTCCCAGCTCCCACTCTCTCCATCTCTAGAATGAAAGCCCCACAGAGTCCCCTCCCGGTGGCATCGTTCCAGGCCCTGAACCCAAGCCGGTGCTTTGGCCTTCACTCCCTGGCATGTGGCAGAGCAGTCAGTGCAGGGGACACTCTGGTCTTGAGCATAAATAATATGTGTGCTTCCTTGTGTCCCTGCAGATCCTTGAACCTTAACTGGAGATGATGGATTCAGCATAGTCCCATCAGGAAGCTTCTGCCCAGGGTTTGGTGCAGGTGGCATACCTGCCTCACAAGTGAGGGGTTTTCCACACCAGCCAGCAGGGCCTGGCCACTGTACAGCTTGTGCTCATTAGAGGCTGTGTTTCTGAGAGGTTTTGTGCTCAGATGCTCTACGGCTGCCTGATCAGACAGGAGCAGATGTTGGAGCAGGAATAGATTTCCACCTCCTGTGAAGCACTGGGTTTTAGACAAACCTGGTGCAGCCGGGCGGCACGGGAACACAGCCCACTGCTCCCAAGCCCTGGGCTCTGAAGCCTCCTCCTGGGGTGTGGGTACTGCGGTGCGCTGTGTGCACATGTACTCCCTTCTCAGAGGCTTCGTCTCATCTCTGTTGCAGGTGCATTTTTGTTAGGAAACATTCTTGCTTGGAGTGGGCTGTGTGGCAGGGCCCCTGACCTGCAGGCAGCTGACCAGGTGAGAAGGTCCTGGGGGCAGGGCTAGTGTGAGGTGAATCCTGAATGGAGCTGTACTCGCTGTGACCTCCCAGGCCTCCCTCCTCCCAGCCCAAGCCAGCATGCAGGGTAAGTCATGCTGCCCTCCCCTGCTTGCCCCCACGGAAGTGTTGACATTGGCTTAATGTGTCTTCTTGCCCAGAACACAGTGACAGGTGTGTAGCCACAGTGATTAGGTGTGGACTGCAAGGAGGTGTTTGGAACGTGCACATCTTGGCCTTTTGTTAATTATTGCTGAAAAAAATCACAAACTGAAAAATGCATCAGACTTTCTAAAGAAGTCTGTCCTTTTTATTTTTTAAAATATATTTGTTGATTTTTTTTTTTTACAGAGAGGAAGGGAGAGGGATAGAGAGCTAGAAACATGGATGAGCCGAGACCGGTTTGGCTCAGTGGATGGAGCGTTGGACTGCGGACTGAAGGGTCCCGGGTTCGATTCCGGCAAGGGCACGTACCTTGGCTGCGGGCACATCCCCGGTAGGGGGTGTGCAAGAGGCAGCTGATCGATGTCTCTCTCTCATCGATGTTTCTGACTTTCTATCCCTCTCCCTTTCACTCTGTAAAAAATCAATAAAATATATATATTAAAAATAAAAATAAAAATAGAAACATGGATGAGAGAGAAACACTGATCAGCTGCCTCCTGCACACCCCCTAGTGGGGATGTGCCCTCGACCGGAATTGATCCTGGGACCCTTCAGTCCATAGGCCAACACTCTATCCACTGAGCAATACTGTTTAGGCCCCTGCCCTTTTTAACTGTGGCAACTTCCCATTCACCTGAAGTGAGTGGTGAGCCATAGAAAAGATCATATTCTGCCAGATGTCCCTGAGGTGATCTGGAAGGTCCTAGGTTCTCTGGGCCTGGGGTCCATGCTCACCTGGGGGCCGCGGCTCACTTGGGGGCTGTGCTCACCTGGGGCCCAGGACCCTGGAGTCGCACTGCCCTCACCTGGCTCAGCAGCCCGCCCCAGAGCCTACTCAGTACTGCTCTGTGCTCCTCTGACAAATCTTGTTTGTTCCCCCTCTGATTTTCTCTTTATTCTCATTTTTTAAACACATGTCACTTTATATAAAATTACCTACAGAAACTTAAACATGAGAGCCTTTTCTGTAATGTGAGCATTTGCTGCTCTGAGGTTTCTCGGTGTGGATGTTGGAGCAGCATCAGCACCCCTAGGCAGCCCAGCCTGGCCCGGGTCACCCAGCAGGAGGTCACAGGGGGCACTGAGCAGTCATACGCGAATCTGCTGAGGTGTAACCCATCGAATCGGTCTGTGCACTTGGTAGGTTAGTAAACCCTTCCATTAGCTGGGTGGCATTCACTTCTTGAAAACCAGCCTGTGCAGAGGGAAACAGTGGCCTTTAGGACCAGGTAGATTTGGGTTCAAACTCTTCTTGCTCTGACGCATTATGTTTCAACCCAGGCAGCTGCTCTGTGTCTCCACACCTCAGTCTCTCAATCCATTCTGAATTTATTTTTGTGCACAGTGTGAGAAAATGACTAGCCTCATTTTCTTTACATATACCTGCTCCAGTTTTCCCAAAACTATTTATTGAGGAGCCTGTCTTTACCTCATTGTGTGCTCCTGCCATTTCTGTCTCAGATTAATTGACCATATGGATGTGGTTCATTTCTGGGCTCTCTGTTCTGTTCCATTGGCCCACCTGTCTGTTTTTTGGACCCATATTTTACAGTTTGGATTCTGAGAGTTTGTCAGCAGAGTTGAATATCAGGGAGTGTGATATCTCCAGCTTTGTTCTTCCTCAAGACTCAGGGACTTTGGTGGGGGAGCCACGTGGTTTCTGACATCACTTCCAGCCTTACCATCTGTGATCCTTGCTGAGTGGGTCTCTGCCTATCCCAATAGATGCCCACAAGGGCATTCTCTCTTTGGCACATCACCACCTGCAAGGAAAACCCTGTGAGAACACACCCTGGCGCTCTGGGTGCATGCCCCCGTTTGGAACTCTGGATGCTGCAATTCTGACTTGCCAAACAGCTTAGCAAACACAGTCCTCCAATCCTGATCACGTCAGCCTGACTTGCCTCAGCCTGAGCTCTGTTGTTCACCTCCAGGACGTGTCCTAGAGTTGCTTCAAGGGTCACTCAGGGAACCACAGCCCTGGCACCAGCCTGGCCTGCTCTGGGCTGAGTCACTGCTTATTTGCTACTCTTTTACTCTCTCCCTGAGTTTGACAAAGGAACTTTGAAAGCCCAGGGAGTCCCCCACAACAGCCTCTGACCAGAGGAGGCCCAGTTCTCAGGCCCATTTGTAATGTGTTCTGCTCTTCATTCTCTTTAGACCTCAAGGCTTTAAGCTGCCAGGTAAAGGCCCTACAGGGATTAAAGTAAACCTCTCAGTGAAATAATATGCCATTTATAATTTCTATGTTGCTTCTTTTTATGTAATTTGGATTTAGGGTTCCATTTATGGTTCAGACAAATTAGTCTCCCTCATCTCTGTCATCCATTTCCCTGTCAACAATTTATTGTCTGTTCCTCCATCCATCCACTCACCCATTCTGACAGACTATCTGATTCTCCTGTTAGAACATTAACCCTTCGTGGCAGGCAGCTATGGAGGCCCAATGCCCCCTGCAGACCCCAGCTCCGCAGTAAAGGCTTGTCCTTGACTGAAATCACAGTTGCTGCAAGACCATCAAATGGACAGCAAGATGGATGAGGAGATCCTGTAATTTTGTGTTCTGGAGCTGGGAGTAAAGTATCCTACTCAAGCTCAAAACTGTATTCCACAGGCCAAGCCCAGGTCTTTCCCGATCTGCTCCTGTAGTTCAGGTTCTCACTTGATAAATAAATTCATATTTTATTTAGAATTAAAGGTGAATAGTTATTAACAGATTAATAATTCTCCCCTTTAGAAAGCATCTCACTTTGATATTGATTTTCAAGGAGACAACATAATGCTCGCTCATCTGTACATTTTGAGGCCATGCAGCAGATAATGATGAACATGCTGGGGAGGAGCACATTTCCTGGGGTTTCTGTGCTTTCTCCCCATCAGTGTCTCCCTACTGCTTCTGCAACCAGAGTTTAAGCTTCTGGCCATGAACTCAATGTCCTTCTTATTTGATATTTCTAACCTGGAACACTGAACTAGAATGTAGGTCTATTTATTTCATCACTAAAATATGCAAGCAGCTCTAGCTGGTGTGGCTCAGTGGATAGAGGATTGGCGTGTGGACTGAAGGGTCCCAGGTTTGACTCCAGTCAAGGGCACATGCCTGGGTTGTGAACTCCATCCCCAATAGTGGGCGTGTAGGAGGCAGCCAATGAATGATTCTCTCTCATCATTGATGTTTCTCTCCCTTCCTCTCTGAAGTCAATTAAAAATGTTTTTAAAAAATGCAAACAAAACTCCCACACCAAGCCACTGTGCATCACCTCACTGCTTCTTATATTACTGAATTTTCAAAATCATAACTGAAAGATGAGAACGTCTTTACCCGGAGGCAGAAAAGACAACTGCTTTCAGCTGCACCTGGGTCCCACACCTCCTATGCGATCCACACAGTTAAACAGGAGTTGTGCAGCACCTAGGACTTGACTGTGGTCTTCACGGAAATAGAGTGATCTACTTATTCTCCTTGAGAATGCCTGTCTTTGGATGCCTGTATACCTGTAAGTTTGGGCACAAGCTACGCCCCAGGCAGCACCCAGATTAACAGGTTTGACACCCAATCCCAGCAGCTCCAAGCTAGGCAGCCACCAAGAACAAACTTCAGTCATGGGTTCAGTAATGCAAAAGGTTACAAACCGTGCTGGCTGTGTTACCTGTGCTCATTTCTCCAATGATCGTATTAATAAAACACAGAGAAAAATTATTTTCAAGCAAAAGACTAATGAAACACTGAAAGAAAAATAATGTCCCAAGTATTAAAAACTTTTTTTTACTGCATTCCATCTTCAGGAAGACTTAGAGCAGCGATGTTCACCCTTTTTCATCTCACAGCACATAAACTAATGAGCAAACTGCTGCACATACCAATATCTGTATGTTTGGCCAATCTGAAAAAATAATGGTATTATTTTGATTCATCCGATTCATTCCTACTTTTCTCAAAGTTGCTCACCAAATTTGGGATGGCTATTATTGTATTGGCTGTTGTTTTTTTGTTTTTTTGTTTTTTTTTCACAATCTAAGGGAAAAGAGGCCAGTGCCCCTGAGTATGCAGTCAGGTATTAATGTGTGTTTTACAAATTCTGTGGCACATGGGTCGGAAATTGCTGATGGGGCCCTCGATGCCATGGGACTTGCCCATGTCACTTCTCTCCTCATTTGTACTGGAGGCGTGATGAGTTGAAGTAAGGAAGAAAGGAAAAGAAAGAGACGGAAAGTGATTACAGGCAGACGCTTGCTGATTGTTTCAACAATGTTCACGTTCATGAATTAATAATAAAAGATAAAAAATACTTTATTTCTTTAGTAGAGAATATACCCTATTGCACTCCCCTTGCAAGCAGTGCATAGGAGAAATTATTTAGAAACCACAATAACTACCTGGTCTGATGCTGTATGGCAACACCAGCCCCGTTGCAACCACACTCGATGCTTATCTGCAGAAAAGGGCAGCATTCAGTTCAGTCTTCCTGTCACTCTAGGGCCAGTGACTGCAGTTCACAGACTAGGAACCCATGTTGGAAACAAGGAGATGTCCTCCTCCATACATACCCTCCCGTCAGCTCGCTGGGAGCCTGTACCCACCTATTCTTGAGACAAGACGGGTCACAATCCTCACCTCATGTCTCCCAGTTTTTCGGTTGTGTTTAATGGGTAACTCTATATGCCGCTCTTTCATGAACAAATGAAACTGAGCTGCCACAGTAACTACTGCTCATTCTTTTCAAAAGCAATTACAAGCTTTTTCTTCACTCAGATTCGGGTGCAAATTTGGTTTACTAAAGTCACTCAGCAAGTTCCTGGTTAGGAAAGAACTTCTCAGCCCCCAGCACACACTCAACACAAGGACCCTCAAGCGTCTGACATCTACTCCAGAATTCACTCTGAGGGACTCTCCCCCTCCCCCGCACTCCTCCCCTGCAGCCACTATGTCCCCACCCAAGTGCGAATGCTTCTGGAAGATGGTGGTGGTTTTAAAACAGAATCTAATTTTTAAAAATATATATATATTTTTCATCTATTCTATGGAGGGTGAATCTGCACCACTGACATAAATTTGACCCAAGTTTTCATTCATCCCACTCTTGAGTATAAAAAGGCACAAAGCAATTTTACTTAAAGTTTTCACATAAAATTCTTGGGATGGCTGCGAATGAGCAGACTGAGTGGGGTGCAGAAGATCCCTCAAAAACTCTCATCCCTGACACTGTCGTGTTTAACCAAATGCAGGCCCGTGAACAGCAGTGTTTCAGAGGAGTGACGGGGGGCTGTGCTGGGAAAGACCCATTGTCCACTGCACAGCCTCCTATGCAGACCTGGGGTATGCAAACAGCTGTTGGTCCAGAGCACTTTGTAGAGCAGAGAACACTGCTCACAGGCAAAAGTTGAAATGCAATTAGACAGCAAATATGAAAAGCAAAGCAGGAGAAAGCAGGAGAAGAAGATGTGATGTTATTCTGGTAAACCTAAAATTATGTGACGTGAATAAAACTATTAGAAGACTTGATTACTGTGTAAAAATAAATATTTAAGTAAGTCAAAGACCTACTCTTCTAGTACAACAGTTACAAAAATAGGATATCATACTCAATGAATATACATGTATACCAACATGAACTAGTTTAGAACTATTTCACCACTGAAAAACTCATTTCTCTCCACTCCACATTCTTCTCCCCGATAATTTTCTGGAATGAAGAGAGACATTTTGATCAAACACCAAAAGCTCTGAAAACCTTGTCTGCTGACAGTTTTCTTTGGGCTGTCATCATGGACTCAGAGTTTCTCTCACAGGTTCTGATCTAAAAGCTGTTTTCTTTACTCTGGGTGCTGTGAGCCGGCTCAGCATCTGGTCACACCAACTCCGTATCAACAGGATCTGACCCTCGACTCTCAGCCACCCCGAGGCCACCCCAACTGGCAAATATGCCCTTTGCACAGAGCTGAGCTGGTGCCACTTCTGGGCCACCACGATGACACACGGTGGGGCGGGGCCTGAGCTGCGGAGCCCAGACCCTGGCTCCTTCCTGAGGTTCTGCACAGCTAGAAGCAGGAAAGCTGATGACAGGTCCTGCCTCTCCACAATGGTCCCAGTACAAGAAAAGTGCTGCGGCAGTATTTCAGCTCTCACACATCTGTTCGTGGTATTTGTGCTTGTCTGCTGCCCAGTGGGAGTGGCATGAATGGATCGACAGAGGAGCCCTCCAGTAATTGAAACGTGCTGAGTCATTAAAGCAGCCACCAGTGCCTGGTGCACACACAGTGCGTGATGCCGAGAAGTGTGCATGCAGGTGTGAGCCCCGGGATAGACAACACTGATGTGGGGTTCCAGAACTTTGATTCAGAGGACTGGAAGCAGTTGATACCATGGCAAGCTTGGTTTTCACGCTCTTTGGCTTTTTAAATTCATTGTTAAAATGCCTCTTAGCAAACCAGTCAAAAAGATGCCCCTGAAAGTATTTCCTCCAGAGGCCAGGGTGGGTCCACCTCAAACAAGGAAGCATCTCCAGGGCGTTAGACTGTGTCACTCGGCTAATTCTTGATTTCTAAGGTCCCATCTTCTCCACAGCATCCCCAACCTTTGGGAGTTCCATAAGCTTCTTCATTAGAGTTCTTTATTCCTGGAAAAAACAATCGGATGGTCACTTGGGTGCACTGGACTAAACCTGTGGCAGTGATCATGGCCCTGGGGCCCCCAATCCTCCAGGAGCCCCACTGTTGGGAAGGCTTCCCCTGAGGAGTAAGGAAAGCTGTCAATCAACACCAGGCCAGGCCGAGGCTGCAGGGCCATACATTATACTCGCAGGGCTCCCCGCAGACCTTGGTTCTGTGATATTTGCCTCACCATCTTGTATTATAGAAATGCATAACTGAAACCTGTATGATCCTATTGACCAATGTCACCCCAATACATTTAAAAATGCATACATTTCCTTTTTGCGTTTTACATTTAGAAAAGAAGTTGGCAGCCTTAGTAAAGAGCCATCTGGTCTCTCTGTCAGACAAATATCCGTCTTCTTGCTGTCTTTTCCTGAATGTTTGAAACTAGTTTTCCTCTTACTGTACACGGGCAGTAAAGAAAATGTCTGAATGTTGGTAAAGCCAGTATGCACCATCACAGAGTTGAAGGACAGAACAGAAAACAAGGTAGGCAGCACAAATACTTACCTGCAGGCAAACAAACCCCATCTTTTCCAAACAAATCTCCTAAAAAGGCCCAGAGCTGACCTGAAGACAGGAAGTTGTGCCTCAAGGCTCCTTAACACTGTTCAAGTAAATGCTTAGCAAGGGACCCACCCAGAGGTGGCTCAATAGAGAAAGGAGCAGGAGGAAGGAGTGTGTATGTTTGTGCCTCCAGGGCATCTGCACAACATGAGACCAGTTCTGCCCATCAGGGCCAGGGGCCCACAGCTTTCCTTTTTTTTAAACTGAAGAATGATGTGAAGAGAGCTGGGGGAATACCTGAGATTTTTGCCTTAAAATTAAACAATGTTTATCTCAAAGGACATGTTATCATTCCCTTACAACAGTATTAAAACTAGTAACATATACCCAAAGCCACACAGCAGGGACTAAAATTTTGGCAGCCCTGCCTTTGCAGCAACTTGAAGGACAGGAAGATGACTAAATGCCCGCAGACACAGAAGCAATTTTCATGAATTATACACTGGGAAACGGAACACAAAATCACCCACGTGTAGCTGCCTGTTACTCACAATCCCTATGGGGTCACTGCACATTCTGAGTCATTCCCCAGCTCTGAACTCTCCATTTTGAAAAGTAAACATTTTTACTCCATGGAGTAATAACCTATGAACTTGTTCTTTAATTCTTCATGGTATATTTTCATTTTAATTGATAATAACACCTCTACCTACCATTGGGACAAAAACATCCATGTAAAATATTTTGTTTTTATTTTCAGTTAGAAAGCAAACCAACTGACTTTCTGAATTTTTCATGAAATTCTATAATTAATTTGTATGAATTCCAACACAAATGTGCTGAAAAACTAGAAAAAAAAATCAGCTTGCATTCCTGCTTCCACAGCTTCCAGAAGTGATGGAATTAGCCTCAAACAAGTAACCCCATGACAACAGGTCAGCTGCCAGAGGACCCTCTGCAGCAAAAGGGGTGGGGCCTGCTCTGCGCTCTGCACCCAGCTCTCTCCATTGGACCTTCTTCATGGGAGTGCTCAGGGGTCCATCCAGAAGCAGATGTCGCCTCAGTCCCAGGGAGCTGGACAGACACTCATCTCCTCCTCCCAACCCTCCAACTAGCCACACGTGGGTATCCTGGGCTCACGTTCCCAGGAGTCCAGCTCTGTTCTGGGTCTAGGGGAGGAAACATGTGAAGCAAATATCTGCAGCGCTGGTGGCTGCTGAGGCAGAGAAAGCTGGGCTGGCTCGGTGACTCTCTTTTCTCTGCTCAGACACTGCCCCCTACCCCCCCACCCCCACTCAATCACACAGGATCGAGAGAGAGAAAGAGGGTGACCCCATGAACCTCTCTGTTCTGCATAGCTTCACTCTCCCCAGTTCCTGTCTGTTCTCTCTGCCTTGACATCAACTGCTCCCATGTCAGGCTGACCACACTTCTAACACTTTCCTCAGCTCAACCCTAACTCAGGGCCTTGGGAAGGCTCCTCATGGACCGCACCCCACATTCTGCTCATGATGCTGCTTTGACATTGGAGCCCTGGGCCTCAGTAGGTCTGGGTTCAGACAGACCAAAGGAGAGTCTTTTTATGTTGCTATTGTTGAGTTCTGTTTCAGTTTGTCTGTGCATTGCTTGTTCTCAGCACTATTTACCCTCCAGTCCACCTGCCATACGTGCCTAAAGCACAGGATGGGGCTCTGGAAAGCAGAGGGACCTACTTATAAACTTACATTTGGCATTTCCAATAGTTAGTGTTGCTTTTTCTTTTTTCCAATCAGGAAACCCGGATACACAGATACCTGACTATATAGATCACAACGTGCGGAGTTGGGGACCCTCCCTCCACCTTCCTTTTATGGACAATGGATGCCCTAAGTGCAAGGTGGTAATGGACAGAAGACAGGTCTCCTAGGCCCCAGGTCAGGGCTCTGTGCACCTGACCATGTCCCTCTGGGACCACCTGAGCCCCTAAAACTTGCATCCCCCACACCAAGATACTCACAGTGCTTGCATCTCATCTCATTGCCAACAAGAGAATCTATGAAAAACACAAGTAAATCCTTTTTATACTTAAATGTTGACTACCTATTTACATCCACTGGGGGCTTACGCTAGTGGAAAATAATCTTCAATAAATTATTAGAAGGAACTTAGGTCATGACCCAAAACAATGACTTCCTCTCTCCTTGTTAACTTTCACAACTGAGCTGGGAACATGGCCCCTCAGGGACCTTACCAGGTGTCTCTTCCATCCTCACACACAGGTGAGCTGACACACAAGTCTGTGGCACCTCCCCTAACAGCCTAACCACTGACACTGTGTCCTTAATTAGTTTATGTCGAGGGCTGACAAAATACTTCCATCACATGACTTTAAAAAATTATATCAAGTTGTCGTTGAAGGATAGAGAAGAAAAGATACGGTAATCTTTAAATTCTTGGTTCTCATAAGAGAACCCTGAAAAAGTGTGGTTCCTCTCCCTTCTGTCCCTGGAAATGCCCCCACATGTGCCAGGAAGGGGGTACAGGTGACGGTGGGGACCAGCGCTCCTTAGCTCTTCAGCAGAGAAGAACCGATATCAATCCTGGGCTTGTGTCACAGGGCAACAAGCAACCTCCTGGGGGTGGGGGTGGGGAGCCTCAGAGGCACATGAGCTTAGAGTCAGGGCCACACAGAGCTCAGAGGCACAGAGAGAACCTGCTCCAGTGCCCTGTTCACCAACAGAAGCTCCTTGTACACTGAGCTTCCCCAGGGACAAAGCTCTCACACCATGTGAAACATATTTACCCAAGGAGAGCTCTGTTCACTAAAGGGTGCCTAACTGCCCACGGGTCTGACAGGGCCCCCTCCCAGGGCCCGCTGGCCAAGGCCTCTAGGGAGTCAGCTCTGACAGGAACCCCAAGCGCCAAACTCCGGGGCTATTTCCAAGGCAGAACTAGAAATAGCAGAGGCACCGCTGGTTCTGGCGGCGCTTAGAGTCCGAGTGTTCCCTCTTCCCATAGGAATAAGCCATCCAGCTGGTACAAAGCATAGAATCAGGTTCCAGGCCGTCAGAGGCGGCACAGTCACAGGTAAGGTGAGGGAACCTGGGCTGTCACATCGCCCAGACTCCACGTCTCACTCTCCGAGTCCCTCCCCACTTCAGAGGCCTGCCCACCCGCTCCATGCAGCTCTGCCACCCACGCAGCCCTCGCCGACGCGCGCTCAGACACCGTGGTGGCTCACCCATGGGTCCCGGCCTCGGCGCGGTGGTCATGCGGGCCCTGCCGCCGTGGCGCTGGCGTCTCCCTGGCCTTTCTGCAGGTGTACAGCCACTTGATGATGCGCGCGTTCCTCTCCACCACCGAGGGAGCACTGGGCGCCTGCTCCATCAGCTCCTCCTCCTGCAGCCCCTCGTCGCCACAGCTGCGCCGCGAGAAGCCACCCTCGGAGGTGGCGACGCTCACGCTGCGGACCCTGAGGGCGCCCTGGTCCGACCCCGCGGAGAAGTTCTCCCGCCCGAGGGCCTCCACCACCTCCGGCTCCAGCCCGCAGAACTGGAAGAAGGTGTCGAACTCGGCGGCGGACATGGAGTAGCGGGAGCTGAGGTCCGATTGCGATCGCTGCAGCCCCCTGCGTCTGGCCGCCTGCAGCTCGCGGGTCCCCAACGCGACCTGGATGCTGGGACGCGCCGGGGGCGCTGGGGACGCCGGGGGCGCAGCCGGAACGCTGGGGCGCTCGGGGGGCGCCGGGGGCGCGGCCAGGACGCTGGGGTGCTGGGGGGACGTCGAGGGCTTGGCCGGGACGCTGGGGCGCACCGTTGGGGGTGCGGCCAGGACGCTGGGGCGCGCGGGACGTACGGGGACCAAGGCGGTGCCCGGCTTCGTTGGCATCACCTCAGCGCCCGCGGCCCTGCCCGTCTCTCCCGCGGAGGACGTCTTTGGGGGCGTCGGCGTCCTGTCCTTACCCGGCCCCGGGAGGAGCTTCTTCGCCAGGCTGCCCTGAAGGCCGTCGGCGCCCGGCCCGCGCGCGAACTCGCACTTCTGCCGGTAGATGACCAGCGAGTCCGGCCTCAGCGGCTTCCGCGCTATTGCCCTGCGCGCCACGGCGCCGTGGGCGCGGGTCGAGGGCCGCGGGTCGACCGCCTGTCCTCCGCCCGCCCCGGGGCTGCTGCCCTCGGAGGCCGGGCCCCAGGCTGTCCCCGGCAGAGCCCGCACATACTTGGCGCGGTCGGCCGCTAGCCTCTCCACGGCGCTCCTGCTCGCCGGCCGCACCGCGTCTGGGTGCCCGGGCAGTAGCTGCTCCATCGGGGGTGCGTCCGGGCCAAGCAGCGCGCGCATCCCGCCGGCACCGCCGCTGGGCTCCCGTCTGCGGAGAGGCTCTGGCTGCGGCGCGTCGGTCCGGAATCGATTCCAAAGTCCGAGCAAGGCGGGACCGGCGTCCGTACCTGGCGCCCAGGTCCGGACACTGCCGAGAGGAAGCCCAACCGATTGGAGTCGCTCCAGGGCCTGCTCCCGCCTCCTCGTAGCCGGCCCGGCGTCTTCCCACCCCTGGTAGAGGCTCAGCACCCTTCCCGCCCGCTCCGCCCAGTCCCTCCCGCCCGCTCCGCCCTGCCTTCGCCTCCCTCCCGCACCTCCAGCCCCGCACCTTCCGCCGGCTCCGCCCCGCACCTCCACGCCTCCAGCCCCACGTACTCCTGGGCTGGGAGGGCTTGGCTGCCAGGTCCCCGCTCCTCACTCCCTCCTGAGGGCCGTGGGTCAACGCTGGAGACCAGCACCACCTCGGTGGGGGAGGCGGAAGGAAAGGGCTCCCCACCCCGCCCCAGGCAGGTGTCTCACTTCCTTTGAACTGTTAAGGTTGACCTCAAAGTGTTGCAAAACTTAACTTTAGTTTCCTAAGTCTCTACAGGCGCACAGATCTTTATTATCAGAAAAGAAACATAAAGAAAAGAGAACGTATAGGAGAGACTCAGTCTGTCTGTGTTGGGCCGGCTAGCAGGACTCAGAAGGCAGGCGGGCGAGGTCCGTGGATTTGGATGAAGCCTGACCAAATGGCAGAACAACTGCTGTTTTTAATGTAACCAAGGCAACAGGAAACCGCGGGCTCACAAGACAAGTGGATCAGCCCAGAAATGCTAACCGCGTAAGAGAAAACATTTCCAAAATTCCATTATTTCCAAAAGCTGGACATAGAACTACAAGTATCTGCCAGAGGGCAATGCCAGCTCCTGGTGTGCAGATCTCTCCCAGCTGTGGCTGCTGCTCCTCCTGGCGGCAGGAGGGTGCTTGGCTTTGGGCCCTTGTTTCCAGAAAGCATCAGAGCCTGTGGACACCAAAGGTGGTGAGTCAGCAGGTGCAGCAGCTGAATGAACAGAACCAGGTTTGGCTCACTCAGGAAAGTCCCCTCCCCCCCCCCATGATTAAACAGCAGCATGTTTGTGTTAAGGGGGTCTTGAGACCTTAGTCCCTGTAAGGCCAAACCCCATAGTAAGGGAGGAAGTATAAGAAGCTCAGGCTCCAGAGATCCAAACTAGCCACCTCTACTCACTGCAGTGCATGGGAAAGATGGCCATGGTCCTTCAGGTCGACGGCAAGGAGATGGAGATACATGGTGGGCAAACGTAGTTTTACAGTTGTTTGTATGGAAAATGATACAACTGAATAGTAGCGCAATAATAGGCTGTTAGTGCACTCACAGCTGTAAAAAAAAGACATGTTTGTTGAATTCTTTTTATATGTCGGGGGCTATATTTTCCACATATCGCCACAGTGGAGACACCATTATAGCACATACTAGTTACTGGAAGATCAGCAATTCTCTTCTCTAGCCTCCTAAACCTGTTTTAATGCAAGCCTATTTCCTCTTACTGATTTCCATAAAGTTTTGGAAAAATAATCTCTTTTTTTAAAAATATATTTTATTGATTTTCTACAGAGCAGAAGGGAGAGGGATAGAAAGTCAGAAACATCGATGGGAGAGAGACATCGATCAGCTGCCTCTTGCACGCCCCCCATGAGGATGTGCCCGTAGCCAAGGTACATGCCCTTGCCGGAATCGAACCCGGGACCCCTCAGTCCGCAGTCCGACACTCTATCCACTGAGCCAAACTGATCTCGGCTGGAAAAATAATCTCTTTATAAGCATCATCTGCATAACAACGAGAAAATGTTTCACATGGTAACTGCCTTCCCAGTTCCCTCTGTTCAGGCCTCACCTTCACTTACCAGGTTTTCATTCTCTTTCCTCATTCTCTCTCTCTCATTTATTCTCATTCTCACACGCAAGGGGACATCACTTCACTCCCCGAATCAAGGGGACGAGGAAGTTCCCCCAAACCAATGACTCAGAACTGAATATAATTAAACAGGAAGGCAAGTAATAAATTACCTGTGCAAAGATATACCTTTAGAGGACATTACAAAGTTTAATAAGTTATTTTGTACTTTAAAAGGACATTTATTGATTTTGAGATAGTTGTGGGGTTTTTTTTCTCAAAGACCTAGACACGATCTAGGGCATGGAGCATGAACGTGTTTGCCTCGGGTTCTGGCCCACACAGAAGGTTCTAACAATGACCCAGCTCTGGTGGGGAAGCCAGGAGGTCTGGAGCCAAAGCCTGGCTCTGTCACCTGCCAGTCAATGGCCCAATGATACTGCATTGGGACGGAGAACTACCTCAGCGTCTCAGGTGGGGTATGGGGAGCATGAGGAAGTCTCATACAGCACTTTCCTGCCTGTGACGACTCCTCCCCTTCCCCACAGCCTCTGCTCAGCTGAGGCCAGGGCATTCGGGCACCTTTTCCCAGGTCTCCATCCACAACACACTTCTCTGCAGTAGCTTCAGGGAACTCTGTCGGAAATTTGTTGAAGTAACCCATTTAATATGCCAGGTGAGCAGACTGGTACTAGTTTTCATCCTCAAAACTCCATCTGTTAGGATCCGGAAATGCCCACGGGGGTTGGTGATGGGGCACCAGGTTTCACGAATGGTGAAAGAGCCATGTCAGTCATTAGAACTGTATCTCAGTCCACAGTCAGATAAGGACAGAGTGATGCTCGTGGAGCCTTCTCCATCCACCACCTTAACTTCCAGGAAAACGACGAGTGTGCACCTGGGGGCAAGGTGCCCCTGTGGCACACTCTCACAGTCTCACTGTTCCCACCCTTCTACTGTTCCCACGCCCTTCCCTGGGGCTCCCGTTTCCTCGGGTCAAGGGCAGGTGATCCTCTCACCCCTTCAGTCTCACCGGTCATGGACTCACCTTGGCCAACAGACCATCAGTGGATAGGAGCTGAGGCTGAGCCCTGTGTCCGCTGCCCTCTTTGTTCTGCTGCCCCTTTTCTCCAGGGACCGTGGGAGTGTGAATGGCTGCTTTTTAAAAATGTTCCCATTATAATTCTAATGTTAATAGAAAGATAGGATATATGCATGCATCCTATTTCTGTTAACATAGATCCAGAGAGGTTATATATCGCCTGAATATGTATATGAAGATTATGGGTAAATATAATGTCTGTCAGCGCATCGAAACTCCATGAGGATGGTGGGGACTTCCAGGGACAAGCTCCCAGCAATGCCACCGAGTTCACAGTTCATATTACAAACACCAGGAAACATGGACACACAGCTGTGTCAGTCTCGGATTGTTGCTGTGACAAATTTCCACAAATGTTGTGACTTAGCGCAAATGTATCACCTTAGTTCTGGAGGTTAGAGATCTGCAATGAGTCTCCAGGGCTGTGTTCCATCAGAAGGCTCTAGGGAGAATCTCCTGGTAGGCCTTCCCCTTGTCTAAAGGTTACCCATTCTCCTTGGCTATGGGTCCTTCCTCTCTCACCAAAGCCACAGAACAGCATCTTCTCTCTCCTCTGACACTTTCTTCTGAATTGTCCTTACTATCCATTCTTACATCTTTGCCTTTGAAGGAATCATTTGACTCCTTGGGATTTTGGTTCTGTCTTCAGAACAGATATAAACCACTGAATGCCTACCTTACCAAGGCACATGGAGGCGTATTGCAAAATATAATGCTCTTCAAATACAAAGAGGTATTGATCATAGTGGTAGAAGGCAAGCCAAGCTCCAAGGAACTAAAGTTCAACTTGAAGTTATGACTTGAGGCATCAAAGATTGCTCAGCAAGGAGGCTGAGGAAAATGTCACCAGGTTCCTGTTGAGCCTTGAGGGCTTGGATGCTCCAGGGGGACTCTGGGAGGTGGGAACAGAGATATTGTTAAGGCTGGAAGTGAAGTTCATGAGCTCAACGTAGGGGACAGGTCACGGCCAGATGCAGTGGAGAGTCATCAAACAGGATCAAGCCAAACCATGTCAGGTCTCCAAGACCAGAGAGAGGCACCAGAATGAGACTGTGGGAAACCCAAGTCAACAGAACCTGTCCCCAGGCAGCAGGTTGTGAGGTGAAGTGTGATACTGAGGTTCAGGGAGAGTGGACCACAGGTCATTGGTCGTTTGCAGCCACTGCTTGCTTGACTTCAGCCACTGCTCACAGGCTGTCAGGGAAGGAAGCAGGGCTGAGATTCCACAGTGAGGTGTCCTCCTAGGGGAGAACCCTGAAATCCAAGGCTACTAGTTAGGAGGGAACAGCAAACAAAAAATGTAAATATAATTGCAATAAAATCTTATAGACCTGAGGAACCTGAGCCAGAACATAGCAATTAACATTCTTCATTTGATACCAAAATAGTTAGAAAGTTCTTGTGTTGTTCAGTGCTGTTGACATCTGCCGTTCTTTAGAAAAGACAAACCCCCTTTTATCAGTGATAATGACAGTTTCTTCAGGAAGCAAATGAGTTATTTTATACTTTTGTTAATTACAGAGACTGAAAGGTACATTCTTCGGCTTATTTGCCATATGGAGATGAAGATTTCTCTATGAACAACTGTAAGGAAACATCACATTCTCAGAGACAAGAGTCTACAGCTTTATAAAAGAAAAGAACTTACACGTTTACAAGGTCTGACTTTACAGTAATCACTACCATGCACGTGTGTTAGGCTACTTCCTATACTAACATGAAGTCCCCAATGCTGCATTGCTTGGTAAACCATGGTGTTCACTAGGAGTAAGTTTGCATATAGAATCGTGGCCCGGAAGCAGTGAAAGCACGCCTTAGTCTTTAGTTCAACTGAAAACCTGGTAATCAATCATAAGGTGAAATTTGGGTTGCTTTCCCCAGGCATGACTGATTTATTTTTGGTATGGGTCCTCTAAAAATAACGGTGGTATTTTCATGAGGTTTTTTTTGTTTTGTTTTTATAACTGAAATCCCGGAGTTGGTTTACAATGGTGAGTCAGGGCCCAAACCCAGGCCTGTGGAATTCTGAGCCCTTATTTCACTCAGTTCAGCCAAAGACTTCGATCTGAAGAAGGGAAGAGCAAGGTTGCTAATGTGCTAGAGGGGAGCTCTGCTACGGAGTACAATTCCCCATTAAACCCTGGGAGAGAATGTGTATGTGTGTATGACATGCATGTGCATGTGTAACAAAGTCAGCATGCAGGATGCAGATACTCTGGGAGGATCACAGATGCTCAGCCCTCATCCACCAGAGGTTTAGGGGACACGGCAACTCTGCTCTCAGAGACTGTGGCAGCTGCCCTGGGAGAGAGCTCAGCTGTAACCCTAATCCTGCTGGGTTTTACTTTTAACCACAGCTCTGAAGTATGCTTACTTTGTTTCACTCTGCCAACAACCTGTTAGCAGACACTTGGTTTAATAGGTGTCATCAAATGCCTCCCCTGCATGGTATGAATGCTGGCTCCTCAAACTACATTTAATTTTGCACAAGCCTCACCCCTTGTCCCTTGAGCTTGGCATTCGTGATCCATCTGCTGACATGAGACTGTAATTTTGGGTTTCTGTCACTGGTGAGAGCTAGAATGAGCTCTTACGAATTCAAAAATCCTGCTGTTACACCCAAGAAGGCGTGCTCTCCATCATTGACAGGCGACTCAGAACACTGAGCAGATGCATGCCCCTCCCTCCCTCCCTCCCTCCCTCCCTCCCTCCCTCCCTCCCTCAGGAGAGCAGCACCACTCACTGGAGTCCCTGGGACAACAGTGTAAGTGTCTGGCTCACACAGGCTGGAATCCCATTTCTGCTTCTCATGGAGCTATATGAATTCCCTGGCCCTCCTGGTGCGACACATGGCATGTGTCTGATTTCCTGCGGGCAAAGGCATAGATGTTCTCCGGAGGGTGTGGCTGGACTTCCCACTGCACAGGGGTGAAGGCCCATCATTAGAGCAGGTCAGACTCATCACAAAGTTCACTGCTGGTCTCTAGTCCTCATAGTACCTGGAAATGAAGGTCTTGTGTGTGCAGATGAGGGAGCTATTACCCCCTCCAGTGGCTGTGGATGAGGGCGCAGCTCAGTGGGGTGCAGTCTGGGAGGGCACAGTGCTATCATCTGTCAGGCCATTGGCTGGGATCCTCAGTGGCAAAGGCTGCTGGGTTCCTGCTTTGCTTTCCCCATGGGGGAAGCTGCAGCCCCGAGGCCCCCCTGGCAGGGGTCTGGCACACAGGCCCTCAGAGTGGGGCAGGCCTGAGTCCTGGGCTCAGGAGGGTAGAAGTGCTGGGCTCCAGGGGCCAGGACACAGTAGCCGTGGCAGTGGGGGTGGCACCAGTGTCTGAGGTGACGACCTGCAGACAAGGGTTCAAAGTCTCTGGGGCTCACCCTGTGCCTTGGGGGGTAGGGGGGTAAAGGGGATGTGATCTGGGGCTACAACAAAGGGGCTCCAGCCCTGGGAGGTTGGAGGTGGGGACACTGGGCAACCCCTCCCTGGGACTGAGCCTTGGTGTCACTGACATCACCTCCAAAGATGCTTTTGAAACAAACATACTGTAATCAACAAGTGTCTGCGACACACTTTCAAGCACATCTCCATTTTAGAGTAGTTTTAGATTTACAGACAATTGGAAGATAGCACAGAGATTTCGTATACTCTGCATCCAGGTTCTTCCGTAATTACCATCCTACATTTGTAAGGTTTATCTGTCATCACTGATGGCAATGGCAACAAGTCTAAGGTGAGCAGTCTGGGAAACCCAGGATGTAGTGGCCTCCCTGCGGGTCCAAGGGTTGCCACTCCTTGTGCCATGAGAGCAGATGCTGGCTTGTACTTTAAAGTGAGCCAGAGAGATCCAGAGAAAACAGCTCCAGAGGCTGCGATGGAGAACTAGTGTCAAAGTAGCTTGAGTGGACCATTATCCTTGGATTCGGAGAAGTCACAGGCACATATGTGGACAGTATCTTGCCTTACATGCTTGAGTGTTTGAACTTAAAGTTCCTCAGCATGTCAACCTGGCATTGACTTCATTTTCTGAGTGTTTGGAAACCACATTGTTACATGTTGGATGACCAATGGAATCCTTTCAAAGAAAATGACCTGCTAGGGTGTATTTTCATAAGGAATTATACCTTCTGTCTCATAAATGCAAATATCTTAAATGACAGGTCTCATGATTGTAAATTGTAGGTCTTATGCATCCTCACAGGAGAAAAATGTGCTCTAGGAATTGAAAACTTTACAAGCTGAATTTAAAATGGGTTGGCAGCTGATATATAATCTTAACACAGCTTTAATCAGAAAAATATGTTCTAACAAATTGGCAAGGAAACTGACAGTGAATGAGTGATGGCACAGCCACCTTGTGGTCTCAGGCACTCAGGGGACTGTTGCCTTTGCTGGGATGGAAGGTTCTATGCTCTTGTGCATGTTTTTGTTTACACACCACAGATTTAGGTTAGTCATACCTCTGACTCAGGAGACTCTCCCCTGCCTGGAAGTGAGTTCACCTTCAGTAACTCTGTACTTCCCAAAGCCACAATTTCAAAACTGGGCACCGTATCCAGTCTTAGGTCTGCAGAGACTACTTGTGTGCACTGTCTCAAACCCAGAAAAGGAGGCCCGAGTTTGGAGTTTGCTCACAGTTCCAGAGCCAACTCAGTAGAAAAGGGAAGTCCAGGACCAGTGTCCCGGCTTGTTGGCCAGTAGTTTTGTGTGTGTGTGTGTTTTTTGTTGTTGTTGTTGTTCTTGTTTGGTTTATAAGGTAGACAGGAGTCTACTGTGTGCACTTACTCCTAGTTGCTCCAGCACGTGAGGCACTGCTGGAAAGTGATGACTCAAAAGAGGTCCCCTGTGACTCTCTCCACTGACAGCTCTCTAGGACAAGCACATGGTCCCCCCTCACTCTCCTGGTCGTGACGCACGGCAACTCTTCTCGTGGGCCACTTGCCATTCTGGATCTATCCTGATGGTTGGTTCCTATGTGGTTAGACATTTCATATACTCACAGAATCCTGACCCCCCTAACTTACTTCCAATAGGTGTAAAGTCTAATTATTTAATGAAATTAAATGTTGAAAATATAAATTAAATACTCTCTCTGGATGGTCAGGGTGTTTTGAAATAAAGTCCTCATAGCCTTGAGAAGACCACATAATCCCACCAGCTTTCTTAGAGAGGGGTGTTTGTACCAACAATCCCTACTAAGTAAATGGAAGTCAGACAATACAGGCATATTCTTAGTAATTCAGAAATGATGAATTTCCCTGGGAAATCCAGCAGCTTTAGCCCAGGGGATGCATCGGGATATCTCCTCATTCATGTGGAGAAATGTGATAATAGAGCAGAAAGAACCAGTTCATTCTGGAAATGAGTGTTCTTCACACAAAACTCTTAATGGTGGGAATTAGAATTTATATATAGTGATAGATAAGGCATACAAATTAAAGGCACTTGTCACCTCTAAGTTAAATACTGTCTGCTAAAAAAAAAAAAAAGAAAATTAAACCAAGTAAACTTGAATATCTAATTGGCTTTACTAAATGCTTCATGAATCAGGCAGCTTTCCATTTGACAACTAGGTCACTCCAAAGACTGGGACAAGGATATTAAAAGTGAATTTTTTCAGACAATGTGACCTTCACTTAGGAAGTCAGGGTCTTATCACACAGATTAGCTTCCTAGTGCTGACCAGGAATTGCTAACTGGTGAGAAAAGAAGGAAGATGTGGAGTATGTAAAATAGAGTCACGTTAACCAAGCTGCTGGAATTATTAACATGATGAGGGTGGAAACACACGAAATGATCCTAGTTGTATGTAGCCTGGGAAGCTAAGCTTTTGGAGATTTCTGGTCCTGTGTCAGTGCCTGAATGTACACCTGGATGTGGGGTCAGATCTCCAGATAACCTCAGCTCAGCCTGCAGGGCCAGCATCCAGACCTGCGAAACCACTTGATAGCCATCACACCAACTACAGGATGTGACCAGACGCCCTGGCATCTGTAATCAGCCCCCTGACATCTGACTGATGAGCCTTCTGGACCAGGGCTAGGGCTGAGAAAGCAGGATTATTCTCAAGAATGATCTTTGAGTTGTAAGAACGCTTAACTTTTCCATCTTTTCAGAACACTTCTAGGTTTTTGTCCAGCTGTGTTCCCAGTTCGCAAATTCTAAGAGTCTTTAAAAAATCTTTAACATGTATTTCTAACACAGCCTTCAGACTCTTTGAATTAGTTCAACATTGGTTTAAAATTACATTCCTGGGAGAGGCTGAAACTGCAATTAGCTATTATTCTTGGTGGGACTTAACAAAAGTGACTCCATTTTGGGTCTCTTATTTCTTTAACATGTCAAACCAAAAACATTTACTTCACAGCTGCAAAGTGCTGAGGCCTAAGGCTGTCAAAGTCCATGGCATATTTTAAGGATTTATTTGAAGTTACTAAATATATTTCTTAAGATTTGCAGCCTCTCACATGTCCAATGCATATATGTTTTTAATTACACAAGTATCTGAGAATCCCATTGATGTTACAGACTGTATTGCAGGAACATAAAGATGAATAAAACGGGCAAACAATTAAATTGAACACGTATATTTCTGCCAAGTGGATATCAGTTTCAACACTCATTAGAGTGAGAAGAGCTAAATTCAAAGAAAGACATTTCAGAGTTTTGTTAAACTCTTCAATGCAAATTGTTCCGTAATGCTACATCAGCCCAGAAGAATATTTTATCGCTATTACCAGTTCTGATAAAAACTGCTACAGGGACAGTGACTCCTTCTGCCTTTAGTTTCACAGGTTTGATTTTTGGAAAAAGTTAGCAGAAGTTACACCCACATCCCTGAGGACACTGCTTTCCTGAGGCTGTGATGGTCCCCGGGACTTAAGGCAATTCTAGGGAGAATCATCGGCCTCTGAGAAGATGCCCCACAGACAGTATGGTTCAGAGGCCGACTACGGCAAGTGATCACAGGATAAAAAGGGTTTGGCCACAGGCCCTACAAAGTGTAGAGAAGAGTTTACTGAATTTAGGAAAGAAAAAATCTCTTTTGGAGAATAGGCAATTTTCGTATGAAGTAAAGTATGACATTAGAATGAGTCATATTCTGTGAGCACCTGACCTCCGTCCCTGTTGGGCAATATCCATGATTGCATTGTGAGCAAGAAGCTTGGCACATATTTAAACTCCCTTATTTTGTTTTGAGCAGAAATACATAATTTGTCAAGTGTCAAGGTCGACAGCTCCCTTTGAAGAATGTCCCGGAACTTTCTTGCTGTTTTGCACATGACTGAAATGGGATACCACGGGATTGGGCAACAGGAGAAGAGGAGGTATTCTGACGAAGACGGTCCAAACCAAGGGTAAGCTGAGTGGACCTAAGGCTCTCCTGCACAACAACAAAAATAAGATTTCATATGAAGATTCTCATGACCGAGAAGCATGCGCATTTGCAGTTGTCTATTATGATAAAAAAAAGTTCATCATGAACATTTAAAAATTCAATTGGGTTCCTAGAAGGTCTTATTTTTAAAACGTTTGATTAAAACCAAAGCCTCCATAATCATCATCAGCAGCATACTACTGAAAGCTCACTGTAGAGCTGGGCACTTTGCTTCATACTCAATATAAGCGATCCCATGTCCTTTTGCTGCTCCCTGAAGAGAGCCATTTTCAGACAGCACAGCAGCGAACAGAAGCACAGAGCACTCACCTTCTGTCCTTCACTTGCTTAGAATCTAGGAGCACGGTAAGTTAGGGCTAATAATGGCCCTGACCTCACAGAATAAGTGAGTGGAAAAGTAAAACACTTGGAAAATGCCCACTGCTGTTAATGAAAACTGAGGCTGAGACCAGGTAAGTAACTTGCTCAAAGCCACATTGATAAAAAGAAGAAATATGAGAATTAAAACCCCGTAGGCAGTCCAACTTCAGAGAACTCTCTCAACTACTCTACTATCCTGTAAGAAAAATTTAACAGTTGACATTAAATTACTTGAAGTCATGTTCTCTTCCTGGGCACACAACCAGATCAAATTTGCAAGCATTTTTTTGCAGGTAGATGAAGACATGAGGAAAAATGGGTAGGAGGATTTTGGGAAAATAATAATAATAATAATAATAATAAAACAGCCACGTTTGAGCTGGGTATTGAAGCTTCAGAGATAGCCAAGTTGGCAAGTCTGAAATGCAAGGCACACACTGTGCTTCTCTGTGAACTTGGATCTTCTGGGTTATGTTGAATAAAAACTGTTTTATTCCTTTTATGGCTTTCTGTTATTATAGAATTCTTCTGAATATAATCAAAATCTGAATATTATGTACATTAGTCATCTCAGCTCTATTTCTAGTGTTATCAAGTTCTTTATGTCCTGTTTATTGCAAAAATAACTCCACAAATTTTCCCTATCATCGGCAGGATAATCTCCCTTAAAGACAAACACCAGTTTATATTCGCTGCACAGCAAGCTTACTCAGTAGCTACATCTAGTGGGTTTCCTGAAAATTGTTTTTCTATTTTTTGCCCAGAGTAGACTGAAGGATGACACCTAACACAGTGCAGTTTAATTCAGTATTTGAAATTCTCAATGCACAACAGTCCTTGACAGCTTCATTTACTCTGTGTGTGTGTGTGTGTGTGTGTGTGTGTGTGTGTGTGTGTGTGTGTTCCCACATTTAAAACATTATTTTGTAACCAAAATTTTAAAAAGAAATCTTGAGCCCGGCCCGTAGTTGAGCATTGTCCCATGAAACCAGGAAGTCAGGATGCCATTCCCCGTCAGGGCAGGTGCCAGGTTGCAGGTTCCCCAGCAGGAAGCAGCCGACTGATAATTCTTATGGATGTTTCTCTCTTTCCCTCTCCCTTCCTCTCTCTGAAATCAATAATAACCCACTTTTTAAAAAAGAAATCTTGATACTATGTTATCAGTGATATGTAAATTTCAACCTTGCCTGTAAAAGGTCCTCATAATCTTGATTTGGTGGAATTGTTAAATCTAACTTTCATTCATTTCTTCAGCTATACCAATAGCTACCATTCACTGAAAATTTAATATGTTCAATAATGTGCTAGGTGCTCTCACCTTATTACCTGTGTACCTTTCACAACAACACTCAGACAGAAGTGTACATATTCCATTTCACTGTTGGGGAGGCTGAAGCTCCTAGGGCTGCAAGCTCCCTGGAGGCCAGTAGCAGCTGTGGGGACATAGCATGGAAACGCCTTTCCAGAGTGTCTCACTATGGAGTGTCTGAGTTGGGGACGCAGACAAAGTGGGACACGGTGTCCTGCTCCATGAAGCCTCAAACAGCTGGAAGGGACAGAGAAACTTGGAATGTAAGACAGTAGGTGGTAATGCAGGACTTGATGGTGTTTTTTCTGAGGGGGCCAAAATACCGGGAGCTGTGTGGGGAGGACCACATGCAGCATCTTCCCCAGAACACTCTTTCCGGAGTGATGAGGAAGAGGTGGGATTAGCCTGGCCTGTGCCCAGAGGAGTGACCAAACATATTTGCCTGATTCAGAACTTTGGTTTTGAGAAGTGGGAATTTGGACCAGATTGATCAAGGGTTATAAACTAGAAGGCAGAAGACTGATCAGAGCCCACAGATGTGCTTGTTATGGTCAACACAATCTGTATAAACAACTGGGCCAGCAGGGCACCCTCTACTGATGGGCCCAGCAGGCAGCCTCTGTTAGGAGGAGGTGTGTGAATATTCCCCCCTCCCTTCACACACACACACACACACACACACACACACACACACACACACACACAGCTCTCTGTAAGCCCAGTCTGTGGGATCATCCTTGATTCCCAAGGAGTGACCAGGGGAGGCCCAAGCAGGAAGCTGGAAGCCGAGAGAGGGCACCCAGCTCAGGCTCCTGGAGAAAGGGCTATGAAACCCGCCTGTTCTGCCTCCTCCTCCTCCCTCCTGACGTGAGTGTGGCCCTGCCCCTAACCTTGCTCCCTCCTTTGTAAGCAGCTTCTTCCTTACACCATTCCCAGCCACCCTGAGACCATGCCAGGAGTTGGGGATCTGGCTCTCCACCCATGGAGAGCTGGTCCTCCTGCTCTGCCCAGACTCAGCCCCAGGCCCTGCTGCTCACAGCACCCTGGGCGGTCTCACTTGTCAGCACTTTCACACCGTTTTTGTCAGTTCTCTCTCCTCTTCCACTGGGCCCTTTCTTTTTGCCCAGAGCCAATGGAATCCATGCTCTACAAATAATCAAACTGCAATACAGAAATAAACAACTTGTTTTGCATTAAGGCAGCCACAGTCTATAATTCACTGCCTCACAAGGATGGGAACCCTTCCCGGTCAGAAGAGATTCCCTGGACAATAAATAAATGTGCTTTCCCCACTTCATACTCTGGCTGCTCTCCATGCTGTGTGGGCCTTTGTGAGTCAGAGGAGTAAATCAAATCTCGATTTGTGTGAGGATATGGGACTTTTCCCCATGATAAATGCAGAGGAAATTTGGAAGCGACTGCTCCCTCTCAGGCCTTGCTGCCTGGAAGTCCTGTTTCCTGGAGTATCCAGAAGCAATGATGACATTTTCCTTTCGTTATCCATTTTACAAACACCGATTATTCATTTTCCATGTATGATCCCCCACCTGTGACTGGTGGTGTTGAATACTACAGTCAAACTGTAAAACAGCTGCACATCAACACACTAAACCTTAAGTTTGAATCTGATTTCAACACTTTCCCACCTGGAATGGACGCTTGATAATACAAAATTGAGTATTTGACTTTTCAGAAGCAAAAACTAATGACCTTCTTCCTGCAGGGCACATGGCTGTGCAAAGGCTTGGCGTGAAGTCACATAGGAAAGGCGCATGATGCTTATCTGTGGCTCCAGTGGGTAAAAACATACATGGGTGCATGTTGGAGGGAGCACAAGTCGCCAGGGCCTCACAGACAGAACCTCCTGATAATGAGATTGGACAGAGGCCATGAGCTGCCTCTACTGTGCATCCCCTCCCTCTGGACCAGCCGTGGGTTTTAACCTGACAACCTCCAGCAGGTCCTGGATGAGGTTCCAGTTGCACATGGTTGATCTTGGTTTTGAGACAAAAAAAGAGGCCACATGATACTTGCAAGAGTGTCTTTTATGCTAATATCACGCCGCCTGCTACATAAAGACCCCAAATGAAATATCTTGTCCTTAGTACCCAGAGAATATGTTTTTCTGAATGAAAACCCAAGTAATTTAGAATTATAATTCAGTTTTCATAGTTCAGGACTCTAACACTGGGATATTTTCCAAACATAAAGGCTTTATGATTTACTTAAATCTAAAATTACCATTAAACACTTCTATTCTGGAAATACAATTGAAAAAATAAAAGGGCAAGCCACAGACTGGAAGAAAATATTTGCAGAACATGTGATAAAAGATTTGTATCCAAAATATGTGAAGAACTCTTAAAATGACAGTAAGAAAACAACCCAATTCAAAATGGGCAGAAGATCTGAACAGACACCTCACCAAAGATGTACAAAGATCCACAGATGACCAATAATTACATGAAAAGGTAACATCATAGGTCATTAGGGAGAAAGGGGTTTTCATGTATGACTGTCACCAGGGGCAGCAACCAGCAGGAGGTGAAAGCTGTCCTGAAACTGAAAGATGAAACAGAAGGAACAGAGAGAGAGAGAGAGAGAGAGAGAGAGAGAGAGAGAGAGAGAGCAGGGTACCAGGACACAGACTTTATTGAGGCGACCCTTCCCAAGGGAGAAAGAGCTCACATTCGGGGTAAAGGCAGAGAAACCAAGGGAGGGGAGAAGGGAACCCAGCCGGACCACCTCCTGGACTGTGGACTGCCTGGGAGAACAGTCCGGGAGAAAAGGTGCCACGTGGCGCACCGAGACACCCTTTTTAAGGCAGGGGTTGGGCCCAGGGCGGAATGGGAAGGGGTGGGACACAGGGCACTCTGGTATGTGATTGATTGGTGGCTCAATGTCTCTGAGGCAGATGTCAATTACATCATAACTCTGCCCACCAGTTGGGAGGGGGATACCTATCAGAAACTAACAACAGACAAGGAAGCCAGTGTGGATCCTCCTGGGGCACATGCAGCAGTGAGGCACCTGGAGAGCCGACAGCCCCAGAATCAGAGGAGTTAATTCTCATCGTGGATCAGCCTCACTCCCCACCTCACCTCTCCCTGCAGCAGCCAAGCCTGGGCCTTCCAAGAGGGGAGGAGAGATGTTCTCCTAAGAAAGGAATTCATCTGGCACAGAGACGCCGCCTTCTAATATTGGGGAAATCTTCAGCATACTGACTGACTCCCATCCAATTACCCCAAGAAAGCCCCTAAATAAGCCTCACAAATGATAACACAGCCCTGCTCACTTAACTGTGAACTGAAAACGAGGCACTGCAAGATGTTTAAGGGAACCTGCTCCAGGCAGAAGAGATGAAAGTAAACCAGCAGATATGATCATTCTTGATAAACTAACCCCTAACAAAATGAGACACAAAAAGCATTTTTAGTCTTTGGTTCATCTAATAATACTGTTTAGGGTTTCAGCTGTGTCAAGGTCTTACTTTGATGTATTTTTAATAAGTAGGATGAACTGTATTAATTGCCATTCGCATACAATCAGCAATTACACATATTGAACATAATTTTGTAAAAATAGAAAGGACAGAATTATTCCAATATCTAGGCCAGAAACCAAGGAAGTAGCAAAAAGTATAGGGTCTTATAAATTTCACAACAGTAGCAAGACCTGGGGTTTAAACTTTAGAAAGAGAGCTGACTTTTAACTGTTGTGAAATCCAAGACCAAGTAAATGAAGCTACCTGCTGAACACAGCTGTAATTTGCATGTGATTAGTGGAGAAGGTTCTGGAATTCAGGGTGTCTGACTCCATGCCCTGACTCCCGTCACCAATAAAACATTGGCCAACATGAAATCTTGGGGCAGCATGAGCCAAAGGTAGTGGGTAAGAGAAAGCCTTACACACAAGAACATGTGGCCATGAATCTGTGAAAGCAGAGAATATCATGTTGACAGCAGGCTCTTCAACTGACCCGGGGAAAAACATTCACAACACAGATTCCAAGAAGGATAAACTTGAAATATTCCAGATGTGAAGCAATTAAACCCTCACTTGAAAGGAATGACCCAGATAACTGCACAAAATATCCATGTCAAAAATTAAAATGAATTTATGCTCACTTAAAAAATGTAGGAAAGATTCTTGTCAGATTTCTGAAGACTAAAATAAGCAAATGTGCCACAACACACATGCATGCACACACACGTGGACATACACATGCACACAAGTCACATACACACGTGTGCAGGCACACACACATTTCACAAATGGGTGTGTTTATGTGCACATATACGTGCACACACATGAGCATGTGCGCTCACACAAGCCATCCAGGCAGAGAACAAACATATTACTTGGAGGCTGGGCTATGCTTCTAACCCAAGTCGGCTCCCACTGGAACCAGGACAGCTCTGTACTCGTCAGACCTGACTCCCTCTTCCTTCCTCACAGCCTCTGGGACAAGGCCCCCCCCCTGCTTGGAGGATGTGCACCGTGGACGGGTGGAGACAGTGCTAAAGAGTCCTTCTCAGCACATCCTGCCCCGGCAATGTATAAATATCCATGTGGAAGTGGAAGACATGGCTGACACCAAAGGACATCCCTGCATCACAGCCTTGCTAATAGAGCCTTTTGCTGAGACCTCAAAGCAACGAGAGCGAAACTGTCTTCTGAAAAGATGGAGGGCCCGATGCTTGAGCAGAGACATCCACATTTCCGTTCACACAGCCCGCTGAGGCTTACACGTGTTCCCATTCGTGCCACATGGAAACTACTCAAAGGACAGGTACCCCCACTACAGAAAGCATGGTGCCCCCTCAAATAAACACCACTGTCTTAGTGCCCATGTGGGTGGCTGGGGGTGCCATTGTAGCCAAATTGCTCTTATTCTGGACGAGAAGGGATGCTACTGTGCCAGAATTGGGACCTGCCAGGGTGGCATGGGTGCAGCGTCAGGCTAATACTGCGCAGCCCTGGGATTGGTGCTGACTACGTGTCAAGACCTTGTCTTGACTGTTACCTTATGCTAAGCAGATGCCACTCAAGAAATGCCAGAGGACATAGACTGCCCAGCAAGCCGTGGAAGTTCCGCATGAGCAGAGAGTGCGTGGAGGAAACTGGAGACACGTGGAGAAATTAGTCACATCCCACAGCTGAGCCCTGAAAGCCAGGCCTGCACGTTCATGGGGCACCACCCATTCTCTTAGACGTGTGTTTAGATTTTACAGATTCCAGCTAGATTTTGTTATGTAAGCTTATGTACTGAAAGGTCCTAATTAAATATTTTAAAATGTTGAGTAAAATGTTCACTAGTCTAGTTTGTAATATATATAATGAAACTGTCATATAATTTATTTTCCTTTAAAAACAGGCTTCTCATACAAATTGCCCATGGAACTTTTATTTAGAATTTAAGGTCATTTGAGGCTTAGTGTCATGTAAACAAAATTCTCCAAAATTCGATGGTCCTTTTTGGGGGTGTTGTGTTCCTACAGGGTCTGGTCAGCTAGGCTGCCAGCTGTGGCAAAACAAACCCTCCCCGGTCTGAGAGCTCAGCTGCCTGGGGCTGTGCCCAATGCCAGTCCTGAGTCATGGACTCTGAATGCAGTGTGACAGGAAATCAGACACACCTTCCACTTTGGCATTTTGATCTGACAAAGGCCTCACGTATTTCTACTGCAATACAGTGGCCCAAAAGCTGTCTGGGCAGAGAGCTCAGGCTCCGGCTCCGGCTCCGAGAGAAACGTGCTCTCTCAGGGCCCTGAGTTTACTGGGCGTTGGCAAACAGCGGATCTGGGAAAGGATCATCTGCAAGCCCTTTCCCCGGGCACGGGTTTCAGAGCTTGGATGTGTGATTCTGAGCTTCAGTTCTCTTCTGGTGAAAAGAAAAACAATAATATCCACTTTTTAGGTTGGATGTGTTGCCCAGGCAATGCCTGGAACAATGTTTGACCCAGAAAGAGGAGTCACTATAAGGCAGGACAGTAAGAAGCTGGGAAAATGTCTTGGCAGGTGGGATGGGGAAACTGAAGACAGCCAAACAAACTGGCCAAGCAGTTCACAGCAGGTGCATAAGGTCACCAGGTGCCTAGCAATGGGCAAAGCTGGTGCCGGCCCTCACCCCCAGGGTGGTCTTTCTTCCCTGGCACATAGCTGGTCAGGAGGTTTGGACCTTTCCTATCTGGAGATAACATCTAGTTCTCTTTCAGGTCCAGGACCAGAGAAGCAGCAAAACTGGGCTGGTGACCAGAACCAGCTGACTAACGAGCCCTGTCCGGGTGCTGACCCATCAGTGGGGCCATGACTCTGAAAAGCACTCCTGGAAAGATGATGACTGTTCTATTGGGATCTTCCCTAAGATCTCCCCAAACTCCCAGCCTTTAAAACCCTCACCCTCACTACCCCCCCCCCCTCAGGATCCAGCAGGAGTTCTTGTTTGTGTGCTCTCTCACCTGCTCCCACCCCACCCAGTCCCTTCTCCTTCCCCCTCAGATGTGTACCTCCTGACCTCTAAGGGGCCCCATGGGACTTCAATAAGGGGAGCAATGAGCAGTGACAGCTCGTCCTGGCTCAACCCCTGAACCTGTCCCCAAGTAGAATTATTTAGAGAAACTCCATGAAATAAATTCCATAATCGACCTGACAGTCAGCTCTGTGTTGGGCTTGATCCTCTTTAAGCTACAAATCAAACAATTCTATGTACAATCAATAAAACATCACTGCTTTAATTTCATTGAAGCTAAATTGGAGGGCTTGTAAATATACACAATCTCAGAAATGTGATGTTATAGGTTAATGTTGTGGAAAATTAGAATGAAGATTGTCTTTCTGGGCCTACTTCTACTCAGAATTGTCATTAGCATGTTGAGTTTCACTATAAAGGTTCTCATGATGCTATTCTTAGACTGAGCAAGTTTTTCAGAGATTACAAATATGCAAAATGACAGATCAGTATCTAAATGTCTTCACAAACCAGAGCAAAGCAAGTCTAACATGATCCTGTTTAACAGGGATGAGTACGAGTCAGCGTTTTCTCCCGGCCCCACAACCTGTTTCCCAAGTTGAATAAATACAAGTGGCAAGGGATCGTTATAAAAAACAATCATGATGATTTACGAATTTCCAGACTCTTAACTCACAGTCAGCCTTCCGTGAAATATCTATTTTAGGGCAAGGAAAGGAAAAATATTATGATGGCTAGTGATTAACAAAAAGGCAAAGTGAAGAGCTCGGCAAATTCTCTCTCCAAAATGGAATGTAAAAAGCTTGTCAAAACTGTAAAAAATAGCCATTAACCATTTCTGAATTCTAAACAGTAACCAAAGGTACACAACCAGTGGAAAAGCATTTATTCAGGAAAATTAGCAAACCTTGTGGGGTGGGAGCAAAAAACAAAAACTGAGGGTCTGAGTGTTTTCATGCAATCCTATATTCATCCCTCCTTACCCCCGACACCACTGCTGAGGCCAACACTGGAGGCCTCAGAAAACCCCTGGACAAGAGCATCCCCACAAGAGTCACGTCCACACAACCAGGAAGGTCACATGACAGCTGCTTGAGGGCTTGATGGCACCCAGCACAACATGGGAGCCATGAAGTTGAAAGGGACACCTTGGGACCAGCAGACCCTGGCTAAGCCCCACAGGGTCCTGCAGGTCAGAAACCATCTTCACGAAACATGCTTCTTTCCTTAGGACCCGGGAAAGCTGGGCCCACCTGGCACTCTCCCTGGCACTTCCCCTCCAGCGCCATGCGAATGGGAAGCTGCAAATGTGACGTGACTGATGGACCATGGAGGCAGCACTAACAAAATGCACCACAGATCACAGTGCACACGGCACCATGGACAAGCCTGGTGCCAGCAGGAGAAGGCAGGCTGGGTCTGACTTGGATGCTCTGGAGCTGGACTGGGCGCCTGTCTGAAACCTGGCCTCTCACACAGCGTCTGTGCCTCTACAGCTCAACCAACAGCGGAGGGGCTGGGATGTTAGCACTCGCCTCCAAAGAGCCGTTTTCCACGAAACTGACTACCAGTATTGGGCGAGCCTCTCTGTAAAAAAAAACCCACAACAAACCATTATTTTAAACAGTATCAAAGAACATAAAAGTGACACAGAACAAGAAGAAAAACCCAGACTGGAGTTCAACTGGGGTTGAACAAACAGAAAACACACCTCAGAGAAGTCCATGATTCCCATGACCAGCGAAAGCAATTAGAGTGGCAGCAGCATGAACTTGTGGTTTCAAAAATATGTACACAGATAGGCAGATGCAGAAACTGTGCGCAAGGGTGAGCTGACAAATATATTTCCAGCTCCAGCCGCTGGGAGGGCCCAGAAGCAACGGCACCCCAGACGCTGTGAGCTCACCAGCCCCTGATCTGGTTCCTAAATACCACTGAGATATTGAGACACCATCTAAACACCAGTAAGGAACCAGGGCGCCTGGAGAACATGTGGTGCCAGAAACCAGGGAAGTGCTCACAGAGTGTGGAGATGTGGAAAGGGGCCGACCTGAGAGAGCTCCCAATACCCAGAGCTGGAATCATTTGGGCAACAAAATAAATAATGAAAATTTTATTTTATAATAAAATAACATAAACATCCATGAGTTAAACCTTGATATAAATAATCCTTCCTATATAATAAAAGGGTAATATGCAAATTGACCCTAACAGCAGAATGACAGGTCACTATGACATGCACTGACAACCAGGGGGCAGACGCTCAATGCAGGAGCTAGCCCTGGTGGTCAATGAATTCCCACAGGTGGAGCTCTGCTCAGCCACAAGTAAAGCTGCTAGCAGCTGTGGTGGAAGCCTCTCCTGCCTTCTTGGCAGCAATGAGGATGTCCACCTGCTGTCTTAGGCCCACTCCCTGGGGCAGTGGTCAGCAAACTCATTAGTTAACAGAGTGGCAAACCGCAGCTCGAGAGCTGCATGTGGTTCGTGGGCCTCAGTTTGCCGACCACTGCCCTGGGGGATTGGGCCTAAGCTGGCAGTCAGACATCCCTCTGGCAACCCAGGAGACCTCGAGGGATATCCAATTGACAGCTTAGGCGAACTGTGAGAGGGTGCAGGTCAGGCTGAGGGACTGGCCTCCCAAGTGCACAAATTTTTGTGCACTGGGACTCTAGCTGAATAAATAAATGAGTGGGGAGAAGGCAGCTCTTTCTCACAGAAGTACAGAGAATAAATGTAAAAAGAATCAGGAAAATATAAAACTGTTATTCAAACCCTACAATAATAGTTCTTGGTGGCAAGATCCACTGTGGATGCAAAATTCATAGTCAAAGGGTCTATCTATATGTAGTGTCTGAGTATCTCTGGAAGATGATTATTAATTACACAGGAAAAAGTAGTGACCTGAGGATGGAGAACCCAGTAGATGGCACTTTAGCCCAATGGTCAGTGTGATGTCAGGCCTATGAGATACTGAGGGACAGTCTGCAAAGTACCTGCCAGCACTGTCCAGGGGGTCTCACATGACATGCACTAGACTGAAGGCTGTCAGCTGTAGGCAAGACCAAGAAGGCACAGCTAAGCACACAGGGACCTTCTCCTGGATCCTGAGCCTGGGATTTAATTGTGGCATCAGAACATGTATTGAGGACATTGATGGAGAAACATGAAATCCAAATAAACTGTGGTTTAATGAGTAGTTTTGAAAATTATAGTATGATTACATTAGAGTAACATTAGGGCAAGGGTGAAAGGTGTGTGGGAAATCTATGTATTATTTTTGCAAATTATCTGTAAGTCTAAAATTATTTCAAAATAAAAAATACAAAATTCAATTGAATTTTGTGCAGAGAGGTTTTGTGTGTGTGTGTGTGTGTGTGTGTGTGTGTGTGTGTGTGTGTGTGTGTTTAAGGTTTGCATGTTTCTTTAAGCATTGCTTGAACCTGCCTCTGGGGACCAAGTTCTCCACTTGGATTCTCAGGGTCGTGGCTGAATTGCTGAGCTTGGCTGGGCCACTGTTGTGGTTGGCTTTCCTGGATGTTTTTATATGCACGTTTACGTTATTTCATAGCTGTGTGTTTATTATCATGCAGAGAAAATAAAGCTGTCTGTCTTTGGGCCCAAGTTCCTATGGGATTACATCAACAAAGATGGAAAGGGAGACTGAGGAAGGAGACTGCCTGAGGATAGGGGCCTCCTTGCTGGGCTCAGGGTCCCCTGAAGAGCCGTATGTAGGCTGTTGGCTCATGGAAATGGTATTCCTGGAAAAGCGACCAACTTGGACATAAATCTGAAACAAAAAGAAACCAGTCTTGAGTGCTTTGTCTCCCCTTTCTTGGTTGGGACAAGGTCCATGCCCCCGACCCACCTGGTTCCACATGTGAAAGCTGGGGCTCCTGTTGAACAGATATCACATTACACAAAGAAGAAACAATTCAGTTTAAAACAATAAGACACAAATTTTAAATCTCCTGAAATTATCTTATTTTAGAAAGGTGATTAATGCATTTTCTTTAACATGGAAAATGCTTACACTTTAATTTAAATCATATAAAATACTACATGTCTTTCAGGCCCCAGGTTAACCAGGTACTTTCAAAACCATTTTCTTATTTAAGCCTCGAATTCTTTTTATAAGAAGGTAGACTGAAAAAAGTATGATTAAGAAAGTCATGAAGACAGTCTTGTCCTGGACGAAGCGACACCCTAAGTTTACCGTCTGTTCACAGATGGCCTGTCAGCCCTGCATCATAGGTCTCAGGTGTCACACGCTAGACATCCAAGGGAAAGGCATGTGAGGAGGATCCCCATGGTTACTGGCATGACGTTCGCGTCTGAGAAGGAAGCAGCAGTGATGCGATGGCTTCGCAGCCTCGTGGAGCCTACGCGGCCCCGGGGGCCTGGCCCGGGCCCTGCGAGAGGCCCTGTGCTCTCCGCTCTCTGCGAGGCGGTCACCGGCACAGAGGCCCCTGCGAGGGGCGCCCTGTGCAGCCATGGGTTCTACACGCCGAACCCTCGGCCGAAGGAAAGGGGCGCAGCTTCCCTTCCACGTGAGCCGTCACTCACTGTCCCCGGAGTGATCTGTTCACCCCGTGTGTCCTGCCACGATGGTGCCCAAACGTCTCACCGAGTCGTGGCCGAGCCGTTATCAGGTTTTCACACGCATGCGCTCACGCATTCACGCAGACACGCAGTCACGCACGCGGGGACGTCAGCCAAGTTTATGAATCGGCACGCACGATGGTTATTGACTATTTCTCAATGCAAGTGGATCATGGTAATTATGGTCCAGGTCTTCATCCTGGTCATCTTCAAGCTGAGCAGGGGGAGGGAGGGGGCTGAGGAAAGGGAGGGGAGGAGGAAGGGAGCGAGGGGAAGAGGGGAATTTTTGTTTCTCTAATTATTCTAAAATAACCCCATCACTATATTCCCACAGAAAAGCACAGAGAAGGATGCCTCCTTCCACAGATTGAGTCAGTCGGTGATGCACCCATCTCTCCAAAAGGCAGCAGCCTTGATCTGAATTTATTTTCACAATTACATGCATGTTATCTAAAGGAAACGAAGAACATGATAAAAATAAAGTTTGAAATAAACTTTAAAACTGTGGGAATGCGGGGGACCTAGCCGGAGAACAGAAAATAACGGAGAGGGAGCTTAATATCTGTTTAATATTCTAAGTCCAGCAAGATGATCCATGCAATGGAGAGTTTATATCTACCGACTAGAAATTAAGGATTCAGAGATGAAATAAACTGATTTTAGTCTAATGTATTTAATGAGTTTCAAAGTATATTAAGCACAAAGAGAAAAATGGCTATTGGTTTGGTCATGCAAGTAATAATACATAACTTAAAAAAAACCTTGTTTTTATTTGATTTCAAAGAGGGAGAGGGAGAGACAGAAACATCAATAATGAGAGAGAATCATTGATTGGTTGCCTCCTGCACACCCCCTACCACAGATCAAGCCCACAACCTGGGCATGTGCCCTGACTAGGAATTGAACCTGTGACCTCCTAGTTCATGGGATGATGCTCAACCACTGAGCTAAACCAGCCAGGGCAACATATAATTTTTTAAATGCCTACAGCTTAAGGTTGTATTTTTCCCATAATGTTACAATATTATTTTATTTATCAGTATCAATATACTTTGAAATGCTACTCAACCATTAAATAACACAAAGAGTGTTTATGATGTGACAACTAAATAACACAAAAAGTGTTTATGATGTATTGTTCAAAGAAAGTTCAGGATACACAATTGTATGGACATTTGATGAAAGTAGATTAAAATTTATATACTTTTAGACTGAAATGGAAAATATTTTGTATGTTAGGGTGATGAGATTGTTTAGTGAGAAATTTTTTTTGTCCAAAATTTTATATTGTGTCTTATTAATAATAACAGATAAAAAGAATTCAAATAGAAATAAATTTTCCCCAAAGGTAAAAAATAAACATAATCAAACTGCTTGCTCTTGCTTTATTCTCAATTAGTTTTGCCAAACTAGTGGGAAGTTCTCTCCTAGATTCTCCTAGATTATAAATGTAACATAAAGATGCTGAAAAGATACTTTCCCACAAGATGACTCTGGTGATTCCTCAGCTGCAAGATCAGGTCCTTGCAATGTGGACAGGTTAATACATCACTTAGGTACTGAAACAATTACCTGGGGAGCCATTCACATCAGCCTGCACCTAGGGAAGAACATTGCTGAAGCATACGTCGACAGACAGCTCTTGTTTTAAGACATAAACGTGAATTTTCCTCTGCCCAGTTCAAATAACATGTTCCCTGGGTTGTGTGAGGACTGGAGGAGTTATGTCCTGGTCCTGCATCCTGCCCCGCCAATGCCCGGGCTGTTCCCAGGGGCTGTGAGAACGGGGCGAGGCCCGCAAGGCTAGGTTTTTTATTTTCAGGGATGTTTGAAGGGCTTATTAGCTATAAGACTTTTAATGCTATAAAACATTTAGTTTTAAAAGATTGACTTCACAGGCACAATCATGTAATTCTAGAAATGAGGTGATTCAAGTCCTTAAGCTTTTGTGCCCCAGGAGAATATAGGGGATTCACTGAGGGTCCTGGTTCTACAGAACAGAACAGAGTGCTGTTCTCAGGTTAGACCTGAGGAGTGTTTTCCCACAAAGATAGAGGCTCTTCCCCTCTATTTAAAATTATTTTCAAAAACATTTTTATTTACTTCAGAGAGGAAGGGAGAGGAGGAGAGAGAGGAACATCAATGATGAGAAAGAATCATTGATGGCTGTCTCCTGCATAGCCCACATTGGGGATGGAGCCTATACCTGCGCATGTGCCCTGACCAGGAATTAAACCCTGACCTCCTGGTTCATAGGTGGACACTCAACCACTGAGCCACGCTGGCCAGGCAGGCCCTTCCCCTCTACAGTGAGCAGTGCCTGGCCCTGTGGAGACCGAGCACCCAGCAGTTGGTTAGATTCATTATGGGCTCAATCCTGCTGTGGTTGGTAAGGGTCTGAAATAAGAATTCACCAAAACGGTATCATAGAGAACTCCATAAAAATTACATCTGGACACAGAAGGAAATCCATCCGGGACAGAAATTCTTTCTTCTGGGACTGCTGGGCTTTGCCCCAGCCCCAGGATCCCAGAGCACAGTGAACCTTGGGCATTTTCCTTCTGTGGTTCAATCAAGCGCTGCCTGCAGAGACACCAGGCACTGCTGTGCACCCTCCAAACTCCCACTCTTTGTCCCATGAATGATTAGTTGAACTCCTTTGTTCCACTGATCTAAGGAACAAAAGGCTCATTAGCCAAAGTCTGGCTATGCTTCTCCCCTCCTCAGGCCCCTGAATCTTGGCCCTCACTCACTCAAGCATTGGAATGAGGAACGACTGCCTCCCCTCCCCACAGCCCCGCTTCTCCAGCCAAGGCTGACCTTGGTCTAAACAGTGTCTCACCCTGCACCTGGGCTCCTCCACTGCCTACAGGTTCCTCCCACCCTTTTGACTCCTCCTGAGAAGAAGACCCTGATCTGCCCAGCTGGGGGCAGTGAGGCTCAGGTCAGGGAAGCCCTATTGCCACCAGCCCCTCTGCATCTTGAGATAATCTCCTCACAGTCAGCCCCGGTGTGGATTTGACACCACACAGTGGAGAATTACACTAAAGCCTTAAATACAATCATCAACAAACCACAGAGCAGACTCTCTGCAATATTCCAACCAGTGCACTGGGGACCCTCTGCAGAGTACTCCAAGAAGTAGGAAAATGAAAACAAAGAAAGCATCTTAAATGTACAGGTGAGCTCTGGGGGTCTAACCTGCAAGAACAGGCATGATAATGTCATTCCTTGTTTCCTTTCTTTCCACTTTGTTCAAAGCAAAATGTAACAAGGACACGTGAACATCTCATTGGCTTCATTCGTCCAGCAACTGGAAGGGTGCTTGAAGGGCTGCACAAATGGGAGGGACTCATGGGAAGTCAGTGGGCAAGGGGGTTTCAGTGAAAGAAAAAGGAAAGTCATTTGGGCAGGTACCTGTTTTCTTTGGGGGAAGAGATGGGTCTTATCATTCAGATTGCCTCTTCCTTCTGGGGGAGATCTAGAGAGTGAAGTTCATGGCCCCAAACCTGACCTGATGCCTGACCCACTGCAGTTGTTGCTGAGGGATTACCTGGCTGGCTTTTGTGTGTGTTCAGCAGTAGTGAGTGGCGGTTGAAGCTCCAAGTACGTGTGTGCTCTGGGCCATAAAGGTGTGCGGAGGGCAGCGCAGTGGTGAGGGGCAGTGGAGACCCGCTGTGGGGATATTTAGAGACCTGTACATGCCTGTGTACACCTCACAGGGTCTTCTGTCTGCAAACTGGGAGCTACAAGACTTTGTACAGGTGAGGAGAAGCAGTCCAGGCTCTGAGGAGTCTGCTCTGTTGCTGTCAGAGGTAATGACCTGCTTGGCCCAGTTCCAGCCTCTGAAACCAACAGCAAGAGTTGGCTCTGTCCTCCTGTCTCCTGCCTTTCCGAGCCAATCAAAATACCCACAGAGCCCAGTTAAGAATTAACTTCTATTTATTTTGTTATCCATTAAACACAGGTTGTGAGCTAGAAAGAAGAGATATATTTAAGGCTTGCTAATTTTTAAAAAATCAACCTTCTTTGAGGCTTATGGAATCTTACTAGTTATGGGAAAATACCTGCGTAGACCACTGAAGGGCCGAGACCATGTAAAACTGGAAGATTGAAAAAATTTAAAGTAACTCTTTCTTTGCTTCCCCAAAGCTAGAGATCCTGAGGAGGCAGTTTTCTGAAGCAGCTGACGTCTCAGGGACTGACTCTGAGAGGCAGGTCTTCACCTCTGGACCCTGAGCTTCGGGGAGAGGGAGAAGTCCTGAGAGAAGCTTCTGGGGCTGAAGGAAGGGTCATCTTTGGCGTCAGGAGACATAAGTAAGGGTTTCAGTTCCTGCAGACGTTTGCTGGTCCAGTCAGAAGGCAGGAAGTGCTGGATGGTCAATGCACTCTAGTGCAGACCTTTTCAAAGTGAGGAGAGCCAGACAGACGGGGCAAGATGCAAGGTCAGACTTGAGCAAACAGACATACCTTAGCTTTGCTCCGGACACCTGAGCATCATGATGATGCACGTTGTTTTTTGTTAATATATGAATTTAACATGATCTCGCTAAAAGTATTGCGCGCGCCCCCCCCCCCCCCCGCCCCGTGACAGTCAGGCTGATGCTGCAGTTCCATGTCAGGTAAGCAGGGAGCAGCAGGGAAGCCTACAGGGAAAAGCACTAGAAGACAAGTTTCCTGCCTCATGTGTGACTCTCTCCGTGGTCAGGAAATGAGCAGATGGACAAGTCTTTCCTGTGTCTCCAATACTTTCAACTCTCTTGTGTCAGATTGGATATACGTTCTAACCCACCTTCAATCCAATGGCTCTTCTTTTGTTTAAATTACTGTTAGATCTGTGTATTGTTTTCTCCATTATTTTACTTTTCAATTCCACATTTTCCATTTTGGGCTCTCCTATAGTATCAACTTTCTGTTGAAATTCTCTACCTCATCTTTTAATTTATTGAATGTATACATCATATAGTTTATGATAATTCTATTGTGAATGAATGAATTCACTATCATTTTTTAAAGTTTAAAATCTTGAAAGCTTTATAAGCGTGCAAAACAGTAACACATACTGCTTCAAAATATACAAATATACTAAAAAAATAGAGAATTAGATAGAATTAATAAATAGCAAATTCAGGACGATGATTACATTTGGGTTAAAGGGAGAGAAAAATTGAGAAGTGTTTGAAAAGGAGGACATACCAGGTTCTGTTTGCTGGGATGAAAATGTGTGTCTCCTCCTTTTTCCTGGTCCTAAGAATTGCATTAGAAAGTCACCGTGTGTGTATGTAATGTCAGTCAGGAAGAACACACAGCAGGATAAGTGGAGGGGGAGGAACTACTTTTAAGAGGATCGTCTTGGCTACTGTGTTGAAGAAAGGAATCCAAACTGGAGGCTGTGACAATAGTCTAGGGCTGGGCTGATGGTGCCTTGATTCTGGGCAGTGGTGACAGAGGCAGTTGTATCTGGTAAGTGTTTGAAGCCAATAGAAATCACTGGTGAATGTGACGTAGGTGTGAAATGGGTCCTACAGGATGATGTGGCCTAAGCAACCAGGTGAACAGAATTTACTTTTGCTGAAGAGGATGAGGGAGACATTGGAGGAAGGAAACGCCCGAGCTGAGTTTTGGACAAGTTGAGCTGGAGATGCTATCAGGTGCCCAAGCACTTGTCAAGGGTGGAGCTGGAGCTGAATCTGGAGTCCAAGGGAGAGTTAGAGCTGGTACAAAGGGGGCTCAATCCCCAGGAGGGGGCGTGCAGGAAGAGGCGATGGATGATGCTCTGACATCATTGGTGTCTCTATCTCTCCCTCTCCCTTCCTCTCTCTGAAATCAATAAAAACATATTTAAAAACGTAAATGGATTAAATTTACCAATCAGAAGACATTAGATGACTGAACAGAATCTTAAAAAGAACCAACTGCATTTGAACTATATATTTTAAATAAAGATAAATGTGTGAGATGATGGATGTGTTGACTCCGTGGGAGTTCTTTCACATTGTAGGTGTGTGTCAAATTATCATGTCTTCCTCTTTACATGGTTTATAATTTTGTCAGTAAAATGTTAATAAAGCTGAAAGAAGTCAGGAAGCCCAATCGTGGAGGTGGGTGTTAAACTGAAGACCAACCACAGGATGGATGCTTACTTTAAAACAGAAAATAAGAAAAAAAATCAAGACATTAGTTTAGCATTTGAAAAAGATTTATTTAGGGACAACTAAACCATGTCAATATAAGTTGCTCTTGCTACTGCTGGAAATGAACAAACATAACCTTATGAAGAGAAAAATTAATATAAATGTTTTTAATGCATAGTGGCTGAACTTCTTTGTAATAGTGTTTCTACTACAAATGTCTATACATAATTTTTATAGCTATAAAGATAAATTTTAAGGATACACATTCTAGTTAATACCTACAACTCTAAGTATTACTACCACTTGCCTGTGTAAGCTGATTCCTTTTTTCTACCCACTTTGCAAAAACATGTGTATTCATGCCCCTACACATGTAAGATTTTCAAACAAAAAGAAACAGTTACCATTTATATTGCCAAATCATTTATGATGTTCAAAAATAAACACAAAAGAACTGCAACCATATAAATTGAGGATCTTAACTATTAAATAGTGTATGTGATAAAGTTAATACAAAGCATTAAAGATATATAAGTTAATCATTTATTTATAGGTGGAAAAATAAATTCTTTTACATAAAGGATACATGTTTTTCCTTTCCAATTTGGGTGTCTTTTGTTTCTTATTCTTGCCAAAATTTTAAACTTAAGCTCAACATTGCTTAACTGAATAGTAAGTTCTATCAGTGAGGAAACAATTATTTTTTGTAATTCTCCAAGAATAAAATAGTTTAAAGCTTAATTCATAGTAACATAGTTGGCTGGAAAAATGCCAGTCTGACCTCGAAGCCTTCCTTCCCACCAATCAAAATGCGAATCTGTTTTTGACGTCACTGTGATTCTGTCTCCAGCTTTAAAACTCAAATCCCCCGGCTGTTGTCCTTCAAAAGAATAAAGTGCTGTCACTTCTATGGGTCGACTGGAATTGCCTAAAACAAGAAAAAATATTTAAATGATTCACATTTTTATAGGAAAAACTGGGAGTATATGTAGGTGAGATAGAAATGAATGTTAGGGTATTCTGAGGCCTGAAGGCCTGTGGAACCCACAGAGATGGTCTGGGTGATTGTTATTATTATACTCACTAGAGGCCCAGTGCATGGACCTCTCCGGGGATGTTGGACTGCGGTTTCGGCCTAATCCTCGCAGGTCAGGCCGACGGACCCCACCGGTGCACGAATCTGTGCGCCAGGCCTCTAGTATGCATATAAGATCTTTGGTTCATCTCTTCCTGCCCTCCCCACTTCCCTCTGAGATTCATCAGTCTGTTCCATGTTTCCATGCCTGTGCATTGAGCATCTTCTCCCTGGTGGTCAGTCCTTATCATAGCTACCAGTTGAACGGCTGAACGGTCGCTTAGGCTTTTATATATATATACTGGAGGCCTGGTTCCTGGGATTTGTACACTGGTGGGGGTGTAGCCTGTGGGGATCGGCCCACTGTAGGAGCAGCCACTCATCCTGGTCAGCCAAGCAGTGCTCCCACTGTGGGAGCACTGACCACCAGGGTGAAGCTCCTGAGTTGAGCATCTGTTCCCTGGTAGTCAATGTGTGTCATAGCAACTGGTTGACCTGTCATTCTGGTCATTCTGCCGTTCAGTTGCTGGGCTTTTATTATATAGGATGATTTTCCTTTTTTGCAAAGAGCAAATGTTTGGTAATAACACTGAGTTCACACAAGTCAAACTGTACATTATTTTATACTAAGCAAAACATTTAGTAAATGTTTGTGGCTGTAATTGTTTAAAGTTTGAATAGCCAATATGATAATATTGTTTATGTTTTTCTTATTTTAGTAGAGTAGCTATGATGGCTCCATGAGTTACAGCTGTTAGGGAAAAGCTAATACTCAGGCTCAGGGTTGTACCATGAAAGATTCCATTGTCCCAAGCTGTGGAGGCCCTGGATACAAGGGCTCTGGCTCAGGTGTGTGTATAAGGCAGTTTTATCAGAAGCTTTTCCCTGTGGGCTTCATGGATGTTTTCATTTCTGAATCTCAATGGTCTTTTCTCTCAAAACAGAGGTGATATTTAAATGGTCACATTGAGAAGCGTATCTGCATATGTTTAACAAAAACTTCAACACAATGTGTAGAATTTAATGTATTATATCAGGAAAAATACTTTGAGAATTGAATGGTTAACATGAGCAAAAGGCTGCCTGGCCAGCATGGCTCAGTAGTTGAGCGTCAACGTCTGAACCAGGAGACTGGGGTTCCATTCCTGGTCAGGGCACATGCCCAGGTTGCAGGCTCCATCTCCAGTAGGGGGCATGCAGGAGGCAGCCAATCAATGATTCTCTCATCATTGATGTTTCTCTTTTTCCCTCTTCCTTCCTTTCTGAAATCAATTAAAAAATTATTAAAAATTGAGCAAAACGCATTAAATATTAGAAACTGTATAACATCATTTAAATATAAGCAGGTGCCTTTTGTGTGCTCAGTGACTTTGAATTTGGTATTTCTGTTTCATATAACTGTGTGTACTATGCAATTAGATGCTTGCTGATTGCATCTAAGCACATATATTCTGAAAACATAAGTGAATCTAAAATCAGTTACTTATTAGATCCTCTGATATTATAAAAAATAAACTGAACTTGGCCTATCAGAAAGAAATAAAAATAGCACTTTAATTAAACTGCCTTAACTAAAGCACTGAATCTGTAGCCACACAAGATGTGCTATGGTTCTTTCTAAGGCACATGCATACTGTCCTGTGAGTACCCTAAAGAAATCACCTTCACAGTCACTGATAGAGACATTACTCATATTGTTTTGCTATCATAAAACAGTTCTGCATATTTTCATACTTGATAGAATACTTACTTCTTATCAATTTGAAGGAATAAGTTAAAAGAATATCACAAAAAAGAATAGACTTTTGACATATCTGGATATTATCTGAACCAGCTACATAACTGCTAACCTGTATTAATAAGTCATTTGTGAGGCACGGAAGGAGCCGTGATAACTGCACTGAGTGGGACTCAGAGCAAGTCCTCGTTGTTATTAGGTCAGAAGGATGTAAGTTGATGTTAAATAAAAATCAATCTAAAAAGTATTGTCTCATCAATAATGGTATTTATATGTCCATCTAGAAAGTTAGGTCTCAACCTCAAACAAAGAAAACCCTCCAATAACTCCTCCTCCTGGTTCCAAGACACCTGGGATGACAGGAGAAGGAGACAGGAAAGCGAGTGCCTGTGACCATCAGGCCATCCTAGCTGCCCCCATGCACACATTGTGGTCACAGAAGTCAAAGTGCGCAGGAAAGATGCACACAAAGATAATAGGTAGCAGTCACAGTTCCTGAGTCAGGCACAGGACAGGCATGGACATGCACCACTCACCCTGCACCTCCAATGGGACAGCTGCATGTGGAGTGACTGCCCAGGCAGTGGGTTTGAACTGAAGTCTGTTCCTGGCACTCTGAATGCCATTAGACCAAGTCCTCAGCAATCACACAAGCACCACATTGTGTTCAACAGACGGAACGCACACGCATCCAAGCATTTCACGTTTGTTAGGCATGTTTCCAAGAATTGGTGCATTTTTCTGCATCACTGGATTACCGAGACTATGCAAATAACTGAACTAGTTTTCACCGGTCCTAGGAACATAGTTTACAATGAACAATTAGAAGAAGGAAGATATTCTAACTAGAGAGAAAAGAGAAAGGATGGCAGACCTGGCCCCATGCCTGCCTGCTCTCAGCTTTTGTCTAATTCCCTCTTAGTCGCAGTTTCCAGATGAAACCAGGAAGAAGCAGTGACGGGAAGGTGGGTAAGGCAGGGCAGTGGTTTGACCTGCCACAGAGAGCAAGGCAGTCCTGCTGGGCTGAGGAGGTTAATGTCCTCCTCTTTCCCCGTGTGTTGTCTGAGCAGAGATGGCGGGGCAGGAGGATCACAGACAGGAAGACACAGGCCTGACAGATGCCACCCAACCCTCCAGTCAGGGACTGGGAAAATAGGAGGCTACACCCGAGTAAGGCTGTGCCCAGGCAACTCGATGCCACAGTCTACTGTGAGCTTTTTCTTCAATAAGCTCGAAATACCCTGAAGTTCCTATTTCCTATAAACAGTAGGGAAATTTCCATTAGGAAAAGTTTAATGCCCACAAAATAATTCCTTTAAAAAACAAGTGAATCGCCTCTCGGCGACCGACCTAGTTCGCGGCGACATGGCTAAACGCACCAAGAAGGTCGGAATTGTCGGTAAATACGGGACCCGTTATGGCGCCTCCCTCAGGAAAATGGTGAAGAAAATTGAAATCAGCCAGCACGCCAAGTTCACTTGCTCCTTCTGTGGCAAAACTAAGATGAAGAGGCGAGCCGTCGGGATCTGGCACTGTGGTTCCTGCATGAGAACAGTTGCAGGTGGTGCCTGGACCTACAACACCACTTCTGCCGTCACAGTAAAGTCAGCGATCAGAAGACTGAAGGAATTGAAAGACCAGTAGAAGCTCCACAGTTTGAAACATTGTGAGCCTATAATAAATGGGTTAATTTATATAACAGAAACAAAAAAACCCAAAAAAACAAAAAACAAGTGAATCCAGCAGGTCCGTCCCTCCTGGGACCCTGGGTTGCGAGCTGTGGGAATTCACAGGCGCCTTCTCTTCTGAGGAACGTGGGCCTGGTGGGTCACATTATTGTGCTTAAGAGAGATCTGCAGAATCTGAAGCAATGGGTCATTTTCTTCCTAAGCTTCGAGTTTAATTCAGACAGGGGTCATTTTTCTCTCCCAAATCAGGCCTACACTGAACAGGAAACAAGTTATATCAGTGTTAGTGATTGGCAGCTGCCCTGAGGCTCCCAATTAGCAAAGCTGGTCCCCTTCCCCTCTCAATGCCTAATGTAACCCAGATGCAGCCACACATCTGCCCAGACAAGAGGCAGGAGAACCTCAGCCCTTGGACAGTCCCGCTTTTGGACAGTAAATGTCTGTGCACATTTGCTGCAGTGACGAGTCTGCTGGTGACCTGGCCCCTGTGTCCAGACAAGCCTGTGGCCTGAGTCAGCAGCATCTAGACCATGCCCAGGTGCTTCTCAGCAGAGTGGCTTTCATGTCACTCTCATTACCTCGAATTCAAGCAAATAAGAGAACAAAAGTATCACATTTTTTTAAAAAAAATGAAGTGCTTCTGCAATCATGTGGATTCCTGTGCATCTAATAAGAGTGTCGAATACTATCCCTGAGGTTTTTTATAACCGCCAGAGAAATTAAGAGAGCTTGTGGCTACGATGGAGATAAATCACTTTATGTGGATATTTGTATTTACCAAGTCTCTCAGGATAGCTGGGCAGTTCAGGGTAGAGTTTATATTCGTTTCTGTTATCTGCAAAAAAATAAAAGATGGGGGGACCATTTAGAAAACTAGTTTATAGTATATAAAGTACCCAAGAATGACAAACCTTGCCCTTGCTAAGCAAATATTGTACATCACAATAATTGATAGAAACGCCATTATTTTATCATGCTTTAAATCAAGGACTGCCTGAATAAATCCAGAACATACACCAAGTTTAAGGCCGATGGCACATCTGATACCTTAGCACATAAGCCACATGCAGGCCTCATAGTGATACACCCATGGCAAATATAGACACGTCTTTTTACAGATGTGATTCTAAATGCCTGAATCAAAAGGCTCATAACTCCCAAGCCAGAGATTTTTGAACATACTTGCTTGCATAACCCCGGACACAATTTTTAACAGGACTTGGACACCCAGGCCCCTCCCCAAACATCATAAACTTCCTGCCAGGGGCCTCGGTCACACTTCCATGAGGGCATCTCCTGGCCTGAAAGTGCTTGCAGGATGCAAGTGAGCCTCGTCTTTGTTCTCCACAGCCAGGCACAGCCTCCCCGGCAAGCGAGATGACATGCTTTAATGCATTGCCGTTTATTGGTGACCTCTCCATGTGAAAAGCAGAATTCTAAGAGTGACCATTGTCAGAGAGAGTGGCGGGAAGGGGCAATGGCCAGGACATGGTGCTGCATGAGCCAGTCAATTGCATTTAAAAAAAAATTATCTATTTATTTATTTACTTATTTTAATCCAGTCGATTCTAAAACCACCTTGCAAAACCCTGAGGTCCCAAGATGGAGGATAAAGTTAATATTCAGAAATATGAATGAATCTGTGACTATATAAGAAAAACAGGCTTATTTTGTTTTTAAAATTTTTTTTAATCTTTATTGTTCAGTTTATTAATTAGATCATTCCCCCTTTTTCCGCCCCTTTAGTTCCCCACTACCCAGTACCCATCCCACCCTCCCCCTCACCTCCCACCCACTGTCTTCTCCCATAGGTGCATGATTTTTGTATAGTCTCTTGCTGCACCTCCCACACCCCTTTTCTCCCCAAGAATTGTCAGTCCATTCACTCTCTATGCCCATGGTTCTGTTATATTCACCAGTTTATCCTGTTCATCAGATTTTTAATTCACTTGATTTTTATATTCATTTGTTGATAGATGTGTTCATAATTTTTATTTTTACCTTTTTCTTCTTCCTCTTCTTAAAGAATATCTTTCAGCATTTCATATAATATTGATTTGGTGGTGATGAACTCCTTTAGCTTTTTCTTATCTGCGAAGCACTTTATCTGATCTTCAATTCTGAATGATAGCTTTGCTCGGTAGAGTAATCTTGTAGATTCTTGCTATTCACCACTTTGAATATTTCTTGCCACTCCCGTCTGGCCTACATAGTTTCTGTTGAGAAATCCGCTGACAATCGTATGGGTGCTCCCTTATAGGTAACCAACTGTTTCTCTCTTGCTGCTTTTAATATTCTCTCTTTGTCTTTTGCTCTTGGCATTTTAATTATGATGTGTCTTGGTATGGTCCTCTTTGGATTCCTATAGTTTGGGGTTTGGTGCGCTTCTTGGACTTTTAAGTCAATTTCTTTCACCAGGTGGGGGAAGTTTTCGGTCACTATTTCTTTAAATAGGCTTTCATTATCTTGCTCTCTCTCTTTTTCTGCTACTCCTATAATTCGGATGTTGGTATGCTTGAGGTTGTCCCAGAGGCCTCTTACACTATCTTCAATTTTTTGGATTCTTTTGGCTTCTTGCTTTTCTGGCTGCGTGGATTTTGCCTCTTTGTATTTCAAATCTTTGACTTGGTTCTTGCAGTCCTCTAGATTGCTTTTAGGTCTTTGTATAATATTTTTTATTTTAGTCAATGTATGCTTAATTTCTAGTGGGTCCTTTTTCATATCCTTGTAGATCTTGTTCATTTCCTTGTAGGTCTCGGCCTTTTCTAGGAGCCTCTTGAAAAACCTTATAACCGTGGTTTTGAACTCTATGTCCAGTCGTCTTTTTCCTCCATTTCTTTCACATCTGATTTCTTTTCATGTCTCTGCATGGTGACTGCTTTCCTGAGTTGGTCGATTAGCTTTGTGTGGTAGATGTCCTCTAAGGGACAGGGGCTCAGCCTCCCCAGTTACCTGAGGTGGATACTCTTGCTGCAGCCCTTTATGGGTTGCACAGTCTTGTTGAAGTTAAGCCTAGTTTATTGTTTTTAGCACTAGGAGGGTTTGACCTCCAGGCCAATTGGCTGTGAGGTTCAGCTGTGCTCAGGTTGGATGGGCGGAGTCTCCGGGCCAAGCAGGCAGCGTCAGCTCCGCCCTATGTGCCACCTGGGTCTCTGTGCTGGGTGGTAATGGCTGCAAGCACCTCTGAGAGAAAGCTGCTGTCGAGCTCCACCCACTGCCAGACAATTCAGCCTCTCCCCAAATGAGTCTACACACCCAATGTCTCACCCAGGGTCGTAAAACAATGCAGTCCAGTGGTTTCCTGAACAAGAGAGTAAGTCACGAGTCCTCTCTGCTCGGTCACACAGCTCTGTTGTTCCCAAGTTTACGTGCACTCTCCACAAGTCTGCCCCCTCCACAAGCTCGCAGACCCTTGCAGCGCCCGAGTTTCAGCGTGCTTCCCTACTGTCCAGTTTTAGCCTGTATGATTGTGGGTTCCCCGGACCTCGCCCAGAGCTGGGGAATCAGTGCAGTGGGATGCCTTTGTCTCCCCCATTTGAGAAAACCGGCTGGGTTTGCAGCCGCCCGCCTTATCCACTGGCGCGCACACACGGCTCCAAACCTCTAACTCCAAGTGTATCTTCAACGCTGCCCTCTGCTGCTCCTCTGAGTCACAGTGTCCTATCTTTACTTTTATTTGTGGAATTTTCACTCAGCCAGCTTTCCAGTGATTCTGGATGATGTTTGTTCTTTCGTTAAGTTGTAGTTTTGAAATTGCTGTGTAGGACAGCAAGATAGGTGTTTTACCTATGCCGCCATCTCGGTTCCTCCCCTCTGTTCCCATTTTAAATCAGCTTCTCTGAACGAGAACAGAAACCCTAACCATGAGAATTTGACTTGGGCATTTAGAAGAGGCTTGAGCATTTGCTTTTCTCCCTTTAATACCCACTAGTTCTTTTATTCAACTGTAAAGTTCAACAATGTGGCTCCATTTCTTAACAACAACATTTAATAACTCTTAATTCTCATTGTATTTGAATTGCAAAAAATACTTACTCTGGGAGCCGGAGCTCAGCAGGCCTTGTGGAGATGATGGCTGTGGTCTTGACAGTGGTTTTGGAGGTAATTCTTGAGCCTTGGGAGGAATTAAAAAAAAATGCATGTAATAAAAAACCCATTTTTACCTAGGAGCACACAAGGCCTTTTTCCTCATGAGTATATGTGGCAAAGTCTATCCTGGGTGCTGACAAATGAAGCCCTCACGCTCACAGGTGCTGCTCTGGAGCAAACTTAGCAGAACTGGACCATAACATATACAGGGGTGCCCCTGTAACAGGAAGCGCACCTGGCCCAGGTACCTCTGACAACCTGCAGGCAGTCAGTGGTGGCTGGGAGAGGCAGAGACAGCTCTAACTCTGTGAGTCAGTTTTCATTCTTTAAGGCGGATTAAGTGACTGGAAGCGGTTGTGGAATCAGGTAACGAAGGCCCACAGGACCCCATCCCTTCCACACCTCAGTGCAGGTAACTGAAATGACAAAGTCCTACCCTTGGAGAAATGCAATCGTGGGAAAGGACTGAGTTTCCCTTTGAAACCTGTGCAGGTGGCATGTGGAGGCTGCAGGACATCCTCACAAGCACGTTAGGTAAATGAGGTCATGAGGGAGGTCCAGATTATTAGGAAGCTGATTCAAGAACAGAGTACTCTGAGTAGAGAGCTGTCCTGTGGCTACAGAGAAAGAAAACCAGCAGCACCGAAGCCTTCCTCCGCTCTCGGGCGGCTCTCCTTGCGTTGATCCGCTGTCCTTCGCTCTCGTACTTCTCGGTGAACGTGTCAAGGATTTCATAAAGATCCTCGGCTTGAGCAGGCCGTGGCATGTCTCCAAATAAAATGTCATACGCTCGAACATCTTGACAATAAAACCTGAAAAGAAATGCCAAATAAAGAACATCTCTTTTATAGACACGGATTCTTTCTGGAGGAAGTTCTGTGTGTGTGTTTACTCATACACTACTTTTCGAACTAACTATAAGCCACCCCACATTAAAAGGAACGCACCCACATGCTCACATGTACACACAGACACGTGTGTATACAAACGTAAGTGACCATATATGGTATATCAACACTTTTGCAAATACACTTATAAGCAGATACATTTTTACAGGTTTTTACTTTTCAGGTTTCTCAATCACCCCAGTCTAAGGCTTTATTTCAACATGTATGCCTTTGCAATTTCTTTAAATAGATATTTGCTTCAAAATCATACCAGGATTTTCCTTGCATGTTTGGAAGGCCTGCAGTTGACTACATGTGTTTTAGTTTCCCCAGAATGTAGGTGAGCTTGAGTGGGAAAGTCTTCCAAAAGCCTAAAGTCACAAGTTCCTAAAAGCTTTCTTAACCTGTATTTCTCAAACGTATAAAACCGGAGGTCAAACACCTCGACTTCCTGATGGAGAGCTCCATAAGCCTGCACTTCCCCTATCCTCCCTGCTGTCTGCCTTGGGGTTTACATTGAATGCGATCCAGTGCTCCTGAATTTGAGTGAACTGGCACTGACTTTGCCTGGGTTTCTCTCTCTCTGGAGGGGGTGGAGAGGGTTTGCTGTGAACCACCTGGTCAGCCCCATTAGCACCCACCGGAAGGAATCCTCGCCAGGTTCTGGAAGCAGTGTTTCTGGGGTCTTAGCACTTTACCATTTTCTGGGCAAGCAGACATATTTTAAAGGAGATTTTAAAGAGCTGCTTTGGGAAAAATTAGCCAGATGCCTATTAGAGTGGAAATTCCTCTTGGCCTGTGAGCACATTCAGATCCATTTTTTAAAAAGTGTAAAGTGGTCTCTCTTTTATGGAAGAATGAGTGTGATAACAGGAAACTTTCATAACAAGACACATTCTGACTGACTACAAGATATAACTGGCCCGGGTCTCTAAAAACGCTAAAAAAATGTACCTAGTAGGGTCCATCTATCTCATAGAACACTATGGAACCATTAACTTACATTTATGATTCTTACATTATGATGCTAAGTGAAAAAATAGGACTTGCAACAGAATCTTGCCCTAGCTGGTTTAGCTCAGTGGATAGAGCATTGGCCTGTACACTGAAGGGTCCCAGGTTCAATTTTGGACAAGGGCACATATCCAGGCTGTGGGCTCAATCCCCAGCAGTGGGCATGCAGGAGGCAGCTGATCAATGATTCTCTCTCATCATTGGTGTTTCAATCTCTCACTCCCTTTCCCTTCCTCTCTAACATCAATAAAAAAATATATATTTTTAAAAGAACTTATGCTACTATCACATATGGCAAAAGAAAAGTATGCTTAGAAAAATATGAGGAAGCAACAAAACAAAAGGTGAATAATCTTTAAAGGGGTAAAATGTTTTCCCCCTTTTAACTTTTCATGTTTTCTAAGCTTTCTATCCTATATAATAAAAGCATAATATGCAAATCGACTGAACAGTGTAATGACTGGTTGCTATGATGTGCACTGACCACCAGGGAGCAGACACTCAACACGGTGGCTGCCCCCTGGTGGTCAGTGTGCTCCCACAGGGGGAGTGCCACTCAGCCAGAAGCTAGGCTCACAGCTGGCAAGCATAGCAGCAGTAGCCTCTCCTGCCTCTGCTGCAGGCGGGCAGTAAGGAGTGAGGGTCTCGGATTGCGAGAGCCCCAATTGTGAGAAGGATGTCCTGGACTGTGAGAGGGTGCAGGCCAGGCTGAGGGTCCCCCTCCATACAAATAAAATGCACTGGGCCTCTAGTAGATACATATTATCTCACATTGAATTTTTAAATGAAGAAACACCTGCTCGGAGTCATAAGTTGTTGATTTAATAAAGGAATAGACAAAGGAATTAGTGCTGTGTACATTGACCCAACATTCTTTACATAAATGACATCAATGACAATTACTCGCTTTGCACTTACTTCCGATTGGTCTCTTTTCTTTCAATCAAGCAGCTGCCTTCCAAGCTGATGCCAGCAAAGAGCCCCCGGGACTTACAGTACGTGAAGACGGCAGCCGAGCTCCGCAGGGCGACATTTCCCTCCAAATTCCTACAAAACAGAAGGTTAGCTCACACCCGAGAGAGGCTCTGCCCCCACAGCCGGTGCTAGAGCAGCATGACCTCTGACCCCAAGTCTGGCCTGACTTCCTCAGGACTTTACACACTTGTTTCCTGTGGGCTTGGCCTACGTGGGCTTGAGGGGTGCAGGTAAGGGGGGTTGTGGGGCAGGACAAGGCCCCCGGACTCGGCCACGGGGCTCAGGGCTGAGGACACAGGGACAGTTTTCATCTTCCTGTCTTCCTTTTCCCAAACAGGGAATACTCTCCAGGTGCCAGGGCTCTTTTTACACTGAGGGTTTTCATGGAACTTAGACATCTTTTCTGATGATTTTACCATGTAATTTCTGTAAACAGTCTGGGCTTTAAAAGTTCCTAAACTGCTCAGTGAACACAACAGTCCTTCACTAACAGAGAAAGAAAAACAACACTCAAGTGAGACACTTCCTCTATGATTTTTCATAATTCAGTTTGAAAAGAGGCCTTTTCGTTTCTGATCCTCACTGCCCTTTACCAAAGTTTAACTTGCTTTGGCTCCTCCAAAGTTTAATGTGAAATTTGTGTTCAATTCCAGAAAAATACAATGGCTAGAATTTCCGAAATGTTTAGTTTCTTGTATGTGCAAATTTTCTCATTTTATCACACTGGCCACGTTCTGTCAATTTCATATTTGTAAGCAACCTTAAACCTTCTGTGAGATATAGAAAGTGTAACTTTGCTTCATGTGAATTCAAGTTTCCTCTTAACATCAACATATAGTTTTTACCACTTTTCTACCTCACAGCTGTTCCAACATATTTTATAGAACTCACCTTCCCAAAGGCCCAACAGCCACAGTCAAATTCCCTCCGAGGGTTAGGTTACCACCTTTTGCAAAAGCTTCCACCGCTCGGTCATAATTCAAAATTATAACCAAATCCGACACCTAAAATGTAGAAACCCATTTTATTTCAAAATAAAATTATGTTTAACAATTATTATGTTTAACTAAATAGTTATGTTTAACTATTATTTTAAAATACAGGCTGACTGAAACTCAAATATAATGTAGTATATGTACTGCAGCAAGCATTTCAGTGTAGACAGAGGAAGATAAGGACAGCCATGTTTTTTTTTATCTTGAGCTGAGGATCTAAGCAGATGACATTTCCACAGGTGACGGCAAACTCCTGGCACACTATGAGGCCTCACGCATCCTCTCTCACTCTCCCCACCAACCTGGTAACCCAGGTGGTGACCAGGGTTGTGAGGTTAAGCGAATGGTCACAGCGATGACAGAACACAACATCACAGGTCCCCCGGCAACTAAGCCCTCAGGGAAGCCAAGCTGAGAGCCAGACGAGTGGGGTGGAGGCCACTGCCCACACGGCCTGGTTCCCAAGACATGTCCACGCCAACATCCCTGCCAGGGCCTGGTGCCCGGTTCCCATGAACTGCACAGCAGACACTTTATTTTATGCCACAGAGGTTCACACCATCAGGAAGAAACACAGAGACCAGTTCCCAGTGCCTGTCGCTATGACCTCATTTTCTACGTCTAAGCGAACCTAGAATGAGGATGCTCCCCGTCGGCGTGGGGAACACACGTTTTCCAGATGTGCACTGCTGTGCTGGCACCCAGGCGAGCACGGGAAATGACAGGCTGTCCCTCAGGGTGAGACACTGAGTCTCCTCCCAACGCGTCCTCTCAGCAGCTTAAGCATTCCAGTGGTTTCACCTACAGGTTCATTTGTTGTAAACCAGGAGGGAAGGCTACCTTCGCCTCTGTAATAGTGAGGGCGTGAGCTGACTGAGAGCACGCACTGGAAGACACTCGGCAGGAACTGGACGATGCTGCCCGTGCAGTCCTTGCTCCTGCGGCTCCAGCACTGGACCCAAATGCTTTGGAAAGACAGCCAAGCTCATGGTTTTATAAGGGGTTTATCTTACATCTTTCTGTTGCATTTACAGGGTGATGGGACTTCATGTTACTGTATTTGTTTTTCAAATCTCTTAGTAGGGCCCCAAGGGATCATATGGAGACACTCATGGGTAGTCTTCACTACATTAAACTTACTGAAGTCGTTATTACTTAGTCTATCATCCTTTTAAAAAATTTATTGAATTTAGAGGGAAGGAAAAAGACACACACACAGAGAAACATTGATTTGTTGTTCCACCCATCTACACATCTATTGGTTGATTCTTTTTAATATTGATTCTTTTTTAAAATATATTTTTATTGATTTCAGAGAGGAAGGAAGTAGGAGAGACAGACACATCAATGATGAGAGAGAATCATGGATTGGCTGCCTCCTGCAGGCCCCACACTGGGGATCAAGCAGCAACCCAGGCATATACTCTTGACATCAAACCTAGGACCCTTTAGTCCACAGGTCATTGCTCTATTCACTGAGCCAAACCAGCTAGGGCCATTGCTTTATTCTTATATGTGCCATGACCAAGCATAGAACCCACAACCTTGGCGTATTGGGGCAATGCTCTAACCAACTGAGCTACCTGGCCAGGGCCTCTCATTGTTTTCTAAATAAATGCTATTTGAGAGAGACCACAAAGCAGGCCCCAGCATTGCATGGAGGCCAAGGCTGTGAAAAGAGTGGCCATAACCTGGCTCAAGAAGTCACTGACACATTGCCCACATGGCCTGCCACATGAGACATATCTGTTCTAAAGATGGAAACGTTGCAAATGAAAAAATTTTACTGTCGATGAGAGAGAAGGAAGAAGATGGTCACGTGAGATAGGTGTAGGGAGAGGTTCGTCCAGAGGATAAATGGGGACCATTTCCATAGGTTAAATAAACAGGTGGGGAGAAACCAAGATGGCGGCACAGGTAAACACCTATTGTTCTGCCCCGTGCAACAATTCAAAAACTACAATATAACAACAAAGCAAACATCACCCAGAATCACCAGACAGCTGGCTGAGTGAAAACTCCACAAATAAAAGTAAAGGTGGGACACTGAGACTCAGAAGAGCGGCAGGAGCACAGCCTTGAAGATACGCTCGGAAACAGGTTAGGAGCCCTCCTGGTCTGTGCCTGCAGCAGCAACCCCGGCTGGATTTCGCCAACGGGGAGGGCAGAGACGTCCCACTGCACGGATTCCCCAGGGCCAGGCGAGGTCCGAGATCCGGGGACGCACCCTGAAAGCCGGGCACGGCAGAGGTCTCCTAGTCTGAGGAGAAACTGGGTTGCTGGGAAAAGCAGTTTGCACGTAAACTGTGCGACAGCACAGACACGTGGCTTGCCCCCTGGTCTGGGAAACCACCGGACTGCTCTGTTTTACGACCCTGGGTGAGACTTTGGGTGTGCAGACTCATTTGGGGAGAGGCAGAGTTGTCTGGCAAGGGGTAGAGACTAGCGGCTTTCTCTTGGAGGTGTCTGCAACAATTGCCACCCAACAGAGACCTGCGCATGCGCGCAGCATAGGATGTAGCTGACGTTGAGACTGCCAGCTCAGCTCAGAGACTCCGCCCATCCAACCTGAACACAGTCTCCCTTCACAGCCAATTGGCCTGGAGGTCAAACCCTCCTAGGGCTAACAACAACAGGCTGGGCTTAAATTCAAAATTACTGTACAACCCATAAAAGATTGCAGTAAGAGTACCCACCTCAGGTAACTGGGGAGGCTAAACCACTGACCCTTAGAGGACATCTACCACATAAAGCAGCCATCATGCAGAGATATGGAAAGAAATCAGGTGTGAAAGAAATGGAGGAAAAAAGACAACTAGACATAGAGTTCAAAACCACAGTTATAAGGCTTTTCAAGAGGCTCCTAGAAAAGGCCGATGAACTTAATGAGAACTACAAGGAAATAAACCAGACCAACGAGGAAATAAACAAGACCAACCAGGAAATGAATGAGACCTACAAGGAAATGCACGAGACTTACAAGGAAATGAATGAGACCTATAAGGAAATGAACAAGACCTCTGAGGATATGAATGAGACCCTCACGGATATGAAAAAGGACCAACTAGAAATCAAGCATACACTGACTGAAATAAAAAATATTATACAAAGTCCTAAAAGCAGGCCAGAGGGCCACAAGAATCAAGTCAAAGATTTGAAATACAAAGAAGCAAAATTCACTCGGCTGGAAAAGCAAGAAACAAAAAGAATCCAGATAATTGAAGATAGTGTAAGGGGCCTCTGGGGCAACCTCAAGCACGCCAACATCTGAATTATTGGAGTGCCAGAAAAAGAGAGAGAGCAAGGTAATGAAAACCTACTTGAAGAAATAGTGACTGAAAACTTCCCCCACCTGGTGAAAGAAACTGACTTAAAAGCCCAAGAAGTACACAGAACCCCAAAATATAGGAATCTAAAGAGGACCACACCAAGACACATCATAATTAAAATGCCAGAGCAAAAGACAAAGAGAGAATATTAAAAGCAGCAAGAGAAAAACAGTTGGTTACCTATAGGGGAGCACCCATACGGTTGTCAGCGGATTTCTCAACAGAAACGATGCAGGCCAGATGGGAGTGGCAAGAAATATTCAAAGTGATGAATAGCAAGAATCTACAACCAAGATTACTCTATCCAGCAAAGCTATCATTCAGAATTGAAGATCAGATAAAGTGCTTCGAAGATAAGAAAAAGCTAAAGGAGTTCATCACCACCAAACCAATATTATATGAAATGCTGAAAGATATTCTTTAAGAAGAGGAAGAAGAAAAAGGTAAAAATATAAATTATGAACAACAAATATACATCTATCAACAAATGAATATAAAAATCAAGTGAATTGATAGTCTGATGAACAGGATAAACTGGTGAATATAACAGAATCATGGACATAGAGAGGGAATGGGCTGACAATTCTTGGGGAGAAAAAGGGTGTGGGAAGTACAGCAAGAGACTGGACAAAAATCTTGCAACAATGGGAGAGGACAGTGGAGGGGGGTGAGGGCGGAGGTTGGGATGGGTACAGGGTGGAGGGGAGCTATAGGGGGATAAAAAAGGGGGAACAATGTAATTAATAAACTGAACAATAAAAATTAAAAAAATAAATGAGGCAATGGAAAAGTAAATAAACAAACAAACAAACAGGTGGAAATCTCACTTCCAGGTGTTAGGGTTCAGTTGCTTTTGGAGGATTTGCAATCCTGTGTACCATGGGCCCCTTACCTCGATTCCGATTTCAAATCCTCCACCGAGTCCCGCGATTCCGATGGCGGAAGGTGCAGACCACTCTAAAAACAACAGGCACACATCACTCCAAAGTCAGCCCTGTCACTCAAATGCTAAACTGAGGATGAATACTGTTTCTTTTTAAAATAAGAAGCATCTGACATTTTCCTCTATGTTTTTAAATGTTTTTTACATATAATCTTAAGTTAAAAATATTAGATATTCATTGAGTCTCAGACTCACAAATACATGTTGTCTAATCTTTCTCATAAACATGCCTAATTCCAAACTACTGAATTCTCACCAACTAAACTTTCTTAGCATTTGACAACTTGAACCATCAACATGTCATGTTTTACAAAATAATTGAGCAGTAATTCTAGACATTAGTGAGAATTTTATTGTAAATCTGAAAGCAAAAGGATTGAGAGTTTTCTTGTATTATAACCACCCTTAAAGGTAACACAATACTACACGGTTTCTATTTTACATTTCCGAGGGCAAAAACTGTTTGACACCCTTTGTGCCTAGGGAAAGCACAAGGAATAGGCTATGCATTCCAGATGATTAAAATTCTAGTAAAATATATTTCTTTACATTTGGACACTAAGCACGGTAATTGCATTTGCATGAGTATTTTATGCTTATTTTGTCTGATATAGGGACAGGTTAAACAAGTCTAGAAAAAACATTAATTTGGTTGGGGGAGGGTGGAATGATACAGATAAAGTCATTTCTTAAAATGCTTGTCAGCTTCTAAATCAGACTTTCCTTCCTGCATGCATTCCAAATGATAACTATCGAGTCTACCCAGAACTAATCCGTCTGGACTTAGAGGAATTTTGATGACAGAAATTAGTGTCTTAAATACCAACATTATTTTCCATTTCCTACGTTAGGAACTGCTTCTGTCCCTATCCCGCAGGGATCCGGGGATTCTCTGGGCCTCATTAGGGCAGCTTTTAAATTATCCTGAGCAGTCACCATTGGGCAAGATGGGAGAGAAATTTAAGGGCTCAGAGTGAAACACCAGAGGCCAATAGTACCTCCACCTTCCGAATAGTCATCTACCAGTGACCAAAGGGACCTACAGCACCAAGGCCTTCTTAGAGACGTGGGGCTCACCTGGCATGGACTCTCTCGGAAGCTGCCCCCACTTTGGTTGTGCTACTTACTGGGAAATCTGGCCATAAAAATTGGGGTGATGCTTAAGAGAAGAGAATTCTGTCACTTTTGTCTCAGCCATGCATTGAGCTCTGAGAGCTGAGCCACACAGCTCAGAGGACTCTCATTTTAGGGGGATACTTCACAGGAAGCAGGGGTCCAGTGACTAAGGTTCAAAGGCTGTGTGCTCCACAGATACCTAGATGTACCTATTGTCGGTGAATGTCCCACTAATTAGTCACACGAAAAAATAATTATTTACACCAAAATGTGCCCACTTATAGGACTGAACAGCAACTTTCAGTTGGTCTAAGAAGCATTTAGTTGGTCCTTCAGGCCTGCACATACTCTTAGTCTTATTATCCATGCTGGTTCTTGGGGTTCAAGGCAAACACACTTCGATTTCACCTCTGAGAAATCAAGTATTAGGTTTCATGGCAGAAAGTAAAACCAAATTATATTGGTCTTGATAGCATTCTGCTCTGGGGATATTCATTCAAATGACTCCCCACAGGAGCTACAGATGGCTCTCATTTTCTTAAAAAGTTCCACAAAACAAAACCATTGTGGCATGAAACTGAGAATAAGAACTCATACTCAACAGCAGATGCAAATGTTGTCATATTTAATATTTGCTCCATGAAAGAACTACAAATATATACAAGACAAAGCCAGGTATACCCGAATCTCATCCAGCGTTTTAGGAAGAGAACTGTGATAGCTTGTGGCCCTGGACTGTTTGATACCCAGGACACACCCCAGGGAGCCCTCTGGATGACAGGTTTGGGGCATGGGAGGCCTGCCACACTCCCTATGAAATGTGTTTACATGGAAACAGAACAGTGAATATGCAGGATTCTTTCCTCCCCATGTGAAGAAACATCACTTACTTCCATCTGGAAGACGAGCCAGCACGATCCCGCTGCCTCCTCGAGCCGTTACCAGAAACCCAGCTTTTATCACAGAAAGAACTGCAAGGCCCTTGGCCTTGGCAATCACATGGGCTGCAAACGTCAGAGACAACAGGTGAGCAGGTGCAAACAGACCCCACACACACAGGTGTGCTGGGCTGATTCCTGGGTTCTCACCAGGAGCCTTAAGGACACATGGAGCTATGGGTAAAATGTGGTTACAAGACACGTTAAAAATACTGTGGAAATAGGGTTCTTCCACAGTTGAGTGGGGGGGAGGGTTCCCAACTCCCAGCTCAGCCTCTATGTTTCTGCAAATGCAACATCGTACGGGCTCAGAAAACCCGCAACAGCCATAATAGGTGAGATACAGCTGGGAGGACCAGCCAAGAGAAAAGGTGGGTGAGGACTGGCTCTCTTAGGGGGTTGGCATCTTGAAGTCAAGGAATGCCACACTTAAGTTAGAAAGCAAAGCAAATGCAGAAATTAGCAGCATGGTTTTATTTACCTACCAGGAATGATCTTATCAGGTCCATTTCTGGAAGTTATTTCTGTGAATTCTCTTAGAATTTTAGCTGCCTTTTTTGCTTCTGATTTCAAATTGGAAGGTATAGGGTTATTCACTAAGACATTTAAAAAAAAAGAAGTTACAAATTTATTGTCATTTCATTTTTTCTCGTACATAATTAAGCATTAACAAATCATACCCTACCATACAAAAAAAATGAACTGAAAATCCTCAATTACTAATTGTTTCATCTCTATATTCCTGGTAAATTAAATTCACTAGGACAAACTCATTAGTCAACAGTGCCAAATATCAACAGTACAACGATTGAAATTTCTTCTGAGCGCCAAATTTTTTAAACTTAAACTTCTTCTAATGCCACTTCTTCAAAATAGACTTACCCAGGCCGTGGTATTTTGTGGAAGAGCCACACTCCAGGGGCCAAAGAGCCACATGTAGCTTGAGAGCTGCAGTTTGCCGACCACAGCACTAGAATATTGGGAAACACTAAACATCTCTTAGATATTATAAAATCATGGGATTCTAAAGGATCTTAACAAAATCTGGTCCAATCTCCTAATTACGTATGTTCTCCCTGGAACCCTTAACTCACCTCAATACTAATAAAAACATTAAAATAGTAGAGGCCTGGTGCATGAATTTATACACAGTCAGGTTAGGGGCCTTGGGCTGTTGGCCAGCCCCAAACCCTGGTCAAACTCCTGGTCCAGTCAAGGGGATAAATTGCATATTAGCCTTTTATTATACAGGAATTTTTAAAAGATGTGATTTTTTAACTGTCTAGGTTAGCTAATGTAAAATTTAACATAGTTGGCTATTTTTGTCAAAAATGTTTGAGCAGTCTGCACAGATTTTTGGTATTGACAGTAAAATTCCAGACTTGGGAATTGAGTGATTAAGTAATGAGGGCTAGCACTTGTACAGCACTTTGCATTCCAGTGTTGCTTGTGGCGGGGGGGGGGGGGGGGGCGCTAAAGAATAGTAATACTTTTCCTCTCACCTTCAGGGCTAATAACCACATTAACAGAGACAGATTACCAGGAGAATATAAAAGTTTAATATGTGTGCATGGCAAATTCACATTGGCATAACAATTCCATGGTAATTCCAAAGACTGCGAGGCAACATTAGGTGTAGATGGCATTTGTGGACAAAGATCATGCCCTGTTTCCAGACAGGGGACCAGAATAGTCAAAGAAATCAAGAGGTTTAGCCCTAGCTGGTGTGCCTCAGTGCATAGAGCATCAGCCTTAGGACTGAGGGGTCCCGGGTTTGATGCCAGTCAAGGGCAGGTGCCTGAGTTTCGGGCTTGATCCCCAGCGGAGGATGTGCAATGATGATTCTCTCTCATCATTGATGTTTATATATATATATATATATATCTCCTTATCCCTTTCTCTTTGAAATCAATAAAAATATATTTTTAAAAAATCAAGAGGTTTAATGTGAAATCTCATGTGCTGGCCATCAAGTCAATGTTTCATTTAAAGACTGTGTTTCTGGTTCTGCAAGTTCCACTGGTGGTTTCCCGTTTCTGTGCTCCTGTGTTTATGCTGTTCTTTGAACCCTCAAGTATGCTGTAAAAGGCGCTTGTATGTCCTTGTCTGGTCATTTCAGCATCTCTGTTCCTCCCGAGCCTGCTTCTGATGGGTTTTTCTCCTAGCTACGGATTATATTTTCTACCCATTTCTAGTAAAAGTGCTGGTTACTAGAAATTGTGAGCAGGTAGTGAGTCAAGGCTTTCCTTTGTTACTGGTGGAAATAGGGTTCTTTCACAGAATTGCAAGAAAAAGCAATTTTGGGGACCCATGGACTTGAAGCACAGTGGCAAGGTTTATTGGAGTGAAAACAAGGGGCTGTCCACAGGTCCTAGTGTCTCATCCATGACCAGGGGCTCAGCTCCGTTCAGTGTGGAAGAAATCCAGCCTCTGGCCGAAAGCCCGAAACCACAGCTATCAGGCCCAGGAGGGCGGGACCCAGAGATGCAGAACTTCTCTGTGTCATTCATCCAAGGGCAGGTCCTCTGCTGAGGCTGCATTTGGGCCCCCAATGCCACTACAGAGAGGAAGCACAAGAAGGTCTGAGGGCTGTGATGGGCCCTCCCTCTACCCAATCCCTTCCTTTTCCCAGGCTGGACTCCTCCCCTTTTGGGCCACCATCTAGGCTCTTATTGCACAAGCTTCAGCAGAGGAATTTCTCTCTTACTGGTTCCCCCCTTCTGGAATCTGAGGGAACAGTCAGTTGTCCCCTGGGGGGATTGGAAAACCAGTCCTCCTCCCTCCTGGGGATTAGCATCTGTTTGGCAGATAATGGGCTGTCCCCTAGGATGTCTGGAGGACCTAGCATCATAGTAGACCTGGCTTAATGCTTAATACTTAATTAGATGCCTGGCTCCATCTGCTCCCTTTCTTTTTTATTTTTATTTACTGATTTGAGAGAAAGAGAGAGAGACCAATTTTGTTGTTCCATCTATTTATGCATTCATTGGTCGATTCTTGTACTAGTATGAGCCTTGACCAGGGATTGAACCCTCAATCTTGGTGTGTCAGAATGATGCTCTAGCCAACTGAGATACCTGGCCAGGGCCCCCATTTGCTCCCTTTCTTTGTCAGCAACTAACTAGCTGCCTAGGCGAACACTTTGATGTGTGGCTCAGGTGTGTACATAGTCTGCAGCTTGCTGCTAGCCCTACAATTAGGGTGGGACTCTCTGCTCCACGTCCTCAGGGCTTAATGAGCTCTTTTGCCCTTGGCTGGTTGGAACTGTTATTCCCAACCTGTGTCATCCCAGGGCTGTTCCCCTCACAGCTGCTGGCAGTTATCCTGCCTGCCTTCCAAGTCCCCCAATAATGCCCCCCATTCAGCCAAGGACTCCAGGAACCCCACTGAGACTCCCTGAGCTCTCTCTCTAACCCCATCTGCTCTCCAAGCTCCCCATCTCTTCATCCAACAGGAACACACTCTGAGCCTCTTCTTCTCTGGTACCCACTGGCCTGTTGTCCAAAATGTGAAAACAGACATTCCTCATATTGTGCTCAGTTTCTAGTTGCTTTACAGCAAATGGCAAACCCAGTATCCTTTTCTTTGTCATGAAATTCTCAGTGTGCTTTTAATCTGTTCTTCCCCACGTTATGTTGAAGATTTTTTCAGTTCTGAAAAAAATCTATTTAATATTTCTTGTCCATGTAAGGGGCATTTCTCTTTTTCTCATTAATTTATATAGTAAATTAACCTTTTTCTGCAATATAGCCTCAATGTTGCCGCTTGGGCCACAAAACCCAATGCACATCCCCTCTTGCCCTGCCAACTGCCAACTGCCAACTTCTTACTTCTTGAAAGTCTTCAAGACCCTTTTTACATGCTGCTCCTACAGGAAACCATTCAGCACAGCCCCTCACATAACTGAAATCTTGGCAGGGCTTACCTCCACTGCTGGGCATTTGTGGGGGATGACAGGGTCCTTAATGATGGCCCCGCCTTCTACTGGCTCAGGGCCCCCCATTCCAAGGCTCCTGGGCACAGTTTCTCCCCTTTTGCCTTCACAGAACAACCAGTGACCTGAGGAGCAGGGACAAACCTGCCCATGTCTGGTCTGAGTGGTGAGAGACACAGTAGCCACGTTTTAGAAAAGATGCCAAGTTGCTAACACGGACTGGAGCTGCCTCCAGGAAGAGCAATGAGGCCGAGGCTGGCCTTCCCTCTCAGCCTCCTTCCAGGTCCTCTTGTCTTCCCAAGCCTCTTCCTTCTCTGAACTCGAACCTCAGGTCCTGTGACTTCAAGCACCATCTATGGCAGATCATTCTCAAGTTTCATCTACTCTTTAATCTTCCCCTACGTTCCAGACTCACAATATCAATTATCTGCTCAGCCCAAGCATCAGGCAAGATCTCAAATTAAACACATCCAAACATAACTTGTGACGTCCTGCCTCCTCCCTAACCTGTTCTCCGGCTTCCTCTCCAGGTAGGTCTCATCCATCAGGGAGCTCACACTCCACACATGGGTCAGCTGTGACTCCCATTCCTCGTGCCCATCAGCACCTCCACCCTCTCAGAACCAGAACCTTCCAAGCACACTCAGCATCTGATGGCATCACCCGCTCCCCAGCCACTAGCCCGGCCAGGGTTCTTGTGTTGTCTATTCAGCAGCCTCCTCACTGTTTCCCGGCCTTGAATTTATGGTCATTTCTCCAAAGAAATTCTCCATCTAAGTAATATTTCAGGTAATATTACTCCACTGCTTATAGCCCTGCAAGTTTTCTCATCATAGTTGGTCTAGGCCACGGCTAATATGTCTGTCTGTTATCTATCTACCTACCTACCTACCTATCATATCTGTCAATATGTATATCTGTCTAGCCATCCTATCTGCTTGTCTGTTTGTATCTGATCTTTCTTAAACATGCCCTTCACTGGAATGTAAATGCCATGGGGATAAGCACATTGACTATTTTATTTTATTAACTGTAGTATCTCCAGCACATGCCATAATGACATATAATAATTGCCCAATACATATTTGTTAAAGAATAAAGTATTTGCAAGGCTTTTTAGAATTAAAGGTTAAATCCCTTTAATTCCATGAGGAGTAGAAAAGGTTCATTTCATATGAAATTAGTGGATTTATAAGAGAATATACTAACAGTAAAATGTGCCTGCCTCTTAGCATTTCCAGACCTTGAGAGAAAGCAGGTCAGAGAGAAGCATGGTACAACTTGATAGCCATCTGCCCTAAAATAGTCCTTTCTAGGTCCTCCCAGAAAGGGGAGGACAAAACAACACAAATACGGAAGGAGACCTGAGTGCACTGAGACCAGCAAGCAGATGCTCCAAGGGGCCTCAGGCACCTCAGGCTGAGGTGAGTAAGACTCACCCGCCACATCCCTCCAGCCAGGAAGGTGGGAGCTGAGTTTGTAACTAGTGAAGTTTGTTCCTTCTGCTGAACACCTATGCCTTTCATTTTGGAATCAGCACCAGTTTGTCTCCACTGATGCTGCACCTCAAGTGAAACAGGTGATCCCAACGTGCCTCCTGGGCCACTTCGATTTCCCAACCGGAGCTGGTCCAGGTACCTGCTGCAAGATGTCACCCCCTTACTCCCCGGAGGTATAAGGGGGAGAGCCTGAGGACAAAGCCATGCAGAGGAGCCTGGGACAATAGCTGGAGGGAGAGAACCTGGGCTCAGCCAGCCCAGATTTCTGGCCTGTTCAACTAAAGCATAATGACTAGTGCATATATCTTACCCCCACCAAAGTCTTTCCACTTTGATCTCCACACCCAAGCAGAATCGAGCCATCAAATAAGCAAATTCCACAGCTGAGAGCTGCTGCAGCAAACATCCTGCTGCAGGGGCAGGTCCCACCTCTTCTGAACACTGCGGGGTTCAGATGCAGCCCAGGAGGCCTGCGGACGCAGTGCTCCATCTGTGAGCCCAAGTTCTGCGAACTGGTCACGGTGAGGATGCCGCCGTGTCTAGCTCAACTACAGAAGGGCCTGGCTGCTTTGTTTCAGCAATACAGGTTCTGTTAAATTTCTAATAAAATCATACTGCCTAGTCACAGTTTATATATGGTAATGTCCTGTCAGAACCAACAAATAATAATATAGCAATATACTGGAATTCCTGTTCTCAACATCAACCCAGGGCTCACCCAGCCCCTCGACTGACTGCGCAGGGAGTGTGCAGAGCCTGTCTGATTGGAATGTTGTTATGGAGACAGAGGTCATACTAACGAAGCCCCTTCCATGCTAACCCACGGTAGGCGTCTGAATGATCATGACAGTCTCAAGTCTCTTGAACCCAAAGCAAATCAAATTCTCTACAAACATTTGTTTCCTCCTCACAGGAGGATGGCTGCCAAACCTCAAGCTAAGAAACTCAGATGTAAAGTTTTCTTTTAAAAGTACTTAACATAATTGAAAAATCTCATACTAAGACATTGTTTTATTGAAGAAGAGTTTATAAAAGGCTGGGGAGAAAAATTTTCCTTTGGAACCTCAAAAGGTCCAAATGAGCTTAGGAAGTGGACATGATTCCCATGCTGATCAGAGGCAATAAACTCAGGCTGGGTTGGGGGGTGGGGGGAAGCAGGGACATTAGGGTCCTTCTTAAAGGGCATTGCCATGAGGACGAGGAAACGGACTAGTCTCCAATCTACCGATCACCAAGGGTCTGGAATGGAGGCAAGGGACTACAGGGTTTCCCAAACTTTTCTTCCATCAACGAGACCATTATTTTTCTCAATGGTTTCTTCAGGAAAATTTTAAAGGTTTAGAAACAGTTTTTCAAATTTCACTTCATTATTAAGCCTTATAATTTACATGAAAGAGGTTAGTCACTAAATTGATAAAATCTCAACCAAAATCAAAGAAACAATATTTAGAAATATTTCAAACTGACTAAACCTTAGCCAAAATAAAAGTGACTTCACCTATCTATATAAGCTTTTAAAAGTGCCTTTAGCCCAGAATCTTTGCTGGAACACTAACCATGAACACCTGCCGGTAACGTGGGCATTGTTTCTGAAACCACTTCTGATGTTTCCTCAGCCTTCGTTTAAGTACTTCCTTTGACTTAAGGAGACAAAGTTGTCAGTTTTAGAAATCAAAACCAGTCTCTGGCCAGATCATTAACCTTCCTAATTCAAATTTTAACTCAAACTTTAAACATAAACCATTTGAATCCAAACATTCATGGGGCCTGGGCTGCATTTCCAGTTCCCTGAGCCCAGGTGCAGCCGGGGGACAGAGAGTTGGGAGTGATGAGAAACATGACTTCCAGCCCAGGACACCTTGACCCTTTCCATGTTGAAGTTCACAGGATCCTGGCTCGAAACTGAAGACATGTTCCACTCTGGGCAGATCATTTGGTGTAAAAAATGGGTAGTGTGCTTAGGTCTGAAACTGCACAAGGTTATGTCCTATCAGGATGCATTTGCAAACAGATGGGTGTAGGATGACTCTTGACCCTCACTAGCTTGTGTGATCCCACCAGCCTGGCTCTCAGACATTCTTCCCCTCTGACCTGCATCACTGTCCTTCCTTTGGAAACTCCATCCCCTTAATTATAAATAGTGAGAAGTCTCCTGAGAATAAAGATTCCAAAATGGGATAAAAGCTTCCAATCATCAGAGGTTGAGCGTTTGACCTATCTATGAACCAGGAGGTCACAGTTCCATTCCCTGTCAGGGAACATGCCTGGGCTCCATCCCTAGTGGGGGGCGTCAGGAGGCAGCCAATCAATGATTCTCTCTCATCATTAAAATGTTTCTATTGCTCTTTCCCTCTCCCCTCCACTCTGAAATCAGTAAAAACGTGTATATTTTTAAATAATGTCGAATCACTCTTGATGAGCAAAGATTTTTCCCCATTGTTTTTTTCAATCTTACAAAAGATGAGGGTAGTATTTACACACTGCACAGAAATTTTGTGTAAATAGAACAGTAAGCCAAGCCACCAGGTCTCCTGAAACACGATCAACATTGTGGAACTTGTTCTGATTGTTGTAACCTCCAACACAGTGATCTATGACACCTCCCCGGGCAGCCATGCCCAGGTGTTCCTGGAGCAGGCAGTACACTGGAGGCCGGTTCTCAGATTCCCCAACTAACATCCCAGCATGTGGACCTCTACAATGGTGATCCTGTGAGCAATGATCACAGCCTTAGCAGCAGCAATGGGGACCCAGAAATATTGATTGAAAGGGGGTGAAAATGACAGGTTTCCAGCAGCAGAGTAAATCACATTTCCTTATCCTCACGTACCAATTCAGAGCAGTCTCACACCTGTTGGAATGAGGCAGACCCGCCTGCCTCAGATCTATAGGGTCCCCAGGGTGGTCTGTGGGGCTCTTTGGCTCTCAGAGACCTCCGACTGCGGAGTGTTGGCACGGAGGGCCAGGTGACAGCTGCAGGGCTGTCACTTCAGGGACCCCCATCAAGCACAGTCACCCCCTCTTTCTGCTTCCTGCCCCCACAACTCAAGCATAGCCAAACTCAACCATCACCAAAGTTCTAGAATATCACCTATTCAAAAAGGAAGGAAAATGATGCAAATCCATGGCCTTTTAAATACTAGATATTTACAAATAACAAATTGCGATCGTTAAATTTAAAAACTTCGGACGAACTTTTCTGTGAATTGTAAAGACTGGGAGTAGCCCTGAGTCCAAACCGCTGTGGGGCAGAGTCCCGATGTCACCCCTAACTCCTGACGGAGCTCAGGGTACCTCAGCGTCACCCCAACTTTTGACGGTGCGCAGAGAATCTCCGCGTCAATAGATGCGCAACAGCGAGAACCCCTGACACCGTCTCTCCTCAACCAGATTCCTCTCCAGCAAAGGGGAAGGAGTCATCCCGACTCCGGGTCTGGCTGGGCCGACTCCATACTCACTTGTGACCCGAGCCTGGTCCGCTCCGGGGGCCCTCGAGCGCGGACGCCCAGCCAGGAAGAGGAAGGCGCGCTCCTCCGGCCCCGCCTCTCGGCGCTGGGCAGGCCCGCGGTGCACACCTGGGACAGGTAGCGCGGGGCTGGGACAACTCGGCCCGGTTGGCAGCCAGGAAAAGGCTGTGCCCGACTCTGTCCAGAGATGGCCTGTAGGGCACCCCACCTTTTAGAACCGAGGCGAGATCCAAAACAAAAAACAAACAAACTAGAACCGAGGCGACTTGGCTGACTGTCCCTGTCCCGGGGCGGACGGTTGTGCGCGGGGTTCCGACCGGGGCACTGGGGGTGAGTGGGGTCTCGGGTCACAGAGGGGGCCCCTGGTCGCGTGGGGACCCTGCTCACCCCAGATCACGGGCCTCAGGTTCCGCCCGCGAGGCCCAGGTGAGGGGGACGTTCACCTGAGCCGCTCAGGTCCCCCCACCTTCTGTAAGGCTCTGTAGCCCATCCCCAGCCCCACCTAGTGCCCGGGGTCCGGGCAGGCGCCCTCCCCACCTTAAGGTTATCCCTAGGCAGAACCCTGACCTAAGTCCGCCCCACCCCGCGCCATCCAGGTGACTCACGACCCCGCCTCCCCCTTGGTCCCGCCCCTCCCTCGGGCTTTAGCCCCGCCCTCGCCTCCGCTCCTCCCCTAGACCCCGCCCTCCAGGCTATAGCACCGCCCTAAGGCCCCGCCCTCCAGAATATAGTACCGCCCCCCTCCCCGTCCCTCCCCTGAGGCCTCTCGGCCCCGCCTCCCGCCGCGTAGTTTACACTCGACTGCGCAGGCGCGAGTTACGCAGACTTGCCCCAGAAGGCGCTAAAGTCGAACGGCGCAGGCGCACAGGACAGTCCTCTGAGAGTGCGCATGCGCTGCGCTTGTACAGTTCCTACGCGATCTGTGGGCGCCTCCGTGTTTGCGCGCGAAGATGGCTGAGCAGGCACCGAAGTCGGTGCTGTTCGTGTGTCTGGGTGAGACGTGCGGTTCTAGGCCCGGTCCCACTTCCCTGGGGGTTGGGTGGGCCCCGTGCGCTCAGGGCTGTGCGCTGGGCGAGGACGCGGGTCCCGAGGGTGGGCCGGGCGCCCCGCTTTGCCTCCGCGCAGCGCTGCGCCGCGGCCCGGTCTGTCTGCACCGCAGGTCCCTTCGCCTCCCCTTGCTTGTCTAGTCTCCGAGCCTGGCCCTTCCCGTGGCCCCTGCCGGAACCCCTGTCAGCCCTCGCGGGGGAGCCCTGACGCTGCGGGGGAGGGGCGGGGAGGCTCCTGCTACCCCAGACCCAACACAGCTCGGCCTTAGGTGGTGGTGTCCACGGCCCAGGCTTATGAGTGAATCTGAGCTGAAGACAGGTGCACTGCACGGGTTTGGAGTTTTTGTTGTAAAAGCCAAACCGGGGAGACTTAATTCCCCAGCTCTCTTCGCAAGCACCCTCCTCTGTACCTGCGCATAGGAGGTGGTGGAGTGACGTTTCTCGCAGCCCCCGTGGATGCTAACGAGCACCTCGGTGCGGAGGGAGGAGTTACTGCCCCGTGTGTATCGAGGGCTTGAGACCAGTAGTCTGCGAGCTGTCTCTGTTTTGTGCTTTGCAGGCCCTCCTTCGCACATAAAGGGTCCAGCAAGGGTGGGTTCCAGCTGCTTTACTGAAAGACACTGGGATTTGAATTCCATACCATTTTCTCATGTCACAAGAGTTTCCTCTATTTTTGAGGATTTTTAGAACCTATTTTAAAATGTGGAAATTATATTTAGCTCCGTGGGCTATACACAAAGGTGGTGGTTTTGGTCCCCAGCTCCAGGCCCGAGGAGGACTGGGGAAGCCTTCCTGGGAGGATGGTGAGCAGCTGTTGTGCTGAGATTAGACCAGCAGGGCGGGGCCTCAAGAGAGACCAGCAGGCAGGGAGGGAGGATGGAAGGACTGAGCAGTCCGGGATGTGGGATGATGAACCCCCGTCTCACCTGGGACCTGTGCACGGGACAGTGGGCGCTGTTTCTGAAGTGTATAGATCTCCTTTCTTCGGAGCCTTTACTTGGACCTTTTTCAGACTAAAGTAAAGTGTGTCACATGCTTTTCACTGAATCGAGCTCCTTCGTTTGGCAAGATTATTAAGTGTTTTTATGTTTTTGTAAGATAGCTGTGCCACAGCCCGCACAGTTGCAGGTGATACCATATTCTCTGGTGTCAGAGGACTTTTTCTAACAACTCAATGTGTGTGCCACACACTGCTGGGTGTTGGGGCCTCCATGGATGGGACAGATGCAGTGCCTGCCCTTGGAGAATTTAATTTTTTTTATGAGTCTCTTATCTTGAAATGAAGGTATTGAATAAGTACATATTATGATTCTAATTTGGAAAAAGCAAACTTGAGGCTTTATAGATTAAAAAAATTTTTTCTAGAGGAATCTGAAGGTCACATAAGTTTTGCAACTTTTCCAAAGGTGGAACCTGCAGTGCTGTGTTTTCCTGACAAGCTCTTCCTTAAATGACATGCCAATTTAGTGATGTCAACTTTGTGTGTGTGTGTGTGTGTGTGTGGTGGATGTGTTTATTAACTTAATTTTGGTGATAATTTCGCAGGTGCATGCTTATGTCAAAAATCAACCGTTATATATTTTTATATGTGTGCACTTTCTTATGTTAACTATATCTCAAAAAAGTTATAAAAATAAATTATAAATATTTCAAATGTACCTAAAATTTTTGGCATTCATGGAATTTACAGCCCACAAAGGAGAGTGTGATAGATAATAAACTAGTAAGTAAACAAATGATATTTTTAGATACTTTTTACTTCTGCTGTGAAGTTAAAATAGGGTTATGGGGTAAAGAATAGGGTGGGGACAGAAAGAAAGGAGTAACTAAATTGGTCAAAGACAGCCTCTGAGTAAGTGGCATTTGAACTGAGACCCGAATAATGAGAAGGAAAGAGCCATGAGAAAATGTGGAGGAAGAATATTACAGGCAGAGGAAACAGAACATACAAAGGCTCTGAGACAGAAAGGAGCTTGATGTGTTCGAGGAGCAGGAAGAAGATAATGTTAACTTGGGTTTATTGAACAAGAGGGAATGTATTAGGAGATGAGATTTAAAGAAGTTGGCAAGGGTCAGTGGGGCCTGATAGACCATGATAAGGAATTGGGATTCTATTCTTTTTTTTTTTTTTCAGTATAACTTAGATTTAATAGTAGTACATATGTTTTCCTCCCCCCCCCCCCCCCCCCGTTGTCCTCCCCCCAAGTGATATCAACTTTTGAAGTTGAGGGCAAGTTATAAGCAAGCATCTCTTGTCTGTTGATCTCATAAATAGAACTTTAACGTCTAATCTTTAGTAATTTTTTTTTTTAACCTGCACTTACACAGATACCTTCTTGCTGTAAAAGTAGTCATCTGGGGGAAAGTGTAGAAAAAAGCCCATTCATCCAGTTGCCCTGACTCAAGTGCCCTTTCAAGATGGTGCCCATTAAGGTCCTCTTTGTCTTTAGAGAGCCGCTCTAATCTTCCTTCCTTGTTTTCTGATAACCAGTTTTCTTCTTAGGTTGTTTATTCTTTTTAGAATTCTTTCCTGTGCTCCCATCACAGCACTGATTTTCCTGTTTTATTGTAGCTAACTCTATCTGTAAATACATTGCTGGGCACATGGTAGAGATAATTGGAGAGAAAATTTTGTCTTTTATCTTTTTCCCCTGTGACTGAGAAAAGGGATGGCTTTTGTCCTGGCTCCTGGGAGGAGTGCCTTGTTCTCAGGGAGGCTGCCCTGCGTGGGGGACAAAGAAGATAATTCAGCCCCGGGGTGCTGGTCCAGCCACCGGGTTGGCTGATAACCCGGCAGTCATGCCTCCTTAATGAGCACCCAGCTCACTCTCCACTTCCAGCGTGGGGAGCACTCTGGGCTCACGCCGATGATGGGGTGATTGTCCCTGAAGCCAGAAAGCTTTCTGCTGGGAGCCTCCCTGGATTTGCTGTATGCGCCTTAGCTTTGTCTGGTTCTGCTTAACTTTTTATTAAAATACAAGTGCAGTTATAAGTACAGCATTTCCCGGAATGATAGTAAGTTCTTTTAAAGGGTTCTTGAATACCCTTTAAATACCAGTTGTGGACAACTGGTCTGAATGAGGGTGGCCCTGGAAGACCCCAAGTGGTGCCCTGGAAACTGCCTGTGACTCAGGCCAATCCTGAGTCCAGCCCTCCAGCAAGGACTTCACACGCAGGATGCAGTGAAAGTTTGTGCTGACTACTCGTGCCTACGCACATTTGTGTGTCTTTTATGAAATAGTAGTAATCCTTGTTGTGTGCAATATACTTGAAAATGCTTTACTTTTTAACTGTTGTATTTCATTTTAACATTAGTCGGTTACTACCCACTGAGTTGATTTTGTGACCCACTTTGGGGTCATTGATAGCAACCCAGGAAAACTGATTTTGGTTATGGTTGTCTTTCTGATGTCTTTGTCATTGGTGCTTTGAGTGCTTGAACTGTGGGTGTCAGACCCTTGAACTTGGGCTTGGCCAACTGGTGCTCACAGGTAATGCCTCCATAGGCAGGGCCATGGCCTCCAGGCAGATGCTCTCCCGGGAAGGGGCACCCTGGGCAGGTGTGACGCGGTCTGCTGGCCACCCTGTGCTGGCAGTCAGCACCTGTCCTCCCTCAAACCTAACCCTCACTTCTGCCCTCCCCTGTTTTTTTAAGGTAACATCTGTCGATCACCCATTGCTGAGGCAGTTTTCAGAAAACTTGTAACTGATCAAAACATTTCAGATAAGGTAAGAGCTGTTCACTGTCTTAGAGAGGCCGACCTGAATGCCTTTGGGGCAGGAAATTGCGAAAAAAAATTTTTTTTTCTCCTGCAGTGGAGGATAGACAGTGCAGCGACCTCCACGTACGAAGTAGGAAACCCTCCTGATTATCGAGGGCAGAATTGCATGAAGAAGCATGGTGTCCCCATGAATCACGTTGCCCGGCAGGTACCGTACCTGAACCTGAAGGTGCACGCATGTGTTTTGTGTTACAGTGGGTCATTGACAGCAGTGCTGTTTCTGCCTGGAACGTGGGCCGGGCACCAGATCCAAGAGCTGTGAGCTGCCTAAGAAATCATGGCATCGACACAGCCCACAGAGCAAGACAGGTAGAAGAGATCTCCCTTAACTTAATGTCTATCACGCAGAGACCCGTAGCTTCGGAGGCTGTGAGAGCTTCACAGACTTACCTGTTGATGGGTGTGTTTATTCAGTCTATTTAATTGGTACAGTACACCCATTCCATTTCACTTCTGGTCCCACAGACTTGGGGTCTTGGAATTTACTTAGTGAAACAAAATTAGTGACTGATTTGTCCAGAGGAGAGCCCTGGGCGGGAGTTGCAGTCCCCTCCTCTGAACATAAGCCACTGTTACACTTGCTCCCTTCACTGGGGTGTTGCTGGGTAAAGTCCTTCAGTCTGTACGCGGGCATTTTCACTTGAGAGGCACCTCAGAAGCCTCAGGACGTGCTGAACTTATTGTGGGAGCACAGCCTGCACTCCAGCACTGGATCGTCTGGGTTTAGGTTCCGAATGTGGCCTGGGAGAACCTGTGGTGATGAGGATGGTGCGCAGTGTCTGTGCCCTCCAGGGAGGCAGGTGACCGCTGCTCACTTGATGTGATGCTGTGTGACCCATTTAACTAATATAATCGCCCCTGGGATTGGTGGACACCTTATTGGACTGCAGGGTGCTAGGCTCATGTACCACAGGGGCAAGCTCCTGGAGAGGTTGGTTCCCTTGGTCTTCAGAATGACTTACATTTTACTCAGCAGGAACTGTGATTATTTATGGAGATCCAGTGGACTTTTAAAAATCTGACTAAAATCTTCTACCTTCCTTTTGTGCCCAACCTAAGGAAATGTCGGCCTCTGCAGGCCTAACAGGACTGCAGTTAGCCTCCGAGGATAGGAGGCCCTGTCCCGAGATGGGCTTTGAGGTCTTCGGGGTGAGGAGCTGAATGCTTTGAAAATCAGTCGTTAGATATGTTACATTTCAATAACTATGGATGGCAAGAACTATGAATTGGTGTCAGTGCTTGAATCAGGACTTTCATCCTTGTTATACTGAATCTTGGAAAGCTTTTCAAATGGCTTTGCCACACCACACTATAGTTTTAATTTTATCATCACAATTTTTATCCTCTTCATTGCCCTTTAGGGAAGGGAGTAGTTGGTAAACCCATTTTGCAGATCAAGAAACTAAGTTCTGGAGAGAAAATAAACAATTTATCTAAAGTTACCTAGCTTCAAATGGAGAGCTGGGCTTTCATCATCACTTTGTTTTAATAAAAACATTAAGGGTTGTGAGCTAGAAAATCCATAAAACAGAATTAGAAACACTTCTAATAATACACTTATGATGCCTTACGGCTGATCAGTGTTTCTCATCGATGTTTCTAACTCTATCCCTCTCTCTTCCTCATAAAAATCAATAAAAAATGTATATTATTTTAAAAAGTGCCTCAGAAATTAGACATTATTTTTGGCTTAGAGAGGTTTACACAGATCTGTGAACTTCAGTTTCTGCTGTGTCATTTGACTCTGTGTATTAGCAATTTACTACTTAAATTACCTGTCTTAAGGACCCGACTCTTTCTTAAAAGGAGTTTTCATTGGACAGAGGAGTGAATTTCCTCATTTGCCATCTAATCTGGTCAGGCTTTCGCATGCTTTGCCAGTTTCTCTTTTGTATTTTTTAAAGAATGTAGACATACTTGGGGGGGTGGTTCTTCAGAATTATGAGCAATCATTTTTTCATATTTTTCTATTTTTCACTGAGATCTGATGGTTTTTCATACATTGTTATATACTAACAGTGGGTACAAAGAATATTTCAAATATATAAAGTATTTTGGTTTTTAAGAAATAAAAGCTAGAAATTTATTTTGTAAGAATACTAGCAGTTATCAGTTTGAGAAGTAGTATTCCCACATACCCTGTTTTTGCCTTTAAAAAAAAAATTTTTTTTCCCCTCAAATATTTTAAACTTTACTGCTGGTTTAAAAACTAGTGCTAGTAAATATGTTTTATAAATCAGTGTCACATCAGATCTTTCATTTTAGGATCTTGCTGATGTTTATACGTTTTCTCCTTAGTCATTGTCACCGTCTGTATGAGAACTATTGTTTTCTGCTGCTTAAACAGTTCACTTCCCCGGTACCTTCCACTGGGTTTAATGAAGAGAATGCTTGTAGGTTGTTTTTCTTTGGAATGGGCGCAGGCAGTGCTCCTGAGCAAGCAAAGGCTCGCATCCGCTTCGTGCTATGGAGATATTTACTGCACATTCTCTCCTCTTTCAGTAAACTTCTCTGACATGAGCACCAGAGTCAGTAGTTTCTACAGCATGACCACCTCGCTGCTCCCCCTCCTCCAGAAGTCACTGCGGAAAGTGGGTCCTGTCTCTCTGACACCTGTGGCTCCTGCCCTGACTTCCCACTGCGACCCGGTGGCAGGCAGCCCTGTGGCAGGCCTCTTGGTCACGCCAGGCCCTGGCACCTGACAGCTGTGCACAGTTCACGTCTGGCTCTTGCTAGACATGGTGGTTTCCAGCATGAAGCTCTGCGCTGTGGGTGTTTTGTACGAGTTCCAGGGAACACCGGTGTGCGGTTGGTTCTCTTGGACACACACCCAGACTCACAGTGTGTCCAGGTTGGATACACACCCAGACGTGGGATTTTTTTATGGGATTGTTTGTTTTATTGATGTTGAGCTGTGTGAGTTCATTCTGTATTTTGGATTGTATTTTGGATATTAACCTCTCATTGGATAGATCATTTGCAAGCATCTTCTCATTCAGTAGGTTGTTTTTTTGTTTTGTTCATGGTTTCCTTTGTTGTACAAAAGCTTTTTAATTTGATGTTTACTTTGCCTTTTGTTGTCTTCCCTGGGAGACATACTGCTAATTCACTGCCTCTGTTTTCTTCTAGGGTTTTGTGGTTTTAACTATCATACCTTGAAAACATTTAGTCCAGTCCATTTTGAGGTTATTCTTGTACTTGCTGTAAGAAGGTGGTCTGTTTTCATTTTTTTGCATGTGTCTGTCTCCTTTTCCCAGCATCATTTATTGACTAGTCTGTCTTTATCTCGTTGCATGTCCCTGTCTTCTTTGTCAGATGTTAACTAACCTTATAGGCATGGGCTTATTTCTGAGCTCTCAATCCCGTTCCATTGATCATGTCTGTTTTTAGTCAGTACCATGCTGTTTTCATTACTATGGCCTTGTAGATAGTTTGAAATCAGGTAGTGTGATACCTCCAACTTTGTTCTTTCTCAAGATTGCTGTGACTATTCGGGATCTTTTGTGTTCCATATTAATTTTAGGATTATTTGTTCTAGTTCTGTTAAAAATGCTATTGGTGTTTTGATAGGGGTTGAATTTTTAGATTGCTTTAGGTAATATACACATGTTAACAATGTTAATTCTTCCAATCCATGAACATGGTGTATTATTCTGTCTTCTTCAGCAATGTCTTTTCATTTTCCAAGTACAGGTCTTTTACCTCTGTGGTTAAATTCATATATACACAGAATGGCCAGATTATTTTGATCTCTGAATGCATAATAATCTGACCACTCAGTGTGTGTGTGTGTGTGTGTGCATGTATCCTATCTAATAAAAGAGTAATATGCAAAATGACTGTACCTCCACTACAACCACAAGCCACATCCACAATCCAATCAGGAGCAAATATGCAAATAAACCCAACCAAGATAGCTGCAGCCACAGAGAGCAGGAGGGAGGGTTGGGTTTCTCAAGCAATAGAGGAAGCCAAGCTTTCTGCCTGCCCTGAGCCTCCACTCAATGCTACAAAGTTTCAATGATAGAAGATAAATAGAAATGATGGCAGCCATGTAGCTGAGAGAACAGAAGGCTTGATTTGCACTAGAGATGGAGGAAGCCAAGCTTTCCACCTGCTCTGGCTGGCCCAGGCCTCCACTTAAGGCTAAAAAATTTCAATTATAGAAGTTAAATAAAACCCAACAGAAACGGCTGCCTCCACTGAGCGAGCAGAAGGCTTGGCTCCATTCCAGGCTACAAAGTTTCAATTGTAGAATATAAATAAATTCCAGATATCATGGCCTCCGCTTGGGTCACTGGGGGGTGTGGCCGGCCTACAAACCACCACAGGCCCCTCGCCCAGGCCGCCCTATGGCTCAAGGGAACCCCCACCCTGATCCAGGACACCCTTCAGGGCAAACCAGCTGGTCCCCACCTGTGCACTAGGCATCTATTCTATCTAATAAAAGAGTAATGCAGATTGACCATCACTCCCAACACACAAGTTGGCTACCTCCATGTGGTCAAAGATGGCTGCCTCCATGTGGACACAAGATGGCCAGCAGGGGATGGCAGTTGGGAGGGACCAGGCCTGCAAGGGAGGGCAGTTAGGGATGACCAGGCCAGCAGAGAAGGGAAGTTGGGGGTGACCGGGCCTGCAGGGAAGGGCAGTTGCGGTTGGGGGTGCGGGGACCAGGCCTGCAGTGGAGGGCAGTTAGGGCAAACAGGCTGGCAGGGGAGCAATTGGGCATCAGTCAGGCTGGCAAGGGAGTGGTTAGTGGGTGATCAGGTTGGCAGGCAGAAGCGATTAGGGGCAATCAGGAAGGCAGGCAGGCGAGCAGTTGGGAGCCAGCAGTCTTGGATTGTGAGAGGGATGTCCTGCTGCCCATTTAGGCTCAATCCTATAGGGATCGGGCCTAAACAGGCAGTCGGACATTCCTCAAGGGGTCCCAGATTGGAGAGGGTGCAGGCTGAGCTAAGGGACACTCCCCCTGGCCCCCCTCCTGTACACGAATTTCATGCACCAGGCCTCTAGTTTGCATATTAGCCTTTTATTAATAGAATTATATAGGATATACACTGAGTGGCTACATTATTATGCATCCAGAGATCATCATAATCTGGCCACTCAGTATATATAAAATGAGGTTGTAAATGGGATTGTTTCCTTAATTTGTCTTTCGTGTAGTTTGATATTGATGTGTAAAATGCAACAAATTTCTGAATGTTAATTTTGTGTCCTGCTACTTTACTGAATTCATTTATCAGTTAATTTTTAGGGTTCTATATATAAAGTATTATGTCATCTGCCAATAATGACAGTTTTACTTCCACCTTTCCAATTTGGATGCCTTTTATTTCTACTTCTTGTCTGATCACTGTGCTAGGACTTCCACTACTATGTCGTATGAATCGTGTAAGCGAACATTCTTGTTTTGTTCCTGATCCTAAAGGGGAACGTTTTTACTTTTTCCCTGTTGAATTGATGTTAGCTGTGGGTTTGTCATATATGGCCTTCCTCATGTTAGGGTTTGTTCCCTCTATTCCCACTTTGCTGAGTGGTTTTATCATAAGTGGGTGTTAGATTTTGTCAATAGTTTTCTGCATCTGTTGATATGACTGTGATTATTTCATTTTGTTTATGATGTGTCACGTTTATTGATTTGTGAATATTGCATCAACCTTGCATCCCTGGAATAAATCTCACTTGATCATGGGGCATGATCTTTTTAATGTGTTGCTGATTTCAGTTTGCACATATTTTATTGAGGATTATTTTGTCTGTGTTCATTGGGGATATTGGCTTGTATTTTTCTTTTTTAGAAATATTTCTGTCTGGTTTTGGAATCAGGGTAAGGCTGACCTTGTAAATGAGTTTTTAGAGCCTTCTCTGCTCTTGAAATTTTTGGAATAATTGGAGAAGAATAGGTGATTTGAAGCCATTTGGTCTCTGACTTTTGTTTCTTTGGAGCTTTTGATTACTTTGATTTTTTTTTACTAGTAATCTGTTTAGATTTTCTGTTCTTTTCCTGATTGAGTCTTAGAAACTTGTATGTTTCTAGGGATTTATCCATTTCTTGCAGATTGTCCAATTAGTTGACATATAGTTATTCGTAATATTTTCTTACAGTTCTTTGTATTTCTTTGATGTAAGTTGCTACTTCTCCCCTTTCCTTCCTGATTGTATTTATCTGGGCCCGCTCTCTTTTAATCTTGCGTAAGTCTGAATAAAGGTTTGTCAATCTTGATTATCTTTTCAAAGAATCAGCTCTTGGTTTTATTTCTATTATTTTTTAGTCTATACTTTTATTTCTTCTTTGATCTTTAGTATTTTCTTACTTCTATTCACTTTGGGCTTTGTTTGCTCTTTTTCTAGTTCCTTTAGGTATGAGGTTAGGTTGTTTATTTGAGATTTTAATTATTTCCTGAGGTAGCTAGTAATAGTATGAATTTCCCTCTTAGGAATTTCTCTCTTAGTACTGCTTTCACTGTGTTTCATATATTTTGGGTCATTGTGTTTTCATTGTCATTTGTGTGTGTATGACATTTTGATATGTTAACTAAATTCTGCATTGTTACCAGAAATTGAAGATGAAGTATAAACTCTTGGTCTACATATTTATTCAAGAACTTGATAATATAACTAGAGGCTCGGTGCACAAAATTAGTGCACAGGTAGGGTCCCTAGGTCTGGCTGATGATCAGGGCTGCCAGCCAGGGCCTTCCTTCATTCTGTGCCGCCCCCTGGTGGTCAGCGCACATCATAGCGGGTGGTCAAACTCCAAAGAAGATAGCTTGCATATTAGCCTTTTATTATATAGGAGGAGGAGGAGATTTTTTTGCAATACAACTTTAGAAAATAGGTTAACTATTTTCATTTAAAATTACCCTAAATTTAATTTTTGAGTAAGATTCTAATATAGCAAAATTTTTTACTGCTTTGTATTCTCTAGGCTTGATTGGTATAAATATAAATATTATGTTTTTGACTTATGTAATTTCAGGTTACTAAAGAAGATTTTGTCACATTCGATTATATGCTGTGTATGGATGAGAGCAATCTGAGGTAATCACTTTTCTGAAGGATATTTCTGTTCAACCCTCATTGCAGTTACAGGCCAAGTAGTTTTCTGTCCAAGTGACTTTTATATTATCTTAAATTTTTTAGCAGCTAGCGATGGCCACAGTTTACAGGATTAATTTATTTAGAATAATTATTATTCTGAATTAGAATAATAATTCAGAGAGTAATTTAGAATTGTCTTATGGGTATATTTACAAAGAGACATGGCTCAGATGGGGGACAGTTGAGTTAGCACCTGTAACTTGGAGAGCAGCTGGCATGTGGGCCAGTTTCTCCCAGCGATGCGGTGCCATGCTCGTGGGGAGTGGCTTTGCTATGGCTGCAGTGACTCCTGGACAGTGTGGTGTTTTATTGTGTTTTTCATCTCACTCCTCCCCCCCCAATTGCCTTCTGCCACGCCCCCCCATCCCCGTGCAAAAAAACTGAGGTTCACAGAAAGCATCTTACTCTGTTTAAATTGTTGATTGCCTTAATTGGTTTAAAAAAACAACAACCTGATGCCGTATGGTGTTTGATGAAAATGGCTGACCCTGATGTAATGTGTTGTCAGCTCTGGGTGCCAAAGCCGCTAGGATGGTTGCACCTTCTTAGGGGGATCCATTCACAGGGCGCTGATGGTCTTTGCCCAGGTTCACAGACTTGGTGGGTGGGTCCTCAGCTCTGGGAAAGCAGAGTCCTGCCATGTGCCTCACATGAACCCAGGTCGCTGCAGGGAGATGGTCTGTGAAGACACTAACACGCCCCATGGCAGCACCTCGCTCAGGCGAGATGTGTTGCCACATAGCCCAGCGAAGTCGCTTTTCCTCCTGCAGCAGGGGGAGGGCTGAGGAGAGGGTGTTGAGTGTCTGTCCCAGCTCAGGCACAGCTGAGGCCCCGAAGTGAGCAGTGAGCCGAGGACCCGGAGTCAGCAGTGAGGCTGATAGGGACCCAGTACCTCAGGGGCCGATAGCCCTTGGGGCTTAGTTCCCATGGCCTTTGGAGATCCACAGATGTCTCTGTTTAATCCTGAGCCAGGTATCTGATGGTTTCACGGGGGAATCCAGGGCTGTACTCTGACTTACGGATTCATGTTTGGTTGAAAGGTCGGGAGACAGTGCTGCTGTGCAGTTGACAAACAGCTGCCTGAGGTCAGCTGGTCCCATGCCTGACAAACTTCAGATCAGGTTATCGCTGCTGGGTGTTTCATAAAATCCTGGCACATGTTCCTGTTTAACCTGAGACCACTGGTCGGAAAACTAAGTTACTGCTTCAATTTTACAGAGATTTGACTCGAAAAAGTCATCAAGTCAATAACAGCAAAGCTAAAATTGAGCTACTTGGGAGCTACGATCCTCAGAAACAGCTCATTATTGAAGACCCCTATTACGTGAGTACAGGCCCATGCCACACGGAGCCCGGGTGAGGGCCACCCACTTTGTCCAGCCACAAGGAGTGACGTGCTGAGGTTCTTGGGGCATTTTTGTTTCACAGGTTTAGTTGTTTTTTCTTTCCTCCTAGGGGAATGAGTCCGACTTTGAGACCGTGTACCAGCAGTGTCTGAGGTGCTGCAGGGCCTTCCTGGAGAAGGCCCACTAGTGCGTCCGTCCCTGAGCCCGCTGGTGCCCGGCCCCGTGTCCCAGCCGAGGGTCATGTCCGTAGCTCAAGGCCAGTGCTGGTACTTCCGTCCACTTGCTGTTTCTTACTTTAAAAATAATTGTAGATGGAAATCAGTGGTTCTGTTTGGCAAAAGAATAAATATCTTTGACTCAGACAGTTTATGGGGCACATGAAGTGTTCTTACACCAGTGGGGTCTCCCACTTTGCTCCCGTTACAGATAAAATTGTAGAACCACCTAATCCCTCTGTCAGCATGTGAACCTCGTAAGTCACCTGCCCTCCCTCTTCCCTGAATCTGAACGACATGAGAAGGAGCATCCTGTCCCCGGCACTCCCTTCCCCAGGCAGTAGGGTCCTCCCGCCGGGCTCATAGCCGAGGAATGTGTTCATTCACACGTGTGTTTGCAGGAAAGAAAGGCTCATGGAATAGCAATCCTTCCTAGTTTCTGTCTAGCTTGTAGCATAAGGGAGTCAGCTTATTTGTACCATTTGAGCCACAATTATATCCAGAAAGGACACTTGTTAGCTGCTTTATCTGTGGTTGCTAAGAGTTGGAAAAATTTTATGTTGGAATGCTTAAATATTGATGTGGTGGTACATATTCTTCAGTGCTTAATTTATAGGTAATTTCTATGTTCTTTCAGATAACTAAAATTCATATGGCTACATGTTAGAGAAGACTTCAAAATAAACTGGGGAAATTATAAAAATACAACTAAGATGTAAGTCTGCTGTCTGCCTGTTTTTTTATTGACAAGTGAAGAAGAATTGGAAAGGATGCTCTGATTTTTCCCTTCCAGATGGTCTGTGGTGCTATAGACACAGTTATCTCCGGTGTTAGGAAGGACAAGGATGAAAATGACAGTTATGTCTTTGATGGAAGAAGTTCAAGGCCCCTGCAACCCAAGTGTCCTCGCCTGACCCTTATGAGTGGCTGTCACAGTTCCATGGGTGGCAGTTCACTTTGTTCTCCCCACTCCTAGCTCTGTCTCTGTCACAGGGCAGTCCCCAACCAGAGTCTGGGGTCACTTCCTGGAGGAGTAATAGTCAGAGGAAGGCTGCCTGCTTCTGGGTGCTGGGGGCCTCTGTCGGCAGCGTCATGAGGGTCCCAGGCCGGGATGCTTCGTCCTGAACCCTCTTGTGCCTGGAGGATGAGCAGGTGGTTGTCCCACCCGTGTACCAGGGACGCAGAGGCAGGGAGACGGGAGGCCAGGGCAGGAGATGGTGGGATTCCTCATGAGTCTCACCATGAAAGCTCTTCCTAGGCCATCCAGGCCCTTGAGAGGGTAGACTGAGAGTTTGATAAAATCCCTAAAAAGTGAAGACTGGAGAAGTTCTGTAATTAACCAGTGATAACATAGGATTAAAAGAGCACTTCGGACAATGTACCCGCCCTAACTTCCAGGAATCCCTTATGAAGCCGAAGCAGAGCTTTCTTGCCCTCTCCTGTTCCTTAATATTCACATGAATGCCCATCGTTGGTTTTTAATGTTTAATAGCAATTCAGGTGCAGTCCTCAAACCCCAGGACTCCACACGGTTGTCCCTAGACCAGGGTTCGTGAAAAGAAACTCCGCCGAGTTCACTTGTCTTTTTAAATTGGATTCAGTCAGGTTTATGCCTATAAAAACCTGGAGCTGCTTGGCAGTTAAGGTTCCTATAGGGCAGTGCTCCATGCTTAGTCACATGGGAACTACAGGTGCAGCAGACATTGAAACGTTCACTGCTAACTATGATAACTGTTGATTATAAAAATGCACAGCCTTCCTGCTTTGCTTGTTTATGCCTTTTATTTATGCCTTTTATGTCTCTGGCATGCTGCCAGGATTGTCTTCATCGATTTGTACACCGTGCATTCCCACCGATGGATGTGTTAGAAAGTAAAAGTCACTTTTAAGACTTTATTATAACAAACACTTTATTACTTGCCTTATTTACAGTATGTACATATTGCACAGTAGGCAGATCCTATCTTACATTTATCACACAAAGGGCAAGTGAATTGACCTGCCTGTGCACACTATTACACTTCACTGTCTCCAAAGCATGGCTGAAGTCATCTTTTTAAAAGTTTTTTCATGCAATTTCCAATAATATCTGGGAATTTAATTGTAAAAGTAACAAAAATATTAAATCATAACCATATGCTATATGAAAATATAGTTTCAAATCTATATTTGAAATCTAAAGAAATACTCCGTGATTTCACCCAATCAGGAGACTGAGGTGCCTTCCGTCCTTGTGTGGTATGACTGGCAAGCGCGTGCTCGCTTCCTAAAGGAAAGGTGGGTTCACTTTCAGGTGCCCGCACACAGTGTCAACATACAAAACTGAAGGAATCACGGGAATCTGCAAAAATAACTCTCTTGTTCGGGGGTGTGTGTGTGTGAAGGTAGTTCTGTGTCCCTGTTGGTCTCCAAGGCACTTCTCGTGGTTTCCTTTGTGGTCCACTTGCTGCTGAAACAAACATGGGACTGTCACTCTCGTTACTAGCCCCAGAAGACCCATACGCTAAGTCATGTAATGTGACATCTGTAAACACAAGGAATCTGTGCACACGATTCTCTGTCCCCCAAGTGGGAGAGCTACGGGTGATTGCACACCTGCCCAGCTGAAGGTGGACGTCTGGTCCTGCCATCACTGTCAGGTACTCAGAGCTCGGGGCGGGCGTCCTGGGCAAGACCGAGCGGCCCGGACTTCAGTGTGAACGTCTGCAAGGCTACCAAGAAGCAGCACTTCATCTCCACGTGGTCCTGAGCCGTTGGCATGGTATCGTTTTAGGAATGATGATAAACCAACATTACTGGGCCAGGTAGTTTCTTTGGAGGTATTCCAGGTTCTGTGCCCGGTGTGAGTGAGTGCCGAGTGAAGGAATGAGCAGGTGTGACTTCAGATGTGCACCCTACTGTGCACACTGACTTGTGTGTTGAAACAGCTTCACATAAACATACTGTGCACCATGTCATCACATGAGTACTTGATGGGCGGCCTGGGACTGTTTAGACCAGTATGGGCACCTTTTACTGATATTCTGAGTGTTATGTCAACTTAAAGTAAGGCTACCCTGGCAAAAATAATGTGTTACTGAAGCCCCATGAATTGTTTCCTGTCCCCAGTGGGACACCAGTCTGTGCCAGCTGATTGTGTGGAGCTTACCTCATCCGTCCATGCACACGGGGCTCACAGCCAGCCGGGTCAGCAGCCGGGCACACCTCTTGTAGTCTGAGTGGAGAGAAACCCCAGATTCGTCAGTACCCTGGCAGCTCCAGTGAATGGCATTTACAACTGCTAAGGCCATTTAATTCCCTTAAGTCTCCTGAGTTCCCTGGGAGCAGTGTACCCCGCCACCTGCAGCCATGGGCTCTAGCTGGTGATGTAGTAACTTAAAGTCCAGTGGCAGAAGTGAGGTGATATAACCAGGGGGCTGTGCTTGGGTTCATGGGAATAATCAGTTCCACTCCCTAGCAGATGACTTCCTGTGCTGCTGTTACTTAACATTTAGATCATGTGCACACTGAGTCCCCTCGACTTCACAGCACAGAGCCTCCTGCATGCAATTCTAGAGAAAGTGGGTCACATTAGGTAGCAGAGCACAAAGACCTGGCTGAATGCAGCTGTCAGCGAATCAGGTGCAGATTGAAGTCCTGGTCCCTCCCACTGCCCCTGTCATCCCTGCCTCAAGTGCTGCCTCCCCCTCCCCCCAGCAGCCAGCTGGACCCTACACAGGGGCTGCAAAGCTGCCTCAGTTTGTGAGGACAATGGGCTGCTCAAGCCACAGAGTCCCACTAGAAGTGGAAAAGTCTACTTCTAACTGGAAACCCGAGGGAATGAATCAAAGACAATGCGTCACACCAGCAGGTAACTCAGACCCCAAAGGTGCCCTGAGTAGCCAGAGGAGGAGGTAACTGGGTTCAGAGGACAGGAAGGTCTTAGTGGAGGCTGGGCCCTCAGTTCCAGGAGTCTCCCACCTGCAGTAGATTTTACGGACATCGCCTGTGCATGCGTTTCCACTCAGTCCACAGGTCCTCTGACCTTTGTGTCCACCCTGGACCTTACTGAGGCACAGACTGCCCTGGTCTGGGTAGAACCTGATGCCCTCCCATTCTGGAGCTCCTCTGGGACCAGGACACCAAGGACAGAGGCCTTGGGTTCCCTTATGCAACCTCCCAAGTGCCCAGAGCCGTGTGAATGTGGTCCGGCTGCAGGCCTTGGCTGAGAGTGGACCCAGGTAGGGACCCTTATGCAGTGCACAGGTGTGTGGCCTCCCACCTCCGATACACGGGAGAGCGTGGATGGGTCTGACTTACGGGCCTCTGCCTATCGGGGACTAGGAGCCGTGGTGGCTGTGGCTGAGTTGCCATGAGCCCAGGACGCAGCACACTGGCCACATCTGATGCCCAGAGAAGGGTCTGCAGTGAGTGTGTGCTTTGTGCACAAGTAGCCTAAGTGTGGGACCTCTTTCCTCACCCGCAATTGGAAGGATAGCAATAATGACCCAAAGGCCATTCTCAAATTTAGGTCTTTGGTCCTATTACTATGAGACAGCCTTCAATATAAACGTAGGTACACACTTAACAATAAAGGGAGGCCTCTGGCCTCAGGAAGCAGGTTAATGATTCTCAGACAGCAGGTGACTGTCCCAGAGGAAGGAAACGCAGGGGTGATGTGTACCGGACCCATATGGCAGGAGTGTGAGGTGTGCTGTTTGCCTTGGGGTCACCCGTCAGCTGCAGGAGCCTGGGATGCGCTCAGCCTTCCTGGGGGTTTTGTGAATGTGCCTGAACAAGGAGCTCCTAAATGACACCTGTTGTTATTCAGGGTAACTGCTGCCTGAGCTGGAAAAACTCCCACTTCCTGTCAAGTGCTTATTTTTTTAAGGCAGGACAGGCAGGTCTCTGCCCCCTGGCCACCCTGAAAGCAGCTGGTAAGATACCGGGTATCTGCGAACTCCCGCCCCTCCACTCCCCCAGCCACCGATGAAAGCTGTACTCCCTCAAAAGAAAAAGACTTAGGGCTCTAGCAGATGTCATGCTACTTAATATGACAGTTTTGTGGACAGCACAGGAGCCGCTGTGGGGAAAGGAAATGTCTGCCGTCCCAGATAAATACTAGCACGCATGGCAGCCTGGCACCAGGAAGGGCAGGCCTACGTTTCTGAGTCAGTGATGAAGCCATCGGAAAGAGCAGAGTTTTGAAACAGTTTACTCCTGGGTGACGAGGGTATTGCTGCCCAGGGAAGCAGGCCCATCACCTCTTTTTGCCCAGAGCATAGTAGGCACTTTAGCAACCTACTCCTAATGTTTGATTGGCACAGCTACATAGATGGAAATCCATGAGCATGGGTGGACGTCTGGTCCTGCCCGCAGAGAATGCCACCAGTTTCAAGTTTGGCCCTGACTGCTGCCCAGTGCAGTGACCTCCAGTGGTGGGGGGAAGGGGGGTCACCCTGGTCCCTAACTCCACCACTGAGGGAACAGTATTAGGAGGCAGACCAATCTGGGAGGGTGTGGGAACCCCTACTCCCACCCCCTGCTGCCCCCAGCAGCTCTCGGTTGTCACTCACATGCCGGGACGGTGCAGTCTCTGGTGTTGTGGTAAAGCCTGTGGAAATGTTTGCTGCACTTGGGGCTGAAGTAGAGAGGACCTGGGATGGAAGGAGAGATGGGCGTGAGGCTCCTGGGTACCAGGTCAGGGCACAGGAGGGGTGGGGAGGAAACCTACCTGTGAGATGCTTTAAAAACTTGTCTTTCATTCTTAGATCTCGAGGAACGATTTCTGTTGGAGGGGAAAGAAGTTGGTTATTGTGTTGCCTGAAAGAAGCATCTCTCGAGTGACCTTACATGAATGCTGAAGGAACTTACCAGAAGGTCTGCATCGCCTATCAACTGACCAAATAAAATAGGCCTGAGCCTCCTGCCTGTTGTACATGATACATATGAACACCTGACATCACGGTTCTCTAAACAGCATTGACAACCCACAGGGCTCAGTATCACCTGCCTGGTCTCCACCACAGGACAGAGGTGTGACCGTCAAGTTATAAGGTGAAGAAAAAGTGTGTCTGGTTGGTTTTGAGTTAGCTTCCAGTGAATGAGTCACTTTCAGGCAGGCTCATCTTGAAGAGCTTAGGAATCAATTCTCCACAACCTCTCCAAGTCCTAGAAAGAAATCCTCATCCTTCAAACAAAAAGGGATGATAGAATTTTGCTTTTTCTTGGAATCTATTTAGAAAATGGATGAAATGCCCTCAAATCACCTGTTTAAAAGCTGCATACATGCATGGTTTATCTGGTAAAGCAGGACATGAGCCTGGTTTCTGAGCTAAAAGAATTCTGGGTAAGCCCCCTTCCAGCCCACCCACAGCGCTGGTGGGCACTCGGTTCCTGGCCGTGGTCTCCCCTCTTCCCCCATGCTGCCTGGCTCAGCCTGTGGCTGCTTTCCCTCAGGCACACACCTTCCCTCACCCGGTCCTGCACTAGTCTGGGCTGAGCGAACAGGGCCCCCTCTTTATTTCAGCGGGAATGCGGCCACACAGGAGGCTCAGACATCCCCCCTGTCAGTCTTCATTTGCTCCCAGCCTGAGTCAGTCTTCAGCACTGACCTTTTCGAGTTTGACCTGATTGTGTCAGGGTAGCGTGAAAGCCACCTGCTTCCCTGGGAACCCTCCCGGCGCTGTGGGCTCTGCGCGGGCCGGGCCATTTTCTCTGTTAAAAATCGCTAGGAATAGGCCCATTTCCAAAACGAGAAGCCAGGTCTGTGCGGAAATTACCGGCCCGGGTGACAACCCGCGTGGGAAGTGGGCTGTGGACGGTTGTCTGCGAATGGTCATGCACGGGCTCCTTCTTTCCTTATTTAACAATCGACATGCATTTGCCTTTTATAAACGGTTTTCCCGGGGACTCTTATGCTCCCAGCCACACGGTCCGGCCCCTCGCACTCACCCGCGCGCTGCTCCTCGGGGTCCAGCGCGTAGTCGGCGGCCTCCCTGCGGCCGGGAACGGCGTTCCGCGGGCCCGGGGGCTGCAGCCGCTTGGCCTCCCCCGCGTGGAACTTCTTCAGCTCCTGCATGATCTCCAGGAGCAGCCGCAGCAGCGTCTGCCGGTCCGCCTCCCCGCGGGGCTCAGGGCCGCCCCGGCCGGGTCCCGCCGCGCCCAGCAGGAGCAGCAGCCCAAGGAAGAGGGGGCGCCCGGGCCCGCGCATCTTGTGCTCGGCAGGGCGGGCGGGAGGTCCCTGCGCCCGAGCTCGCCGGCTGGAGGGATGGCTGTGGGGGAATCGGGAGAAAAGTCGGGGGACTGGGGGGGACGGGGCGGCTTCAGGAGAGGCCGCCGCCCAGGACCTCCGAAGACCCCGCTGACCCCGCGCAGGGTCACCCCGCATTGTCTGGGCCCAGCGGGCGGAGGAGGGCCTGGCGGCAGGGCGCCGAGCCGAGGTCTCCCGGGGACCTGGACCGAGGTCCACCCACGGGGATGCGAGACCGGCGCCTTCTCCAAGCGCCCGGCCCCGACCCCGGCCCGCAGAACTTTCACGTTTGGCGCCTCCCGCACCAGAGCTCGGGCGTCGCCAAAACTTTCTTCAACCTTCGGAGCCGCGCTGGGGGGTCCGCTCGCGCCGTCACTCCGAGAGGAGCCCCGAGTCCCCAGCCTTTGCGTGGCGGTCGTCGTCCACCCCCCAGTCCCCAGCCCTCCGCCCGCCGGGACCTTGCTGCGGTCGCCACTGGGCCAGGTCCCCGAAGCCCCTGGGCGCTGGGCGGGCGCCGGGCCAAACCTGCCCGGGACCAGCTGCCCTGAGCGGCTGCCTACCTGGCGGAGCCGCCGGTGTGCGCGCGGCGTCGGCCGAGGTCCCGCTGCTCCTCGCCCTACTCCATGCCCGGCCGCCCGGCCGGGAGCGCACAGCAGGCGGGACCGCACGCGCCCCTGGAACCGCTCGGCGATGCCCGGCGGCCTCGGACCCGGCGCTTCTTATCCCAGCGCCGCCGACGTCAGGCCGGTCCCGAGGGCTCCGCGCCGCTTTAATTAGAAGCCGCTGGAGCGATCGTACCCCGCGATCTTCGTCAGACACCCCCACGCCCACCCCCTCCCCCAGCTCCCCGGCTGCGTCCTCCCCCAGCTCCCCGCCTCCCACTCCTTCCTCCCTCTCCGTCCTCCCCGTCTCTCTCCCCCTCCCCCTCCTCTCCTCCTCCTCCCCTCCTCCCCTGCCCCTCCTTCCCCCCTTCCCCCCTCCATTTACCTCCGTTCCTGTCACTGCGATGGGAGGAAACGCCTCTACCAGGAACTCGGGTCTGTTTTTGTCTCCATGTGGATCTCGGGCGATTGAAAGCGGAGCTGATCGCCTGACATTTAATAAGTCAATTAGCGGCTGTCGGTTTTGGAGGGATCGGCCCAGGGAGGAGGACTTGGGCAGGGGGCTGGGGGCTGGCTGCGGGCGGGCATGGAACTCGGGGCGTAGTACCGCACCCCCTCCCACCGCAGCCCGGGAGCCTCGGGAGGAGCAACCGGTACCGACCGGTACCGGACCCTCTCGCCGGGTGGCCCCTGCCCCTCCCGGGGACACGCCCGCAGGTGCCCCCTCGTTTCCCTCCAGCCCGGGCCCCGGAAAGTTTGGGTTCTTAGGATGACTGCGGACTTCTGTGTCTCTTCCTTTTTTTTTTTTTTTTTTCTGGTAAAACGTGTGATCCATCCACCGCCTACTTTCCCGTTTCATTGGCGCTTTCTGGGCAAAAGCTGGACGCCCTCCCAGGCAGCGATCCGATGGGGAAGGTGTGAGCGCGGCCCTCAAAGGCTAGGGCTCGGGCTAAAAGCCTCCCTGCTACCGGGCGGCGCGCGGGAGCGGAAAGTGCTGGAAGGAGTTGGGGGGGGGGGGGCATGGGGCTCTGAGGCAGGGCAGGGCCTCCATCTGCCCGTCTCTCCCCCCCCCCCCCCCAAAGGCCAGTTTCTTCAGAAGTCAGCGTTCGGCCGGGGAAGGTGGGCGAGTGAGACCGGGATGGCAGAAGCGAGCTGTGGCCCCGGACCCCCCTCTCCCCGAGGCTGGTGTACGTGCAAACTCTGCTCTGGGGAAGCAAATGGCTGGACTTCCCGGGTGCGTTTCTTTTCCAAGCGATAGCCCTGGAAAGGGACCACTCCTGCGGGATGTTCCAAGAAAAAGGAGCAATTCGTATCAGACAGATCGCAGGCAGAGACGACGAATGCCTTTCCTTTCCCAGCACCTCTGGGTGGGTAAGACCTGTAGGCTCCTCTTTCCAGAGCTCCACCTAGTGACCAGTCTCATGGCCCCCGCCCCCCTCCACCCCCATCACCCTCCCTTACTCCCATCATCCCCTCCACCCCTCACCTCCATCATCCCCTCTACCTCCCTCCACCCCCTCAACTCCCATCACCCCCTTACCCGCATCATCCCCTCTACCTCTCACACCCGCCCCCCTCCACCCCCTCTATACCCATCATCCCCTTACCCCCATCATTCCCTCTACCTCCCTCCACCCCCATCACCCCCTTATCCCTCACCCCACCCCAGGGTGCGCATTCAGCATCCCTGGGTAGCCCGATAGTAGGAGGGGTGAGTGGCTCCAGCCAGTCGAGTTTCTATTGTAAAATATTTTGGTGTAAAACTGCCTTTTTAGGGGAAAATATTGCTGCAGTGAAAAAAAAATTAGCCCAAATTCATTATTTTAAATTTTCATGCAATATTCCCTTTTAAATAGTATTTGACACAATCAAAAGCCACCTCCCCACCCCCTACCCCCCAAAACATAACTCAGTAAGAACCATCTCCCCTCACTGGTGATTCATACTACCCTCTCCCTCCATTGCAGTTTGTAAGGGGCCCAACCTCGGCCTCCTCCCAGGCGCATAGGGTGCTCAGGTGCAGGGGCCTCAGCAACAAGCAGGGCACTTGGCTGGGATTTAGAGTCATGAGACTTGCAAGCAGGATCAGACAATTAAATTCATTCATGTTGCAAAGCTCTGTGCTGAAAAGACTGTCTGGGTCCTTCATGTTGTAGAAATACTTTTTGTAGATGTTTCAACTTAATAAAGGAGTACATTGATTAATAATCTCTACCGAGCCTCTCCATGCAGGGTATTGTCAGCAGAGAGATGTGTTTTGTTCCCAAATCTGATTGGCTAGATTAATCATCTGTGCTGGTTAAGGCAAAGCCAACTACATGCAGACTGGTTTAGACAAAAACGTGATGTATTTACCCAATCACATGCTCTCCACTTCTTTTTGTGCGTGGACTGGGCGGTCTGTGAAATCTGAAGCTGTATAATTCTATGATTGTTACCAAAACAACAAAATGCAATGTTCCTATAAAAAGCTGGAACGAGTGAGTTACTTGAAGTAATCACTATGAATCTCACCATCTATTTTCAGGCAACAAGAAGTAATGTATTTAAATTAAATAATTTCATTCCCTTCTTTAGTAAGTGAACAACTTTCTACTGTAAAGGCTCCAAAAAAGATGGGAGAAAATTAAGCAACAATTATATTTTAACATTATTGGCAAAAAATAACTAATAATTCCTTTTGCTAGATATGACTTAGCTTTGCTTCCTTTTGAGAAAACTATATGAGGTCAAAGAAGGAAAACTAACCAGAGAGGGGAAAGTTGTGTTTAATCTACTATAGATCTGTGTTGTGAGATGGGAAAGGTTTTCTTTTTCAATTTATAAACAGTACAAAGCTCTAATGTTTTAACTACAAATCACTTTCTCTTTTCTATTTTATTTGAGATGAATATTAACTACCCTCAAAGATTCTAAAATAGATGCATATTCACTACATGTTTGATTTATTATATTTGTTCATCCATTCTATTCCTTACCAATATAAGCAAACTCGTACTAGTGAGAAGAACAGTTACCTTCCGAAAAGGGAGACATTATGCACTGTACAGAAATAGTGTTTAACGTTTAACTTGTATCGGTTACGTATTTTCAGTATTAATATGTTACTAGTATGCTAGGAATGTGCTAGAACCTGTGCAAAGCATTGAGGAAGGCAGGCTTCTGTTCTGCTCCAGCCATCCGGTGTAAGCGGAGCCCCTAGAAGCTGCACGTTCCGGCCCACGGTCTATTCTAGGTCAAGGAGACACAGCCCCCCCCCCCCCCCCCCCGCTCCCTCTCCCCCCCGCCCCCCGGGCTTCCCGCAGAGACACAGCCAGCACCGCTTGGAGCTGTCAGGCTCCGAGCCCTTCCGCTCCCCATGCACCTGCACACGGTGAGGCCTGGTCCTTTGCTGCCTGAGCTTTATGGCGTCCCTGTTTGTCTGGGCCGCAGACAAGCTCAGGGAGCTGTTTAGTCATAAAATCCGCTTGAGAATGCTGTCGGTTTGGTGACCCTCTCTGCCTTCAAGGCCGCCTCTGACGCCCCCCTCCCACATGGAAGGCCATGTCTGTGCCCCACACCCTGTCCTAAGGGCACCCCATTTGTTTACAAAGCCTGTCTCCCGTGATGTGCGGTCCCATCCCCATGTGTGCTGAGAAACAACACGGGTGTATCTACAGTCCATGTATTTTCTGCAGGATTTTTTTCCCCAGTTACAGTGGAACCTTGTTTCTGGAACATTTCCCACCTTAAACAGTTGCCCTCTCAGCCAACAGCCCTTTTGGGCAGACCCCTGTGTGGTCAGTGACCCAGAGAACGCGTGTGAATCAGTTTATACCGTTAGCATCTCGGGATACTGTGCGGTGAATATTTCCATGGTTGTTTTTTTGCTTTTGTGGCTGCATATAATTATTGTTGAAAGCATACATGTAAACTAGGTGTACACACACGTGCACACACAGGGAACCGGGTGAGTGGCTCACGCTCATTAGGCCCAGCACCTCCTTCACTCATTGGCCATCGCCTCATGGTCATGAGTTGCCCCAGATGGAGGGCTTATTTTTCTCAGTAGCGTGTTCTTGGTGGCCTGTTCTTGGTGGCGTGTTCTCGGTGGTCTGTTCTTGGTGGCGTGTTCTCGGTGGTGTGTCCTTGGGGGATCCTCCCTGTGCCCTGGGCCAGGTCTGCAGGGTGTTGGTCTTCCCTGCGTGACTCCGGGTCACGGTGTGACTTGGTATGGGTTCTGTTTCCTCTCCACCCACGGGAGGAAGCACGTCGGCCCTCTGGGAGGACTTCCCCCCTGAAACCCGCAGTTTCAGGAAAGCAGCATGTAGGCGAGGATTCTGTGGGGTCAGGAAGAGGAATTGTGGTGCTAGCGGGGGGGTGCTGTGCTGAAACCACTACGGACACACTCATTGTCCTAGGAATGAGCAGGAACGTAATGGTGTGGTTTACAGTTATAGATGAGCTACAGGGAAACCATGGGGCTATAAGTGTCCCAGCCCTCCCCCCCTCCCTCTCCCAATCCTCAAGGATCTGATCTGGGTGAAGACTAGTCAGCCTGGGGTTACTTCTGGGGGCCGGGGCCAGGGCTGGTCTCTCTCTCTCTCTCTCTCTCTCTCTCTCTCTCTCTCTCTCTCCCTCTCTCTCTCTCTCAATGGGGTCTCCCCCCTGCTGCCGGGCTGAAAAGCAGGTGAAGGACTAAGGGTGGTCTATATTTAGCCCGTGCAGCAGACACATCTGGAGCGCCTGGCGGTCAGCAGGAGAGATTCGGCAGCTGCAGAGCCTGTTCCTTGCCTCCTCCCTGATTGAGACTCACCATATACACCCCTTTTCTTTCTGCAGTGGAGATGCACATTGAAGCCACGAAGCGAAGCTGCGTGCAGGGCGTGAGGCAGAGAGCACGACATGCCGCTTGGGGTTGTCTGACCGCGGCGTCGTTTATGCAGAAACGAGTTATCCGTGCGGCCACGCCACTGGGGGTGGCTTCCTGGTCCATGTAAACAGCAAGCTCAGCCCTCCCACAGGCCACTGTCATGTATCGGTGCGACCATCGCCCTCTGGCCCAGGCTGGGGTCTGCCTGGAATGAGTGAGACCAGCCGAGGTTGTAGGGACATCTCAGTGCCCACTCAAGTCAAGCTGAGATGCACTTGGTGTTTTTTGGTTAGTTTATTTCTTAGTGTTGTTCATGGGAAACGCCCTGGCCCTGCACAGCCATCAGGTGAGGTCGGGGGTGAATTATTCGGATGAATTCATTCAACGGGCACTTCACGGGGAGGTCACCTGTGTCGATGTGGGTGCTCAGTCCCCAAGGCCCCATACGCTCAGCAGCCCTCATCCTGTGTGAGCCATCACCCTGCTGCACGGAGTTTTATACGCACCCGTCCCAGCGAGCTGGGAGATCCCAACTTCCGAGGTAAGGCTTCCGCCTGGGTGTGTGGGCTGTTCCTCTGCCCTTGTTCCTCCTGAATCTGTTTTAACAGCACAAACAACAGTCTGTTGTCTATGGCCAGCCTTCACTAATGTACGCCTGAACATACAGCTGAGCGTACAGGAGGACGTAGTATTTCTTTTATTATTTTACATTTATTTATTTTTGGTATTTCTTTTTGTATTTTGTTAGATGATACCAATCACATGGAGACACACATTTGTCAAAGAACACACATTTGTGTTCACGTGGGAATACTCCTCGCTTGAGAAGTCCCTGGGGGTGTTTACACGTTTCACATCAATGGAGACAGAGGTAGAGTCTCTCTCATGAACTCGATCCTTTATGCACAACCTGCTCACTCCGCCAAGGGTTCCGATCGAAAGTCTCTTGCTTGCCGAGACCGGTTTGGCTCAGTGGATAGAGCGTCGGACTTCGGACTGAAGGGTCCCGGGTTTGATTCCGGTCAAGGGCATGTACCTTGGCTGCAGGCACATCCCCAGTAGGGGGCGTGCAAGAGGCAGCTGATCGATGTCTCTCTCTCATCGATGTTTCTGACTTTCTATCCCTCTTCCTTCTGCTCTGTAAAAAAATCAATAAAATATATAAAAAAAGAAAAAAAAAGAAAAAAAGAAAGTCTCTTGCTTTATCTATTGATCAGTATTTTCCTGGGCCGGTGGTGACTCCAAATCTGATAGGAAATCCATGTTGAGTGACACTGACCATTGACCGAAAGAACATGCCTCTGGCGTACGAGATTTCCCCTCCTGTAGACTAAATCATCTCCTTACACGATTCCACAGACACTTCAAAGCAATAGACTTAGCAGGGCATCCTCACACCCCTCGTAGCTGATGGGGTGATTCTGCGGGTGGACAACATGCGCTGCTTCCCTGGAAAACACTGACCGTGCTCGGTGTCCGGAGTGAGCGTGGTTGTCCTTCCATGGCTGTCTCAGACGTGGTCACCCAAAGTGTGTTCCCAGCAGAACTGTGACCTCCTCCCACAGGGAGAGGGTGAGGCTCCTGCAGAGGGAGAGCCCACAGGTGGGCGCTGAGGTGGTCAGCACCAGGTCCCCCACGCTCCTGTGTGGAATCTTGGGCCGTGATGTAAAATTCCAGCCCAGGTGACGGCCACGTGACAAATGTCAGGACTGTGCCTTCTAAACGGGGCCTCGCCAGTGCCAGTTCACCCAGAGCTGAAGCTAGAAACGTGGTTCTTCCGCTCAGCAAGCCGGTGCCCAGCACTCGCCATGCCCAGCACCTGGCATTGAGCAGAGGGAGCAAACCCTGTTCTCCTGGAATGTGCACTCGAGGGTGAGGAGAGGATGGGAACACGAGGAACTGCCAGGAGAGGCAGAGTCTGGCCCTGGACTTGATCGAGGAGCAAGGGGCAGAATTGAAATGCAGTCCTGTGAGTCTGACAAGAATCCCCAGTAACGCCTGGGCCGGGGTCCTCAGTGGTCAAAGCACCATCCCCTGCACCATTGATCCTCGGTCAGGGCATGTGCCCGGTTGAGGGCTCGATCTCCATTGTGGGGCAGGAGGCAGCTGATCCACAAGTCTCTCTCATCATTGATGTTTCTATCACTCTCTTCCTCTCTCTTCCTCTCTCTCTCAAAATCTGTAAAATCATATTAAAAAAAGCACACACACAAAACAACAAAATCCCCCACTAACAACCCTCCATCTAAGTGAGTCCAGTAAACACAAGATGAAAAAGTGCTGGCAGAGGCCCAGGACAGGGCGGGGATCCCCCCCCCCCCCGCCCCTCTAACCAGGCTGGGGACACCCCTGCAGGCTGTTATTCGCTGGTTGGGAACCAGGGTCACCCTGTTCCTCCTCGAAATCTCTCAAACAGCCTCTGTTTACGTGAAAGGTGTCCAGAGACGCCTGGCTGCACCACGGGGTCAAGGCCAAGTGTATTTACAGCCTTCGAGGGCATTTCTGTTCCCCATATTGAAAGCACATGAGGCTCTGTCCACAGCCCACTCACAACTGCTGCCTGCCTGGCCCCTGGCTCCCCTTCCGTCCCACCGAGTCCCTCAGCCCCTTCGCTCCCCATGCAGCTCCTCGTGCGGCTGCCCTGGAGTGTCTGTGTCCGGGGCCGAGATGAGGCCTTGGGGTTGGCAGTTAGCCCTTGTCCCAAGTGCGTTTGTTTAGCCCGGACTTGATTTTCCCCTTGGGCTCTGCGGGAGGAATGTGTTTGCACTGAGGAAGGAGAAACAAGGAAAATAACCATTTTTGCACATAAAGTTGAGGTCATTCAACGTCTTCAAAAGTGACCCTTATTACACATTTCCGGACCAAGTGGCCAGAGGATGTGGCTGCCTGGGAGGCAGACTCTGCTTCCACTTCGGGAAACATGGGTTTGCAGTAGGCATGGCCAGCGCCGTGCAGGCGGTTCACACACGTTCCAGCTCCTCCACAGGTCCCCCCACCTTCTGGTCCACAAGGTGGCACCCACGACCCCCCAGGTCTCGGGGTGGGATGGGAGCCTGCAGTGAAGCAGGAAGTCGGAAGGGCCTGCCAGGTCTTCTCACAAGAACCTGTGCCATTTTCCATAAAGGACCCCACGTTTAGCTGGATGTTTGCGATGTGGTGGACACTCACAAAGGTTTGTGAGTGGCTGAATCAAAGCCTGACTCATTCTAAAGGCGGGGAGTTCTTAGAACTAGAAGATAAACGCTTCCAGTTCTTTTCAAATCAAATAAACGACTTTCACAGGTGGCATTTATATCCTCACACAGAGCTGCTTCCATCGAGTTGTCACTGTTATCCAGCACCATTATGTACAAGGGTCCAATTAATCAAAGAGCAATTGAGATTCCAGAGGACATTTCTCTGTGACTGAGACATCTAGCAAAAGGCTGTTACATGCCCTGATTTTCATATTTGTCCTGGGGCTAGACAGCGGGCTCCCCAATGCTGAATAAATTCAAGGCCTCGAGGTTGGCCCGTGCTCCTGATGGTCCCGGCAGAATTCCAAGGGGCTGTGACTGCCCAGTGGACCCTGGCTGCGGGGGTGGCCGGTGCCCGAAAGGGCATCTCCCTCCCACCCATCTGAGAGCTTGGTGGGAAACAGAACCTAGACCGGCTGAGCAAACCCCAGCCCACCGTCTCAGTCCATCTGGCTGAAATGGAAAGAACAGTTAATTCCCGAGCAGTGACTAAGAAACCTGTTCAGTGAGCCGGGTCGGGTGAGCGTCCTGCAGGGTGGGCCTGGGGTAAAGGGGCAGCCTGGTTGCCACCCCCAGAAGGCTTGGGTTTCCCGTGGCCCAGGTGAGCGACTTGCCCCTTTGCCTCTGTACCCTCAGACGTGAAGTGAGAGAGAGACGAGGAGGAAGATGGCGGCCCATTATTGCACTCGGCAGCCCGAGTGCAGTGTGGTGACTCACCATTCACCCCGATAAGTGGCCGTGTTCACAGTTCCACAGAATGGCTTCTGTGGTAGAGGTGGAGTTGCCCACCCACACAGCCAGGAGATGGAGGCGTTGGGTAACTGACACCCTGACTGAGTAGGGGTAGAAATCAGAGCTGCCACTCTGCCCGCAGGCGGCTGGGTGTAGGGCTGGCCTGTAAGTGCTGACCCCTTCCTGTCCCGGGGTCCCTGCCTGCCTGCAGGACGGTGTGCTGGGGTGGGGAGGGGAGAAGGACCTCCATGTTCTGTTCGGGGCTCCTGCCCAGGTGTCCACGCCACCCTCCACAACACCTCACGTGGCAGCTGTGCCTCCTTGTCGTGTGTGAGCTGAAGCTGCACGTGGACCCAGAGCAGCAGCATTGCAAGGTTGCCGCCCGAACCAAGTCAGGGCAAAGGCTCTGTTGTCTGCTTCTTATCTGGCCTCGGGTCCTCCTGTGGCCATTGATCAGCTTAAAAAACATATTTATATATATTTTTAGTCCTCATCTGAGGATATATTTTCCATTGATTTCTGGAGAGAGTGCAAGGTAGGGAGGAGGGGAGAGAGAAATTTTGATGTGAGAGACACATTGATTGGTTGTCTCCTGCATGTGCCCTGACTGTGTGTCCTTGAATTGGAATTGAACTCAAGACCCTTTGGTCCATGGGCCGACCTGTATGCATACGTTGGAAATACCTAAGTCATGGCTGTAAATAATGATGATTTGAGGGGAAAAACCCTGATTTTTGCATTGTTTTTCTGAGTGGAACAACTACCAGATGCCTGCAAGTCTGCTCTCGTCCAAACACAGAGCCGGTTTAAAGGAGCAGAACCCTGGTTTTCCACAGTGACAGGATAGCGAGAGGGCCTGTTTGCTCCCGTGACAGCCCATGTAAACCACCACGGAGGGGGAGCTGCTGGGGGACGGTGCAGCGTCTGGCGCCCTTATATGCCCATGTTTAGGGAATGCTGGTGAGACAAGCCCGGACCACCGAGTGTCCTCTCAGCACACGGGACGTCTGTGCACGTGTCGGCCGGACCAGGACCCCGTGGGACTCAGGACCCCCGGGACTCAGCGAGGCAGGAAGCCCTTTGCCAGCCCACCTCACACTGGAAAGTGAGTTTGAGTTTTTCATCATGAAGGCCCTTCTCAGCCTCCACCGGCCTCTGTGCTCCCTTCCTTGCTCCCCGGTTCCCAAATAAAGGCAGAATTCCAGACCGGCTCTGCCTGCAGACCACTGGCCACTGGCCTGGCGCCGGGCCAAATTACTCAGGCACCACCACACTCGAATTCTTCATCCTCCCGCAGTGGCTTAGCAAGTGACAGGAAAAGCACCCCGATGTAAACAGCCTCCTGGGGCCAAACAAGGCCAGCCGCCCTGACAGCCGCCGGGGTGACCGCGCAGCAGGCACTCCACTCCTCGGCAGGGGACACTTGCAGCCGACACGGCACGTGCTCATGATGGGGGCAACAAGCATGTGCACTTGGAACCTCAAATACCCGAAGAGGCTGCTCTCCAAGGGCACGGGGCAAGCGGCCAAGCTTTAATCAAAGGAGGCGAGGTCCCAGCTCCATCCCGTCCAGGAGTCAGAGGAGGAGGCCTCTGAGAAAGAGAACATTTCAATGTCTCCATCGAATGTAGGTGGACATGCTGGTTCACACTGTCTAGGATTCAGTGGTCAGCAAGCTCATTAGTCACCAGAGCCAAATAACAGTATGATGATTGAAATTTCTTTGGAGAGCCAAAAATTTTTAAACTTAAACTTCTTCTAACGCCACTTCTTCAAAATAATCGCCCAGGTATTTTGTGGAAGAGCCACACTCAAGGGGCCAAAGAGCCACAGTTTGGCTCTTGAGCCATGGTTTGCCGACCGCTGGTCTAGGTCGTTGGACTTGAGATTCAGCAGACAAGCTGGGAAGAGGGCGAGAGACACAGCACCCAGTCCCCGTGGTTTGGGCAGGGCCTGTGGACGGTGTCAACATGGGATGAAGGGTGCTTGTTAGCACGCTGCTTTGTGCCTTTTGAATTCCATACCATGAGTATTCTAAAAGTTTGGTTACATTGTTTAAAAGGACGGAAAAGGAATGTACAGGCCTTTGCATAACAGAATCCTAACTTTTTTCCTGTGAACTTTCTCTTTTCGGCTTTGCAGTTATATAAGAGAAGGAAGTAGAGAAGAAAGCGATTGTTTTAATTTCCTGTGCCTCTGCTCAGCCTTGGGGGGGGAGGGTCCTGGGGCTGTACCTGGTCCTCCGCTAAGCAGACAGCCCTGAACTTCCCAGACGAGAGACCTGGTACCCGCCCCTCGGGCTGCTCACGCTGCCTTTTCAGGGGCTGGTTCTCCCTGGGACTGTGCTTGGCCATTGTCAGGAGCCACACTGGCCCCCGGGGTCCTGCCCGTGTGTGAAGCTGGTTCTAGCAGGTGGGTGCCGATCAGGGGGGACTATTCAGAAGTGAATCTGGTGGGGGAGCCGTTGGAAATGTCAGAGTCTTTCTACCCCAGTGGTCCCAGCAGCATGCAATAAACTTAACTTTTTAGGGAAAGCTGATGAGGTGAGATCCGGTCTCAATGGCCATCGCACCTGTAGTCTCATTGGAGCCTGCCCTGTGATCGGGGTCAGGCCGGACTGCACACGCTGAGGGCGTGGCCCCCACACGTCCTCCCCAGGTGTTGGACTCCTGATGCGAATTCCAGACGGTCCCTCCACTCTGTGGAGGTCGCACAGATGGGCTGGGGGCTGCAGGGCAGACGGAGCTCTGAGCCTCTGTGGACCCTCTGGTCGCCCAGCCCTGCTCTCACTTGGGCAGCTGTCCCGGAAGGTGAACCCCCGGGGCACAGCGTCCAAGCCCAGGGCCCTGCGCAGACCTGGGACTTACCTGTGGCTGTATCATGTAAACTTCCACAGGACAGTCTCAATGTAGAAACAGCACTTAAACAGTGAAGTTGACAGTTTCATAAGTGTTTTATTCAGGTGATTCTTGCAAATACTCACCCATTCACACGGGAGCTGTGTCCCCTTCCTGTGCTGTGGGTGACCAGACACGGTGTCCAAAGTCCGAGCCATGCTCACGAGTCATGTGTCCTCTGTAACTCCTGGTTTCCACACATGTGGGTGGGCAATGTCTCCATGGGCTGACGCTGCTGACTCATGAGCCAAGGCCAGCTGAGCTGGGTGGTTCCTGATGGGTCTTGCCTGGCCACAGGGCGTAATTTATTCTTTTTTTAAAAAAAAATTAAATTTTATTTCTTGCAGTATAACTTATATTTAACAGTAGTACATATGTTTTCCTCCCCCCACATTATCCTCCCGCCAGCCTCCCCTACCCCCCAGCACATGTCCCCACCTGCCCCCCTCTCTGCCCCAGTGTCTTTCATTCATTGGTAATGCTCATATGCATGCATACAAGTCCTTCGGTTGATCTCCCCCAGCATCCGCCTCCCATCCACCCCAGCCTTCCCCCTGTGTAATTTATTCTTTACAACCGAACCTGGGGGCCGTTTCCCAGGCCAATAACAGTCATGAGAAATGTTTAAAAATACAGTAAGCATCTAAAGTATATTAGTTTTTAGATTTTAAAATAGATTCATGTTGGATCTGAAATGACACGGTTGGTGTGACAACTGCCCCTTTCAGGAAGCAGCCACGGGAGGGGGACACGTGACCAGCACTTTTGGGGGAGGGGGCACGTGACCAGCACTTTTGGGGGAGGGGAAACAGCCACGTGAGCTGTTAGTGATCAACACCCTCTGGGAGGCTGTGCAGTCCTCATGGGGGTTGGGGGGTGTCCATCCCGAGACCCAGGGGATCAAGGGGGAGGGAGTAGCGGGCACCCCCCCTGCCTGAGGGTCCCAGGAAACAGGCAGGAAGAAGGAAAGCAGGCGTGATAGGGTCTCCATGGAGGGCCCTGTTGGAGGGGGTTATGGCCCCGTGAAGATGTACCTGTCGCTGCGACATGTATTTCCTGAGCCCACACACTGTCACCCACTCTCCGCAGACAGGGGACCCCCGAGGGCTCTGTGTGGGGACCTTGTGGGGTCTCTGATGTTTCTTCCCAAAGTGGGGGAAGGGAGCTTTCCTCAGCTCCTAGCAAGGGAGTTTCAGAAGTCGATTCTGATGAATTCGGTCAGAACTCAGATTCCTTTGGGCAAACGGTTCTCCGTGTTTGCTGGGAAGAACGTGTGAGGCCATTTCTGCACTGACCGCCCAGTGGCCATGCGGCATTTCTGGCTGTTTCGGTTGGGGCGCTGCCCTGTGTCCATTTGGATTGGAATGGGGATTGATCTGCCTGCGGCTGGGCTCTGCTTCCGGGGCGAGGGGGTAGGTGGGGGTGATGAACGGAGGGAGGAGGATAGACGGGGTGGGGGGCGTCCAGGTCCCAGGGAGGCCCTGCTACAGGATTCAGGAAAGAAAGCGTTAGCGCTAAGGCAACCTTAACAACCTCTCCTCGAATCACTTCAAAGCCAGGCCTCAGGAGTGTTTGTGGGGAGGACGGACGTGCCTGGCACCCAGAGCACTTCCTTGTGGCTCCGTTCTTGCCCAGCTGGACGGGAGGTGCTGGGGGTGGCTCCATGAGTGGGCCTCGCAGTAAATCAGGCCCTAATCCTTCTGCTGGTAGAGGGCCTTGCCTATAGTTTGCAGAAAAACACAACATCTGTGAAGCACGGTGAAGCCAAGGACAATAAAACGAGGCGTGTTTGTACTTACGTCGTGTGCTGTTGCTGGTCTTGGACTGGGAATGCAGTTCTGAAATAAGCCAACTTATTTCAGAAACATGGGGAGGTCCGTGTGGAGGATCACGGCGTGTTCTGGCCTTTCCCACAGCCCACACGTGTCCGCTCGGCCAGCCGTGGCCCCTTAAACCTTAAGGGGAAGGAGGAAGAGAAGGAAGCTACCCACAGAAGACATGTGTTTCATGCTAAGGTGTGTTCCCTGTGTAACATGTGGCTGGCCGGTCCTGGGTCTGTCCTTGCCAAGAGATTTGCAGCATAGCCATCGCTCCCAGCCAGGACCCTCACCGGGTAACTGCTCATGCAGCTGGGGGAAGCCTCGACCCTTTTGGCCTCCTGAGTAGGTCCTGCCTTTCCAGGTCTCTATGAGCCTGAGCACAGTCCCCAGAGGAAATTTGGGCTCTGGCCCAAGTCCTGGAGTCTGGGGTTTGCCCTGCGGCTCCCACGAGTAGATGGATGGAGAGATAACTCTTCCAAGAGCCAAACCGGTTGGCAGAGACTTCGCACCGGCCTCCTCGACCTCTCCGCGTCCCGAGCTCAGCATTTCCAGATGTTCCGAGTTTCATGGTTTAGAGACTTGGGGCCCCACCCCCTCGGGACACCTCCAGAGGAACCTGAAACTCTTTGGAACCTCGGCAGTCACAGAAAACAACTTTATGGCTCGAGAAAGGGGCAGGGGATGGCCCGTGTCGCCTGACTCTGGCGATTGCCCTGGTTTTGTTTGCGAAGGCTCCATGAGCACATGGACGGGTGAGTTTTGAACTCTCCTGACTGGAAAAGCAAACCATATCTGTTTGTTTTTGTTCAATTTTCCAAGTTTTATATAGCATTCCCATAAATAAAACATTGTGCTCTGAGAATTTGAGGCATGAGGACAAATATAGTTTAGCCACCAGCAGTTTTATTTCTTAGGAACCCTGAATTTTATACTAAAAAATGATTTGGGGTTCCAAAACGTTATTCAATTGGAATTCCTCTTCTTATCGATGCATAAAGTGTTAAACATATGTGTTATTTGTGTGCGAAATCTTTTTGTTACTTACCTTAATCAGTGAGGTATGGGCAAGCCTGCCAGTCCTGATAACGTATGGCCACAGCGTAGCACCCTCGACCGGACCTATGTCCTGGTTCCGCTGAATGCTGACTGTGAGCTGGAGGGAATTCCTCCCGTGAGTGACACATGTGGATGATGGTGTGTCCGTGCAAAATCTACACAAACTCGTGGCATTTAGAGTATTTGTGGGTGAATGACCAACAGTGTTTGTAACTGCCCCAGCTCTTTCCTGAGACATTTCATTCTCTGCCAGAGCAGCCTCCAGGCAGACATTTCTGTGGGTTCTGATTGCTAGCACCAGGAACATTCTAGCCTCCACCTGTAGGCTGAGCCCATGAGAGCATCCAGTCAAAGGCAGAGATGGGCGCTTTGGCGTCCAGAGAAGGTATTCTGATTGATGGGATGTGGAAGATACCTGTATTTGAAAGAAGGGGGAAAGTCAAGAATTATGAACATATTAAAGAAAGATACAGGGTTCCTGAGGAATAAAGCGAAGGTTCAGCCGAGTGGTCTGGGAGGTCCTAAGGAAACCTAAGTACAGAGCTGAGAGGCTGACCATATTCCAACAGAATCTCCTGCCCAATGGCTTGTACAGACATTTCCCTGAAGAAGACAAACACATGTCCAATAAGGAAGGTGCTGGTACTAGTGAGTCACTGTCAGTGTGGTACCATTTGCTAAACTTAAAAATTCCACGTACACTGAGTGCTCAGGTGAGTGAGGAGCAACTTGAACTTTTATTTGCTATTGAAGGGAGTGCTCAACTGCTTTGCAAAACTGTTCCTTCTCGGGTAAAAATGCACCTACCACAGGGCTGGGTGATGCCACTCTGGTATTAACCCAAGATGAATGGGAAAAAATCTGTTCCCCAAGAGACTCACCTTCAGCTCTGAGGTATGCTCACCTGGTTTCCATGTAGGTGCAGGTAAAGGGTTGCCTGTGCCCAAGACAACGTGGACCAAGGGCACCAGGTGAGACAGGTGGTGGCAGGGGGCACCTGCCCGACCAGGTGTGCCCCTCCCTCTGTGTGTGGCCCACAGGCTCCTCCCACATGTCAGCAGCCCTTTCTTTTTCAGGCAGGTGCCAGCCCCATCTACTGCTTGTCTCACCTGGTGCCCTGGGTCCACGTTGTCTCAGGCACAGGCAATCCCTTGCCTGTGTGACTGGGAACCAGGTAAGCACACCCAGCAGAGCTGGAGAGTAGTCTTGTGGTGAATGCCCATCTCTTTCATTCACAATTTATCTGCATTTCTGAATCAAATAAAGAAAAAAAAAGCTTTAAAACTGTCTCTGAGCAGTGGAAACCAGGAAGGGCTCTAAACAGTTAAAAATAACTTTGAACATGTTTAGAAATATAATTGCTTTGGAGACACAATCTGGGGCTCTCAGCTGGCCCCGTAAACCAGCACTTCGCACATGCAGCTCAGGTCCTGCTCGAGGCAGCCTGAGTTCCGAGGAGGAACACTGTCCGCTGTGGACACCACCACGCAAGCCGACAGTCAGCACTGAGGGTGGAACATGGGTGTTGTCAGACGTGATCAGACAGGAGGTAGGCCTGCTGATTTCCCTTCAGCAGGAAGCCTGGGGGCCATCCCCCATGGAACTGGGAGGGAGACCGAGATAGAACGGGCAGGGGTGTGGCCAGGCCTGGTGAGCCCAGACCAGGTGCTGAGTGTGGATGGTGTGGCTTCAAGAAGCAGGAAGTGGGAGAAGCTCATGGTGTCTGAGCTTTGAGAGAAGACTTGGTGCTGCTTTACATGAGTAAGAACCAAATAAACAACCAGGCAGACTCCAGAGACAATGAGGTCTTTAAAGACAGACTCATGGTTCATTGAGGGTCTTGGGTCAAGTGATGTTATGGTCACAGAGTGTGAATGCTAAGCCAGGGTCTAGTCCCGAAACAAGGGAGCCCCTGAAGATGGACTCATCCTGATAGAGCAGCTGGACACTGGAAATGCCCATCACGCAATCACAGACTCGTCCACATGTGTGACATAGAAACATAAGTTTCGGGTTTGATCCCCAGTTGGGTGTGTACAGGAGGCAACTGATTGATGTTTCTCTCTCATTGATGTTTCTCTTGGTGTCTCTCTCTCCTCCTTAAAAAAAATCACTCTAAAACAAAAAATCAATAAAAACACACTCTGGGGGGAGGATTAAAGGAAAAAGAATTATCCAGTCCCAAATGCTGATTGGTGCGTGTGATGCTGCGATGGGCTCTCTGCCTTTGATCACAGAGTCTTTCATTTCTCAGAACAGCTCACAGACGTCAGGGGCCTTGATATGACTACAAAGCCTCAATAAGCCCAAAGAGCATTTCAGTTTTTTATGCACAAATATCCCTGCCTACACGTGCTCAGGCACATCTAATAGAGTGCTTCAGTTGTTCCACAAATAACGCTGCGTTTGTTCCCAAATCCAAATGCTGCACTTGACTCTGAGCCCATATGGTCCTCACTGAGAGAAAAGGCTCACTCATGACTCTGTTAACCTGAGGCATTAGCAACATCATATTAGAATGACACTATTTCCAAGAAGTCTTAAGAATCATATAATTAGAATCATAAACATTGGATTGGGGAGAGTCTCAGGGACCACCTAGCCCTGGACATGCTCAGCGACACTGTCCCCAGTATTTTAGGGTGACACCTGAGGAGCAGATCCCCCAGGGCGGAGCCCCTGGCCCTAGCGGCTGGGGGGCAGATCCTCTCCTCTTCAGTGAGCCACTTCCCGTCCAGGTGTGAGAGAAGCGTCTCATGGACCCCCCTTATGTCTGCCTCCTCTGAAACAAACCCACATTCTCTTTTCCATTGGAGGCAAAGTCTGAATACCAGCGATCGATGGCCACGGGGGTGCTCCCAGGGACACAGCTGAGTGAGACACAAAAGAACACATACCGCGTGGTTCTGTTGGCACGAGGTTCCTAGATGATCAAACCCATGGTGACAGAACGGGGAATGGCGGCTGCAGGTGGATCAGAAGCAGGCGGAGAAGGAAGCAGTCAGGGTTTACACGGAGAGCACTGCCACGTGAGGCTGTGTGAGCTCTGGGGTGGCCATGGCCTTGTCTGCCCAATACGATGCACTTCACGCCAGTGAGCTGTGTGCCCCTTGGTTACAATGTAAACTGTACATTACATTTACCATGATAAAAAGGACTTTCTGACAAACATTAGCAATAATCCTAAAAGACGTCTTTAACGTCACACCAGACATAAAGTCGTAAAGTGATGTCAGACATTTCAGCTTTTCCCCGCCTGTACTTGCCCCCTGTAGTTTTTCCTGCTACATCTACAGAAAAACAGAAAGCTTTAGGAAATGTGGCACTGGAAGGAATCAGTGCCAGGTCACCAACTACCTGATGCACTAAAGAGAAAACTGAGCTAATGATGGGAGTGGGGAGCGGCAACAACCTCCACTCTGCCAGGGCCAGGTGCAGGCTGTGCCGTTGAGTTTCCCGTGTGCCCTGGGCAGTGGCCATGAACCCCCAAACTCCGACAAACAAAGACCAGATGCCTCTGAGACTTGCCCAGGTGGAGACACTTGACAGGAGGAAGGTTTTTTGCTCTTAAACTTCTGGGGTGGTAACATTTACAACCTCCATATTCAGACATCAAAGGCCCTGGTTCCTTTTCACAGGCAAGCGTGGAAGGTGAGTGGACTGGCTATACCGCAGCCGCAGGGCAGGGTCACCCGATTTTGTCCTGTGGGAGCCGAGGGAAGGAGCTTAAGAACTGGAACGTGTGATTCCTTCTCCAAGATGCAACCCTGCCCTGCTGGGAAGCACCTCCAGCCTCTAAAATGATGCCTTTCACTGGACACTTTCAGGAAACAACACCTTCTAATGTCAGTGAAAGTGAATACAGATGCATATTAAAGGGGCAAGTATTGATCTCAGGGGCCAACGTCTTACAATCTCGAAATTTCTTAATCGCAAAGTGATTTGGCAAATCAATTCCCAGTTTGCCTAAATTAGTATGCTATCTTCTGATTTCATTTTTCCATCCTTAGGGGAGTGAAGAAATAAACTTCTATGGTGACTGAGCTGCTAACAGGTCCTTCCTACCATGTCAGGCAGCCTCTGCCTCCTCACTTTCAAGTCTGAATCGACGAGAACAGGTGGGATCAGACAAGCGGACTGAGATGTGTTCATGGACATCAGATGGAAGATGTCAGGGTGGACCCGGGAGGACATTGGCAATAACACTGGAGACCTTGGCATGGAGGCTCACTGGCCTCTGAACCGGTGGGAATGAGAGAAGACGCTGCAGGTGGCCTCGCCTGCTGTGGAGGGTCATCCCTGGGACCCCTCCAGGGTCCAGTGCTCAGCTCCCCCTGATCTGCAGCGGCACAGACGTGGTTACCATGGGAACATCATTAATTATAGATTTGTCAACGTTGAAGTTTCTTTTCGTATTGTGGAGCTATGTTTTTAAAAATGTTTTTATTGATTTGAGAGAGGAAGGAAAAGGAGAGGGAGAGATAGAAGCACCAATGATAGGGGGAGAATCATGGATCAGCTGTCTCTTGCACGCACCACACTGGGTATCAAGCCAAAACATAGGCATGTGTCCTGACTGGGAATAGAACCGTGACCTCCTGGGTCATAGGTCAACGCTCAACCACTGAGCCACGCAGGCCCAGCTATTTTTTAACCTTGAAGTGCCCATGGTTCGGGGTGACAGAGCCCCAGACCCACTGGATCCGATCCCTGACCTGAGGAAGTGGTTGCCCAGCCCACAGGCCACACAGTGAGCTGGGGCACGGGGCCTGAACACTCTCACCCACAGAGGAGTCCAGCCTCCGACCTGGTTGTGATATAAATGGCTATTTGACATTTATTGGCTCCATCAATGCATGAGACATCGTAGCAAAACAAGCATCATTTTGAGCCCTGATCGATGAGATTCCAATCTTAATTAGCCATGAGACAGCCACAAATAGGACGTGAGGGTCCTCATTGACAGAGAACACAGCTCGCCAACAAGGCTTTCTCCAGTCTTATTCTCTGCCCGGCATTTCAGAAGCCTGAGGGTCGAACGAGGATGAGGAAGTCATGTAAACCCCAGGCTGGCCCTCAAAGGGAGGTCTGAGATGCTCCAGGCCCGGCCCAGCCTCTCCCCTGCCCTGGATCTCACTCCTCACTTTCCTCTCTGCCTGCCTCCCCTCCCGGCCTCATGCCCAGCACAGCCCTGGCCCCTTACAGGTTCATGGTCCATACCTGGTGGCCGTCTACACCTGATGGCCGTCCACACCTGGGCTCCGGCTCAGTCTTCTCAGCAGGCTCCTCTCAGAATCGACCACACTTGATGAACAGAATTCAAATTAGAAAACAGAGAAAAGGCAACAAAGGTGTCGTGTGAGAAAAATATGTCAACTGCAGGAAAATGAATTTGCACTGTTTTAAGCCAAAATAATGAGTATACTATTGCGAGCACACACACACAATGGAGGAATAAAACAAAGGAAAAGTTCTAGAATTTAAGGACTGGCATTCCCAGAGCAGAGCAGCCCGTCCAGGTCACCACCTTGGGGTTCTGGCCGTGTGGAGAGAACCTTGCGGGCTGAGGGTCGGCGGGGAGGCTGCGTGGAGTGAGGTTGAGGTATGACCGTCGAGTCTGTGTCGAAAGGTCATTGTGCTGAGCTGTGCAGACTGGTGGGAGCTGGGGCCATGGATGAAGGAAGGGCAAGTCAGAGGCGGTGACTGTGTGGAGGGTGGGTGTGCGGACAGGGCTCACGCCAGGGACATGCAGGTGGAAACCTGGTGAGGGGTGAGGCAGCAGGAGGAGGTGCTTCAGCGGCAGGGACAGTGCCACCCGCAGAAGCAGGGGTGAGTCCATGGGGGAAGCTTGGGGCCATCGAGGAGGCAGGAGGTGGCCCTCCTGAAACAAGGCTTCCCTTCATCCCGGAGACACGCAGGCTCTCACGGTTCCCTGAGGGCCAGCTGTCCGGGTGCCACCTGGACCCAGGGCCTGCACAGCCGGAGTCACGCTGGGTCCTGTGTCTCCTGTCCCATGTCCCTGAGGACAGGACATGCCTGGCCCTGGAGTGGCGCCTCCCGAGATGGCCAGTTCTCCTCGGGAGAGTGGGCGCTGGCCGAGACGGTGGCTTCTGTACGAGCTTTGGAGCAACGGGAACCGAGTGCGTTTTTTCTAAGAGCCTGAGGTGCTTGCTGCGGATCCCTGACTTGTCTCAGTGTCTGCCCATGTGGGCCCCTCACAGGTGGACGTCCAGGGAGGCCGTGTTTGGGAAGCAGCGCCGCTGTAGAAAGATGAGGCACCTGTTTGTAGTAGACGAACTGATAAAAGCTGATTCTGAGATTAATTAGTATTGCTCACAGACATCTGTTTTGCCCAATGTATTTTTGAGATGTGACTTAACTACCAAACCCTACCAAAGCAAACGATGTGTTTTCCACATGGGAGGATCGTTTACTGTGGATAATTTCCAGTTGTAGGAGGCTCTGTTGTCCAAAAGTACAGTTTTGAGACATGAGGTTAGCTGGACTGGAAGCTGTTTGGGCTGGGATTGCCATTAGACCAATCCCATTTTGTTGGGCCAAATTACTTTTAGGTAAATCTGTGGGCTCTCTCCAGGTCTTTGACCTAAAATCTCGGAGCTCAGAAATACTGTTTTCTTTTTCTTTTGTCTGTCTCTCTCTGGTATTCTTCAGTATGAAAATGCATTTTTATCTCACATTTGTGGGGATGGGAGAAATCCAGGACATGCTTAGGGTTTTAATTGCAGGTTACAGTAGAGAAACTCCCGCTTCCCGAGATGTTGACCCTGTGGCGGCCAAAGGAGGGAGCTTGGGGCAGACCTGTGCCCACTCATGCTGGGGATCTCGTGAGGATCTGTCCTCTGACGTGCAGCTACTACAGGAGAGGCAGCTGGGAGACTCACAGGCCAAGCGACAAGGTTTCCAGTGTTCATGTGTCCAGTGGTTCCTTCCTTTATTCACCATCAAACCCAACTTAGTGAAAGGCAGCCACGGAGTCCAGTGCCACGGCTCCAGCCACATGCCACTGGGTTCAATTCCCAACGCCATTCCCTTCCGTTCCAAACTGGGATACGCTCTGGCCTTCAGGCTTTGTATCCTGTTCCCAATCCCCACTTCCCTCCAGCCATGAACTCCCCGAGAAAAATTCTTTGTCTGAAGACACTGGCTTGCTTTCAAGCATATGAGTATCAGCCAGAGAGTGCAGGCTAAGTTTAGACAACTAAAAATACAGTGAAAACATGGTTTTTAAAATTATTGTTTTTCTTTTCAAAGCCACTTTTGAAATGTACTTCACAGAGTGGTACAAAGTCAGATGAATACAATTTCATTGTCACCATGAAAATACGTTTGGGGCTTGGATCAAGTGAAGAACTTCTGAGTATTTCTTTTTCTCTTAAAAGGCCAACGTGCAAATACTTATTTCAGCTACTTATTCTACATCTTAAAGATGGAAGGTGAAGTGGCGGACACAGGGCTGGGGAGGGGGAGTTAGTATCGAACGGGGACAGAGCTTCCGTCTGGGGAGATGAGGGTATTGTGGGGTGCGGGATGCGTGGTGGCAAGGCTCCACGATGCGAGTGAGCGTGATCCCACTGAACTGTGCACTGAAAATGGCTACAATGGTGAGTTTTATGTTATGTGTACTTTACAATAATAAAAAAAATCACACCTGAAAGTGTATGATTCTATTGGAGAAATAAAGATTGCAATCGTGAACTTCATCATCTCCAACTTGCTTATCACTTTTTCATAAAAATCATCTTTTCCCTTAAAAATGTCATCGATTTTGGTCTCCCCATGCATTAAAAGACATATACACTCCTGGGAATATGGATGTGGGCTTACCTACAGACACCTGGCTTTCTTTTAAATATTATACTTTTTAATATGCAATTAAAATATAAAAACGAAGAACCTGAAAAATGGCAACTCTGGCCCACTCTTCTACTTTCATGGAGAACATGTTGAATTTTGTGGCAGCTGACAACAGTGAGGTAGATGTCACCAATCGTTGTTAAGACTCACATTTTCTGAGTCTGTCTGAGTAGCAAGATTCTGAAGGACCTCAGTAAGGATAATTTGGTAGTTTCATAAAATGGGCTTACAGGTGTGACTTTTAAACACATTTCAATGAGTTCTAGAACCGCAGGGTTTTGGCCCAGCTCCGTGGACCTGGACGACCCAGGCCTTACAGCCTCCACAGTCACTGGCCTTACATCTTGCTACCAAGGTGTCTCGTTGGCAGGTCTGAAGTGCCGACCCTCAGTAAATAGAGCAGCCGGCCTGCCTCCTGGGCCGAGCGTCGTCCTGAGGACCAGGGTCAGCCTGACCTGCGGGAGGGAGCCTGTTCAGCAACGGCCTGTGAAGGGCCACAACTTCTTCCTGGAGTCCCTGTGAGGAGCCTTTCCGAAATGCATGGCTTACGATCGTGACGGCATCTTAAAAAAGTATTTTCTTGTTTATAGAAATCCTTAGAAGTCCAATTTTCTATTGTGCTGTTTTTCAGACTCCTTGGGAAAAAAGTAAAATAAGAATTGAGTTCAGGAGTGAAGGGAGAATTCATAAGATTAGATGACCAGCAATATTTAGGGAGTATAATACTTAATAAGCCACCTGGACATCGCTGGGCTCAGTGGGGGAGGTCTGGCCTTCTCCAGTGGGAGGACAGAGCAGGGTGCAGCTGCTAAAACCCTCCTCCCCAGGGAAACGGGTCCCGGTGGGAGGAGTGGTTTCCGCAGAGGGAACCAGAGCCCCCTCTACTTCAGTTCCTGGATGCTGGATGTCTGTAAAGTGCTCTTTCTGAACGAAAAGGTAATTGCAATTTAATAGCAACTCCAGGAAGTGTGTTTTCCTCTATAACTGGTTTCTCCTCTTTGCTAATAGAAACATGGACCACACCACCAGCTCCACCGATCTGAGCTGTGTTTGGGGAAAATCCCCCAAGTACCAGTCCCCGGAGGAAGTTTTTATTAAATCAGAATATAGAAGAAGAAAGAAGGCTTGAGAGAGCAGGAGAGGCAGGAGAAGCAAGGAGTGGGAGTAAGAAATAGAACTATTTCTTCATTCCTGGTCCAGACTCAGTTTCCTGGAAGGCATCTCTCACACCAGGGCCCAGGGGTGGGTCCAACGTTGGGCTCAGTCCTGCTCACCAGACAATAAAAGGCCTTTCAAAGTGAGAGACAGCAAGCATCTTCTTGAGACTGAAGAAAAATACAACCATCATTTTTAAAAACATATTTTTATTGATCTCAGAGAGGAAGGGAGAGGGAGAGACAGAAATATCAATGATGAGAATCATGGATCAGCTGCCTCCTGCATGCCCACACTGGGGATCAAGCCCCAAATCTGGGCATGTGCCCTGACCACAACTGTGTTGGATGCAGGGTCCCTGAGTTTCTGGCTGATTCAGCTTCTTGGAGGAAACACTGTACCTTGGGGAGTTCCTCCTTCTCCTCTTGGACAGGGGGATGGGTCAGCGCTGAGGACTGGATCTGCAACTGGTGTTGGTGCCTCTGGGGGGGTGCAGGGGTCTCCCCACAGTGAGGTCATCTTGCTCGACACCCTCCACACCGTGACCTCCTAGTTCATAGGTTGACAGCCATGCTGGCTGGGCACAACCATCATTGTTTTAGTGTAATTTGTTCTGGTCCTGTCTCTGTAGTAATGTGGTTATATAACAATCTCTATTACATACATGTATTTTTATGCTTATAACTCAATGATAAGCACATCTCCATTTTCTCACCTCAGTTGAGAGGGAGAACTGGAAGTTTTCTAGCATTACTGGTCTGTTTTCCACAACTTGTGTCACTTGCTGTCATGTACCCACTGCCTGCCACTCAGGAGGAGGGACAACTGTGTTGGATGCAGGGTCCCTGAGGTTCTGGCTGATTCAGCTTCTTGGAGGAAACACTCCACCTTGAGGAGTTCCTCCTTCTCCTCTTGGCCAGGGGGACGGGTCAGCGCTGAGGACTGGATCTGCCAACTTGTGTTGGTGCCTCTGGGGGGGGGGTGTGCAGGGGTCTCCCCACAGTGAGGTCACCTTGCTCTACACCCTTCTCCCTGACCCTCCTACCCCCTCAGCTGCTGCGCAGCCTCCCTGGGAACCCCAGTCTGGTCTAGACCAGTGGTTGCCAACCTTTTGGACCTCACGGACCACTGGTTGGTGACCGCTGGTCTAGACAGTGAGGAGCCTTCATGCACATTGCCAGGTGCTCACCTAGGACACCCACAACAAGGAGCCCCACCTGGCTCTGCTCAGTCAGGCAGTGGGGGGGGCACATCCTCTGGGAGCCCCACTCTCCTTTGGAGATTTCTTTTTTATATTATGTAAATGGCTCTTGAGCCCAGAAAGCCCTGAGGTTGTGTAAGATAAAATAGAATGTATTTCCATTTACCTACACTCAGCTTTGAAAACTGAGGGCTCCTATTCCGTGCCCTGTGCTTTCCAGTGGATGAGAAGACGATTGCCAGGCTAGCTTTTCCTGACGTACATTGAACAAAGAAAACCAGCAACCATCCCCTGAAATGGCCAAGAACAGTAGGAAGCAGGACACCAAGTCACACTCGGAGCCTCCTGGGGGCTATGGGGGACCCAGCACAGAAGCGCTGCTGAAATCCCAGGTTGTGAGCTGGTTCCTAGGCTGACCTGCAGGCCTGAATCTGAACAGTCCACACGTGTGTTGAGGATAGTAGCAGCCTGCACTGGATTCGTGTGTGTTGTGTTCTGTGTGCAACTTCCCAGCTGAGGGTGTGAGATCAGCCAGCCGTGTCATGGTGACGGAGCCCGTCTCCCTCCTCGGCCTCCCTCCTTGGCCGAGTGACATCCCACATCTGAAACAATAGCAGGCCCCACGCAGGTGCTGAGCTGAGCTGCCATGGAGATGACATCCTCGTCCTCTGTTCGTAAGAAGCCCTCAGGGCTGCTGGTGATAGAAAGGGATATTTTAGTCAACGGTACGTCTTGACCTTCCAACAGAAGAAAATCCTATTTTAGTCCCAGGGAGGCCTGAAGCCTCAATCACTTTCAGTTCTGAAATCAGTGGTGTTGGCTCCACGTCAAATCTGCTGTGGGATTACAACAGCTGCCAGCACACAGGCACCTGGTCAAAAGAATGAGGCTTTAATGGGTGGTTTTTCTTTTACTCAAGCCATTAACACTGTGGAGCTCAGGCCAGGCCAGAGGCAAGTTCTGTAAGCAGTGCCCTTTCTGACTAGGCTGATCCCGGACTGATGTGTATTTCAGGAGGTTACAGAGCACCCCTCAGGCTAATCCTGAGTGAGCAGATCGTGGCTGGGACCACCAGCACCCAGCTGTAGCACCTGTGTGTAGCTATGCTGGCCACCTGTGGGAGGTGGTCCCACGTCTTCGGGGTCATCGCTCGCTAGGGCTCTGTTTGCATCTGGGACCTGGTGTTTGGAGATCAGATTGTTCCTTCAAAGTGGGTCATCAGACAGAACCCTCATTCATTGTGGCAGCTCCAGGAGGTTCTAAAAGTGACAGCGTGTGGGGTTGGGTGTGGAAGGACACCCCAGATAACATTTCCTGGGTAGCCATCCATTTCACCCAAGTTCAGCTCTAACATCAGTGTAAGAATGTGGCTGAGGGAAGAATGTATGTCAGTGATGAATTTAAAGGACAAATTAAACTCTGAGAATATTAAATGCAGACTTCGCATAAAATACAAACTCCATGAGCTTATGAAGTGTCGTGTGTTTGCGATGACCAAGCTGCGGATGAAACACAGCTGTGTTTTTAAAACTGTTGCTGCCACATGGTCCCTCATGTAATGGACTGCAATCAAATTAGATGTCAAACTCAATTGCTTCCAAAGGAAATAGTTTTCTAATGATTGAAGCCATCTTTGGATGATACTGGAAATTAAATCTTTTCAATTTCTTATGAGAGGTTTTTGTTTTGTTTTTTGAATAGAATTCTTGCTGAATTTATCAAACCTTGCTTTTTTCCTTGACTTAAAAAAATTATTTTAGATGTGAAAACGTGGGGCGGCACCTGTTATCGAGTGACCCCATTGGGTGGGGGAGATCTGGTCTGGGTGCAGGATGGCCTGTGACCCAGGGTCAGTCAGCAAGGGCGGCTGCAGCAGGAACACACCACCTGGTGTTGGGTCAACCGCCATCAGCACTCACAGGCCTGGGGCTAGAGTCCAAGATTGCGGTGTCGGTGGGCAGTGGCCAGTGAGGACCTGTGTCCTGGTTCACAGATCTGTCTCCTGGCTGAGTCTGATAGCAGGGCACTAACCCCACTCATGCTCAATCACCTCCTGAAGCCCCATGTTCAAATCTGAGAGAGAGAGAGAGAGAGAGAGAGAGAGAGAGAGAGAGAGAGAGAAGAGAGAGACACTGATGTGACAGACGACACATCCTTTGGTTATCTCCCACATGTGCCCCAACTGGGACTTGAATGAAACCTGCAAGCCAGGTACATGCCTTTGACCAGGAATCGAACCCAGGACCCTTGGGTGTCCAGGCAGATGCTCTAACCACTGAGTACACTGATCAGGGCATGCAGATGTCTTTCTAACGACATACCTAGAGGAAGGCAAAGTTGATCAGAGAAATGGGTGTTGGAGAGAGTCACAGCCAATCTAAACCCAGACGGAGGCCAGCATGAACGTCCTCGCGCAGGACATGTGCTGAATGCGTGAGCTAGTGCGCCCTCGGCATCTGTGTGCACACATCCACGTAACGCTGGATACGCAGGAGCATGTGTCCGTTCAGCATTTATTCCATTCACAGGGCTTTCATGCAGGAAACTGAGCCACATGGATGCGGAGCCGAAAGCACATGTTGGTTCCCCTTTTATGGACCCTCAGTCAGGGCAGCAGAACAGGCAGGCCCGGCTGCGGCCTGAGGCCGCTGGACTGTGGGACCAGGCGTCCAGAGCTTCACTTGGAGCACTGACTGGGTGGTCGCCTGTAGAATAGCCTGGAAGGCAGGTGTGGCTCCCCCAGGAAAGGCAGGACGATCAGAAGGAAGGAGCGCGGCTCCCATGTGCCGAAGGCAGGAGCCCCTTCTCTCCCCAAGACCCATGGGAACCATCATCCTTTCCCCAGGCGGAGGCCTGGAGGTCATAGCAGTGTTCCTTCCCCCAGTCATAGCCCACCTGACAGTGTGACCTGCAGTTCTGCCTGCAAAACGCCCATAAATATCACACCAAGTCCCCCAAGTCCCCACATCCCCACGTCCTCATGTTCCCATGTCCACTCAATCCTCACGTCCCCGCCGTTGTCACGTCCTCATATTCTCATGTCTCCACGTCCCCACATCCTCACGTCCCTGCTGTCCCCACCTCCACTCATCCTCACATCCCTCAGCTGTCCTCAGGTCTCCGCCGTCCTCACGTCCCCAAGTCCTTAAGTCCCCCCTCATCCTCAAGTCCCACGTCCCCATGTCCTCACGTTCCCACGTCCCCACGTCCCCACGTCCTCACGTCCCCATGTCCATATACGCTGACCTCCCACCGCTGGCCATGCTGGGGAACCAGGTAGCCTCACAGCCTCTTTCTGCCCTGGAACATTCCAGTTAAATCTCCACAGAGAAGTTCCGTTGCAGGACCTTAGCCACCAGCTCCTCTGCACAGTCAATGACGTCTCCTCATGGAGAGTGGGGTTCACTCCTCTCCCCAAGGAGCCCCACCTGCTCTCTGACCCCGCCGTGCGCCGTTTTGGTCCCAGGCCTTCAGGAGTCTGGAAAGTTCCGCTTGCTCCCTGGGTGCACAGACATGTAAGTCCTCTTATCCTCTAGTTAAATCTGTCCATCTTTCATTTTCTGCTTTTCTCTCATTTTGCCCGCTACATTTAGAAAAATTTCAAGTTCAGAGATATGATTAGTAATATTTCCTTTTAGGTTTCACTTTATTCATTTTTCACTCTTTAGCTTTTTAGTAATCTGGCTTTCATTCCTGGGGTGGTGAAAAACACGCAAGTGGCAACTTCAGTAGGTTTTCCTGCCACAATATTTATAGAAATAGCCGAACGTGGGAGAGCACAGAGCCGGGAGGGCCCCGATGTGAGACTAAACAGTCCAAGCACGGCTCATTGTAAACACAGGATCGGCTTTTCTGTCAAAGCGCAGGGCGGTCTGCACTCGTGTCTCCCCTGCATGTAGCTGCTACAGGTAATAATTTGAGACCGAGAATGTAGACATGGGTCAGAACCGTGACGAGGCACAGCACTTCAGGTTTGCATGTGACAGATGGAGAAATAGTCAGGATGTTGTGTGACAACCCGGCCTGCGTGGCTCAGTGGCTCAATGGCTGAGTGTCGACCTATGAACCAGGTCAGGGTTCTATTCCGGTCAAGGGCACATGCTGGGGTTGCGGGCTGGATCCCCAGTGTGGGGTGTGCAGGAGGCAGCCGACCGTGATTCTTCATCTCCCTTCCTCTCTGAAGCCAATAAAAGTATATTTTAAAAAAGATGTATTCTAACAGCACGTTTTGACAAGGGCAGACTCCGGGAGCAGTGAAATGAAAATCCATCTTGGATTGAAACTAAACACACACCACCAGTGAGGCCCCGAGCGTGAGATGTTGCTTGTAATTAGCGGTCAAAATGCATACAAACAGATGAAATGACTGAGGGGCTCGGCCAAGCAGCCCCCTTTCCGTCTGCCTTTTCCTGGACATGCAGCCCGTGAGGAGGCTCAGATCACGGCTGAAACACACTAACCGGTCTCAACAAATAATAATTTCAAATAATCCTTGGGAATCCAGACATGATGGGCAATGGTGCGGCTTTGGGGAAACAACGGGTGCCTCAGGCCTTGGAATTGTGTCCCTGGGAAAAGCTTGTTCCTGAGGCAGCACCTGCTCTTCCTGGGGCCTCGCCTCTGCTTGGCGGGCGGCTCTTTCTAACACCGTTCCTGTCTCGGGCCAGACGCCAGCCGGGTTTTATACCGGAGGGAGCACTTTGGTGGAACTGGTTATTCATTTCCTTTTTTAAAAAAATTAGATGATTAGATGTTATCTTTTTAAAATATGTTTTTATTGACTTCAGAGAGGAAGAGAGAGGGAGAGAGAAACAGAAACATCAATGATGAGAGAGAATCATGGATCAGCTTCATGCTGCACGCCCCACACTGGGGATCGAGCCCACAACTTGGGCATGTGCCCCGACCGGGAATGGGACTATGACCTCCTGGTTCATGGACCCACGCTCAACCACTGAGCCACACTGGGCAGACTAGACTTATGTCAAGCTCAACCTCCTCTCTACCTCCCCCTCACAACACAGTTCCCTGTTATCGACAGCAGCCTTAGAGTCCGTTTGTTCAATTATTGAACTAAAGCCCATAGCTGATAGTGACTTCGTTGCTTGGTGGGAACATTCAGTAGAGATGAGACAGAAGGGTTTCTATTTAGTGTCTCTTGCCAAGGACAGGCCTGCCTCCCGACCCAGGTCCAGTCTGCAGGAACCGTAAAGCTCTTCTCGGGACGTTACCTGAAACTGGTTTCTGGAGCTGGGGGTGGAGGGCAGAGGGGAGATCCTGCGATCTTTGTAGTCACCTCAGCGAGGCCTGCGGGGTACAGAGCAAGGGCTGGGCAGCATTCATACCTCCTCGTGGCATAAATGTCCTCCACCTATCCTCTCAGCTTTCACTTGAAAAATTTTTAAATTGATTTTAGAGAGAAAAGGAGTGGGAGAGAGAGAGAGAAGCATCCATTGATTGCCTCCCGCACACACACCCTAACCAGAGACCGAACCCAAAACCCGGCTACGTGCCCTGACTGGGAATTGAACCTGTGACCGTTTGGTGCACAGGATGATGCTCTCACCCACTGACTCACACCAGCCAGGGCTTCACGCACATCTCAGTTCCACTCAGTGAAGACATGGGAAGCCGCATATGAGTGCCGGGTGCTGGGAGGACAGACACCCCTGAGCTGCCAGGTGCTCCTGGGTGGCCGTGCCAGGACCAAGGCTCAGCCTGTGGGGCACGCTGGGAGACTGACCATGTCCAGGGAGATGGAGCAGGAAGCGTGAGCACGGGGTGGGTTCCTGTGAACCAAGACTCGGTGCAGAGAATGACCTGGAGTCAGGGAACAGGGTTTCGTCACGGAGCAAAGTGTTCCAAGCAGCGTACACAGGCCTAACGAGCACCCAGCAGCCCGAGAGGCGACGGTCCCTGCGTCAGGCCTCGGGGTAAACAGGAAGCTGGAATGCCCTGGGCTGGCACAGTCACCAGAGTGGCATCATTTCCCCCATTTTAGTTTTTAATGTCGGAGGCAGAGTCGCTGTAATGACCGCACCGGGCCTTGTGAGAGGGAACATTGTGTTTCCCCGTGGATTCCGTGTCACATGTTCCCAGGTTAACTCTGCAACCTCCTGGGTGAGCCACCGGGTAATGAATTCTAGGAAAAAGCCGAAGTTCAGTATTCCGGCCGGATTAGCTCTGATTGGTGTGCCCCTGCCTTTTGTCAGTCACGTCGGCCTGTTTTCCTTCCTCTGGCCCCCATATGGAAACAACATGGCTCCCTCCCCAAGATTCTCTCCAAAAGCCACATTTTGAAGCTTCTGGGTCAGAGCCACCCTCTGGGCTGCAGGGTGACCGCTGAGAGTTCATAAGATAAAAATGGGAGGAAGCTTCCCGACTCGGTTACAGAAGTACATCTTTCATGAGAGAAGCCCTGAAAATTGTAAGGGGAATTGCTAAATTCAGCTACATCAAGGTTAAAAACAACTGAAACTCATAAAGCACATAGAGAAAACAAAAATGTAAACCATGAGAACATGTGATATGTGTGTGTGATATGTGTCTGTGTGCATGTGTATGATATATGTCCATGTGTTATATGTATGATGTGTGTTTGTGTGTGTATTCTTGTATGTGTGTTTGTGCCCCCATGACCCTATGGCACCACAATGGGTCCTCTGTTAGCGGTCCTGTCTCTCCCACACAGACCCATTCTCAGTTCACACATGGCAACAATCACTAATGATTAGTTTTTTATTTGTTCTCTTGCTTTAAAGCAGCCACCAATGCTTGAACAGGATAAATGTCAATTTTGAAGAAATCATTCCATTTCAGTAAGAGCTTTAGTGCACGACAGAACTTGCCCTTTTCAAACAAAAAATATTACACCATGCAGTTCATACTGTTTTATAATTTCAAATCTTGTTTTTTCACCATTTAAAATTTTAAACACAAAACCTGCAAGTGAGTGTTCCGCGTAGACCCAGGTTCTCTGCTGCTGTTGTGTTTGCAATCACTGTGGCCGGGTTTACGCTGACTCTATTGTTTGAAAGCTGGGACTGTGGGAGTATTTACGATTTAAATGCCAAGAGAGGAACTTGTCTAATTGCATTTGCATGTGACAGGAGCCAACTCCACACGCTCTCAAAATTAACGTGCATGTGGAATAGAATTTTATGAGAATGCATAATAAAGACCCTAATTTGAAGTTTACATGTATTATTAAAACTCAATAGCAGCCTCAGCAATTATTTAGAACTCAGTCTAACAACGCAGATTTGGAGAGGAGCATTTTATTCTTGACTTCATTTGAAATTCCAGTAACAGCGATTAGACACAGCAGCCTGCTTGTCCTGGTTTGATTATTGTTTTAGTTACGTGCAGAGCAGCACCCATCATGGGCCATAAGTCACGGGGGAGCAGGATGCTCGGGGGTTACCTCTGAGGTGGGCACCTGAAGCTGCAGATAATTAACTTAGAGTCTAGTCCCAGGATTGGAAACGTGGGTCAAAGTGTGCAGACATTGCCTGGCCAGCATGGCTCAGTGGTTGAGTGGTGGTCTATGGAACAGAAGGTCACGCTTCAATTCCTGGTCAGGGCACACCCTCTGGGTTGCAGGCTTGATCTCCAGTAGGGAGAGTGCAGGAGGCATCGGATCCATGACTCTATCATCATGGATGTTTCTAATTCTTCCTCCCTCTCCCTAATTCTCTAAAATCAACAAAAATATATATATTTAAGATAGTGTGCAGACATTTGTACATAAATTCACAGAACTAAAGTGCTTTTCAAAGTGCAGTGTCTCTATAAAGCAGCGCACCTCCCCTAGTAGATTTGAATTTTGTTTATTAATTTATGTTTTGGCTTCTGGTTCATACGTCTCCCCTCCCAGTGATGAACACAGTGCAGAGTTTCTCCTGCACTGAGAGATTTAGGCTCATAACGTTTTCCCAAGGGAAGACCAGGGTGGAGGGCTGTGTGGCACCCGGCCAATCCGGGTTTCTTGGGAAGGGTTTCAGAGAGCGGCCTCACCTAAGGCACAGCCTACTCGGGCCTCTGGCCGTTCTCCCTCTGAGGTTCCTGTTCTGCAGGAAAGAGCAGTTCATTCTGCTAATGTGTCTCCTCTAGGCCTCCGATGTCCGCTCTGCGATTTCCGACCACTTAACAGTTCATGTTGGCAATTAGCAAATTCTCGTTACTTGGTGCTAATTTTAAACATGCCTTCTATTTTTGTAAGAACGCTTTTCGGTAAATAAAATAACCACAATTTTTTCTAAGTGTTCACACACCTCATTCTGTTTATGGCGGCAGGACTGCTGTATCACCGCAAAGCCATATGGCTCCCCTGCTCTCTGAGACCCACACCCTGTTCTCCTCCCCTGCCCTGTGTTCACTGACCCAGCCTGACAGGTCCCTAAGTACCTACTGCACGTCTGGCATGAGGGGGAGAGGCCAGACCCAGGATCAGGGAGGGAGCCTGCTGTGAGCCCAGTAGTTTCTCACAAGCCAAGTGTGTGCGCTCTGAAGGCCTCTGTATCCTGGGTAACGTGTACGATCAGGGACTTTGGGGAAAGGCTCTCCACACAAAGTGGTGGGCCTTATCTGGTCAGGTGAAGGCCCGAGATACAGCACCAAAGTTTCCTGGGAGGGGATTCTGTATTCCCCCCACCTGGGGTTCCAGTCTGCTTTGCAAACTTCAGATTCACCCCACAGAGTGTGAGCCAATCCTTAACCCACGTTCCACACCTGCCGGCAGGACACACCTTGTGAGGCCCCTCCTGAGCCCTCTGCTGCACCTAACCAACCTCCTCCAGCCCCGCCTGCTCCAAGTCCATCCTGTGCTGGTGATGACCTAGCAGGGGTTGAAGCAGATGCCGTGTTGCTCTGGTGGCACTTGCACTGGATGGGATTTCTGGGACCAGACGAGATGGTGTGCTCAGGGTGGTGTGGCTGTAGGCCAGCAGGGCTTCCACTGGCCTTGGGGAACAGCCAGCTGTCAGAGTTGGTGGGGACACTCAGCGTACCTCCCACGTGAAGGGGACTTCTGGCTTATGGTGGTGTACTCTCTGACTACAGGCAAGTCTTGTTGAGCTATAGTCTTTTTTTTTTTTTTTAAATATATTTTATTGATTTTTTACAGAGCGGAAGGGAGAGGGATAGAAAGTCAGAAACATCGATGAGAGAGAGACATCGATCAGCTGCCTCTTGCACGCCCCCTATTGGGGATGTGCCCGCAGCCAAGGTACATGCCCTTGCCGGAATCGAACCCGGGACCCCGCAGTCCGCAGTCCGACGCTCTGTCCACTGAGCCAAACCGGTCTCGGCTGAGCTATAGTCTTTTTAAAAAAGTAATTATTTATTGATTTCAGAGAGGGAAAGAGAGATAGAATTGTTGATCGACTGCCTCCTGCTTGCCCCCTACTGGGGATCGACCCCCCCCACAACCTGGGTATGTGCCCTGACTGGGGATTAACTGACCTCCTGCTTCATAGGTCGATGTGTACCCTCTGAAGGCCTCTGTAGACTGGATAACCATTCCACCACTGAGCCACCAGTTGGCCTAGAATCTTGAGGTGGTGGGTTTCTGTTGACGAACAGGTGAGACATTAGGAAGATGTAGAAAGTCAGCAGGAAGAACCATCAGCTGTGCCATGAGGGTCCATTGGGGTTTTATCTCCTTAGAACATTATCACTCTGGTTATTTCCAAAGTAAGAACTTTGGTTTGCTGGTGGATTTGAATTTTTAAATGAAATTTTGCCTTGGACAAAAGCCTGACTTCCCAAGAGGGGAGCTACTTTCTGGATGAAAATGCAGATGAGCATTGGCTGCTACAGCTCAAGTGGTGATTGTGATGCCCCATGAGCATGGCTAGCACCTTGGCACTCTCCATTGATGCCACAGCTCACCTGTGCCTATCTGTGCTCACTCTGCATTCCACAGGCACCTGGGACACCGCCTGGCACCCCACCTGGGACATGGCAAGTGCATATGTGGAGCAGGTGAAGTGAGAGTGGATGGGGGGCCGGGCGGTAGCAGCCTTCTTTCCATTTCCACCTCATAAAAAGTTGTCTCATCTCCATGGACTTCCGGTGGCTGCACCGTAGGCTTATTGGACTGAATAGGAACTCTTCATAACATGAAACCAGGAACAATCCATTTTCGCATTAAACTGAGTTAATCAAGGTTCACGCCACTTCCACAGCGCGAGTTCCGTACCAAAGCCCTATCTTCCTGGAAGACAGAATGAGAGTTTCAAATTACTGCATTTCATGTTTCATGGGAGAAGTGCATTAGCCGCCACTCAGCTCAGCCTTTCCAGATGGCCCGCTTCCCGGTGCGGGCCCAGCGTGGAGCCGCTGTAGAGCCAGATCCGGCCCGGGCCCAGCAGTGCGAGCAGCCAGGCACACGACCATTGCTGGGCTTAGCCAAGGTAACCTGCTTCGTCTGACATCTCAGGGCTTAGAGACACAGGTAGCATGCCATCCCCATCCCAGTGCCCAGCAATTCCTAAACCCATCGAGAGTCCGTTTTACAAAGAGTCAGTTCCAGGGCTGTAACTGTGATTATTTATTAGGCATCTTCAGAGCTGGGCATGCTGCCTCCGACAGTGGCAGAGCATCGCCTGCTTCCCCAGGGAGGAATTGAGACTGACAGTGGTGCATAGGAGAGCACGTAGGAAAACTCACATGTGCGTCTATGAGCATCTGTGGGACTTCGTTACCTGGGTCGTCAGGAGACCCATTAACAAAGCACTGACTTGCAGTTGAGCACAGTGTCTCCTGGCCTCCTCGTCGGCCACACTTCCCAGTTCTCCTCAGTGTTCATTTTAAGACCAAGGCTGAAAGCATGGCACTGGAACGGAACGACAAAAGGTGTACAACGGTGGGGGATACATGTTTGGGTCACAGGGTAAAAACTGTCAGAGAGCTGGTCTGTGCTGAGGAAGGGGAGTGGTGACATAGAATATAAGTGTCTGGTGAAGATGGGGAACCTGGGAACTGAGGAATGGAGCCTGGGATGTGGGGACAGGAAGGAGCCTGGGCTGTGTACCCCAGGCCCACCCTCTCCCCTCTTCTTCATTCCTCTCTCCAGTGCAAAGCCAAGTGACATGCACAGAGGAACAATGGCAGAAAGAAAGTAACAACAGACATTAGCCAGTTTGGCTCAGTAGATAGAGTGTCAGCCTGAGGATTGAAGAGTCCTGGGTTCAATTCCAGTCAAGGGCACATATTTCGGTTTCAGGTTCCTCCCTGGTCTGGGTCCTGGTTGGGGTGTGTGCAAGAGGCAATCAATGTGTTTCTCTCACATTCATGTTTCTGTCTTTCCCTCTCCCTTCCACTTTCCCTAGAAATCAATGGAAAAATATCCTCAGGTAAGGATTAAAAAAAGTAACTAACAGAGTGAACATGGAGTCTGAACCTCTGGTCACCAGGCCCAGGGGGATGTGAGGTCTCTCTGGGTCATCTGAACCCAAACCTAACTGGGCTGGCTACACAGGAGGCTCCTGAGACGAAGCTATGGGCAGAACCTGAAAGGCAGAGGTAGAGGAGGTAGAGAAAGATGCTCTAACGAACACTAGTGGCTGGGCCCTGGTTGGTTCACCAGCTTGGATGGAAGAGAATAAAGTCCAAATGGTGGCTCATCCTAAAGGCAGTGCTGCACAGTCAGCTGACCGGCTGTATTCAACGTTCCTCCTGAGGGAAGAAGGGAGGAACAGGGCGAGTGGGGCACTCTGCTCCCCAAGGGGTGTGGTCGGTAGGTGTGTGCTCGCTGCAGGATGTGGTCCTACTGCCTGTAAGGCCTGCGGAGCGTGCCCCTCATTCCTGTAAGCTCTTCGCACTAGCCAGGACTGGACCTCTGAGTGTGAGCCAAACCACAGGAAAGGGGTGTGTTGGGAAGCAGTGCACTGTTTCATGGTGTAATTACCGTTACAAACTTTCGAGAAAAGCCATCAGAGAGCAGAGATCTCTGGAGTAAATGGCTGAGGCTCCCAGAGGCAGTGGCCCTGGGACTGGTGTTGGACTTGGCTCACTCTGATGCCTCGGTGACTGAGATGCACTCACCCTCCGCTGGCATGATCCTGATGCTCCTTCCTCTCGCTCTGACCTCCACAGTCTCTCAGATGTGCTGCTGCCTCTTGGACTCCACGGGAAGGCTGCCTTGCACTGGACATGCTATTGAAAGGCACGTCTCAGGTGTGAAAGAAAGTGGTCTCAGAGTCATGCGATTTTCCTTATGTTTATCCAACTTTTCAAATACACCACCAGCCCCGGTGAGTGGCCCTGGGGTATGGATTTTTAGCACAGCATCCTGTAACTGATTGGACTGCATTTTCTGGATGTGATCATGTGATTCATGGCTCAGTGGCTTCAATGTTGATGTAAATGTGATATCTCATCTCTGTTTCTCATGGGTCTCAATTGAAAGTCAAAACATGCCATTGTTTTGGAAGGAAATACGTCTTCATGGGGGAAATGTCCCATTCTGGTATAGTCTGCACACTAATTTTTTTTGTTAATCATCTCCTAAGGGCATTTTCTCATTGATTTTCAGGGAGAGTGGAAGGAAGAGGGAAAGACAAAGAGAAACATTGATGTGAGAAAAACACATCAATTGGTTGCCTCCTGCACATGCCCAACCAGGGCCTAAGCCAGGGAGGAGCCTGCAACCGAGGTACATGCCCTTGACTGGAATCGAACCCAGGACCCTTCAGCCTGCAGGCCGACAATCTATCCACTGAGTCAAACTGGCTAGGGCTGCCCACTAACTTTTGGCTCCATGTAATCATATATGTGATGTCAGCTTCACACCCCTATTACTCATAGAACCAGCAGTTATTACCGTGTCACTATGTATGGCCGAGGGAGGTCCAGGCGATGCAGAGAGAAATGGTTTTACTCTGCAGCACTTCTGTGGATAGTTGGGTGCCCAGTTCCTGACCCATTGACCACATGGCTTGTCATATAACCAGAGACTTGCTCTTATGAAGGGCAGGGGTGGCTGGGGCTGGGATCAGCGTGTGGTAGGCACTGCTGTCAACGCCCTTGCAGCCCATCCTGCCCTGCTGCCCTAGGGTTGTGAGTGGTGAGGAAAATTGTGATTCTTAGCTCTTCTGGGACACTGCCCACCTTTATTTCCTAGGATTTGTGTAGTATTTACATAACTGAAATACCTCCTCAAAACTTCACCATGAGTTAACCCACGATGTGTCCTCTGTCTTTGGCACCCGCCGGAGAGTGTGGGAGGACGGGGTATGGTAGCCATGGTTACAGCCTGAATTTATTATTAATCCCCACCCAATAGGTCGACAGTTGCCAAACCATTTTGATTGCACTCTCTAATTATTTCTAAACTAGAGGCCCCATGCACCAAAATCCGTGCACTTAGCGGGGGTGTCCCTCAGTCTGGCCTGCGCTCTCTTGCAGACCAGGAGCCCTCGGGGGAATGTCTAACTGATGGCTTAGGCCTGCTCCCCATGGTGGGCTGCAGTCTAGCCTCCCTCTGTGGGTGACCAGTGGAATGTTCAGGGGATGGCACCGGCCTGAATGGCTGGCCCCTTACTCCAATCATCCCTTCAACTCTGTACATCGCCATCCCCTCCCTCTGCGCACTGACACCTGCCTTGGCTCGCGTGGTGCTGCCTGCTCACAGGCCCCGCCGACCGGTGTTCTGCCGTTGGGTTGATATGCTTATTAGGTTTTTATTATAGAGGATACATTTATTTGGAGCAGTTTCCAATATGATCTTCATAATAAAGCACGCAAGAAGGACAACCTTCAAAAGGATGAAGTTAAGAAACACTTCTAGGGGGAAGGTCAATGGGGGAAAAATGATATGTGTACTAATATACGTAATACTTTAAACGATAAAAAGAGAAACACTTCTAAACATTGCTTGTCACGTTTTCTGCTTGCAGCTCTTTCTGGAGACTATCGGGCCTGTGCTGGCTGAGTCACCTGCCGCTCGGAAGGGACGGGAAGGGCTGCCCTGCTTCAGCCGGACGAGCCCCCCACGCCTTTTCTCCGCCTCCCAGCAGGCTCCTCCCAGGAAAATCCTCCCCTCCTTCCCTGTTCTTCACCCTCCAGGTTGGACATACAGGCTGGAGCAAGAATAGGCCTGCCGTTGTGAGTCTGCGAAACAGGATTCATTTTATGTATTATTTATTCGTTAGTGCATTATTTTCCATTCGAACAACTCTCGACCTACTTTTGTCCCAACCCATATTTTATTTTCAATATTTGCTCCTATCTTAAAATTAAGTCATCACAAAGATAAAATTACAAAGGGTTTATAGTTCCTCAAAAGAACACTCTCAGAATAAGTAAGTTTACCTGGCCAGCATGGCTCAATGGTTGAGCACTGACCTATGAACCAGGAGGTCAGGGTTCGATTCCTAGTCAGGGCGCATGCCCGGGTTGTGGGGCATGCAGGAGGCAGCCAATCCATGATTCTCTCTCATCATTGATGTTTCTCTCTCTCTCCCCCTCTCTCTTCCTCTTTGAAATCAATCAAAATATATATTTTTAAAAGAATATATAAGTTTGAAGAGTCTAATAAATATCTAGGGAGCTGGCTGCATGGACAGCGTGGCCCCACCGGGAATGTGGGCTCAGCATCCTGCGGTCCTGGTGTCTGTGTTCCTAACAACCACCCAGTTACAGACATGCAGGAAGAGTATTTGCTCTCAGGGTTATGATCTGAATAGTTTTGTTTCCATTTAAAGAAAGTTCCTCTGATTTCCAGTGATAGTTATAAAGGCTGCATCTCTAAATACACATATTTTCGTTTTGCCTGTGAGTGTGTTGTTTTGTAAATTCTGTGTAAACTGAGCGTATATCCTGTACCCTCTTCTGTCTGGCTTCTTTCCCTGAAGTCTGAGGAAGACATGCACCCCGACCCCTTCATCGAAGCCCCCTTGGGGCCCCTCACAGCCTCGGGGACAAGGGTCTGCTTGTTTCATAACAGGGATTTCTTGAATTACTTGCGGTTTTAGATGGAGATGGACTTGGGGTACATGTGCTCATAGGTGTTTCCAATGGAGATAAATGTACTTGACAAGCCTGGTCAGCTGGTCTCTTCCTAACTCTCTGATGTGCCGTTTTTCATGTTGTTACTTTCCAGTAGAATTATGGAAACCATTCCACGAATGGAAGCTGCTTGTTTATTTTGGTTTATTAAAATGTTGTTCTGGTCAGATTGACTTTAGAAGGAATTTTAACAACGTTCAATAGCAGATAAATAATTAATGCACTATGAATAGACGCCTATACGTACTGTAATTTATTAAAACTGATTGAGTGAACTATCACGTTCAAGTATGAAATGTAAAAAAACCGGGTGATCCATGTATATTTTCATCTCTTATTTACTAAATTCCTTTCCTTTTCTGTCTCAGTGAGAAGCACTTCTCTTGAGTTTGGCCCAAGCATTAAACCGAACACTGATGGCTGAGGAGGGTAAGTCCCCCGACACCCGGACTGTAGAAGCTGTTTTGGCAAACGGCACACATCATTAGCCAGCATTTCCAGGTGCTTTTGGAGATACGTGCCTTCGGGGATGGGCCGTGAATCAGAAAATCACAGTTTCCTTTCAAATGGCTTTATGCATTTTCTTTAATGTTTAATGGAATGCACTTATTTTTATTTTGTTGTTTTATGGGGGGGGTGTTTTGATGCGAACATTTTAATGAATGAATGATATTTTTTATAAATTAATCTCAGTGGCCAAAATTGTTCCCCAAAATGTGCTAGGACCACTTTTAAAGGCTGTAAAGTCAGTAATGAAAAACTCCTTGGTTTATGGTCTCAAAGAAAGGGTCATGGCAGCCTGTTTATAAACGATCCAATTAAAAGGAGGAAGCTGTGCGGAGCTGTTTCCTCATGTGCATTACATGAAGCCTGAGCTGCCAGCTGCTGCAGGGATGGGGTTGGAGATGGGGGAGCAATGGGGCTCAAGGACTCACAGGCGGGTGATGGGGTGCAGGGATGGACGCAGTGCTCATGCTCCATTATGTCTCACATTCCTGTGGTCACAGGATGCTCACCTGGGTTCATGGGTTAGGATGCAGATCTTAGCCAGCCTTCAGGTGCCTCCATCTCTCTGGGGAGCAGTCCTGTCACAGGCCAGCTTTACTGGGGAACCACCTTCTGGACTGGGGGCCCTGGGAGCTGCTTGGCCACTCTTAGGACCCTTCTCTTCCTGGGACCTGGGGTGGGAAGCGCTCAGCCCAGCTCCCAGCCATCCCCCTCTGCACACGTGGTCACCCTGCTGGGCCGCACAGTTACCAGCAGCACCTGTACACAAGGGCCAAGTCCCTTTCTACCTGATGACAGAACTTGCCCTGACCAGCACGCCCTTCCCTGGAACTGACTCTTTCTGTGTATGAACAGAGGGCAGGCATGCTTTCTTCACCGTGGAATGTAGGATTCTAAGAGTCCGTACCCACCCTGGTATCCATCATGGCTCTGCTGCTGCCGAGGCATGCACGTCACAGGCCTGCCCAAACCTGCCTGCCCCGTGCAGCCAGAACAGGAGGGTTCCTGTGCGGCCAGTCCTAGGTCCGAGTGAGAAGGTGCAGTAGCAGAGCTGGGATTGCTAGCACTCAGCATGCTCTCAGGCATCAAGACACAGGCAGGCCACAGTGAGCCCAGCCCTGGGCGGAGTATGTCACCTGACCTCTCGGGCCTGACTAACGAGAGTCCTAGGTTAAGATTCGTTGCTATAGCAAAGCCCCAGATGGACAGGGCAGTGTCTGTCCTATTCTTGGCCCCTGTCCGCGGCCTCCGTCTAATGCAGGTGTTGAAGGAACAAATGAACAGGACCCGGGATTGTCGAGGCTGGCTACTATTTCTGTCTGCAGAGTCTGGGTTGTGCTTATTTCCCAGCCACCTGTGTGTTCGCAGAAGAATTGGATCTCACCCATAGCAGTTCTAACACTTAGAGCAGAAATCCGCAGCATTAGGAAAGGACTTTCTTGGGGACATACGTCGCTCCCCATTCAGGACCATGAAGCCACCTGCTCGGTGTCAGGTGTGTGTTTTTCAGAGTGCTAATTTAAGGACGAGTCGCTAGAAATTTATTTGAAGTAGAGAAAAGTGACACATGTTATGTATAATAAAAAGTGATTCTGGCTTTAGTATTTTTCTACAAATATGCTTCTTATTTTAAAATCAATGCCTGCCACCTGCATAAGCACACGTGAGCTGCTCTGCGTTTGCACCCCCCCAACCCCCCAGGCATGGACACCTCCCCCGGGGATGGGGAGAAACATCTTAATTGGTTCTGACCTTTTCAGGTTTCTAGAACAGCCGCTCAGTCCCGGCGGGCAGAGCGAGGGCACACCTATGTCCCAGTCCAGCTCAAACCAGCCCCAGCTGCGCTGGTTGTAGATTCGCTCCTACATAGCCCACCCGAAGGTCCCAGAGTAATTTTCACCCGGTGCTGAGCCCGGAAGTGGAAGGGCCACGTCAGTCTGAGTCACGAAGGTGGTGGGGTGACAGGTGCCTCTCCCACGTCCGGGCGAGGATGCACAGTAATGGGTCATTTCCAAAACCTTCCACCAGTGCCAGGAATAAGGGGATTTTTCAGAACGAAACACAGGAATATTTCCTGGTGTAAATAATAGATAAAGAACAAAAGAGAGTAAAGGAACATAATCCAGCAGGCACCCTCTCTGGGGATAATAAAACCTAAAAAGTCCAATTTGTGCAGCGAGACCCATTAGGCAGGAAGTCAGTGAGCCAGATGCTGCCGTCTGCAGGGAAGGACCCATTGGGGTTCGATGCCTCGAGTGGGAACCACAGGAAGGGGCTGCCTGCGTTTCACTCCTCTGCCGGGCCAGTGCAAGCAGCTTCCTCTCAGCCAGTCTGCTGCACGGGAGCCACACAGAGAGACCGTGCGGCCACGAAGCTGCACGTCAGCAGCACCCTCACTGGGGAGGCAGTCGGTCCGCGTGTCCTGTGAATTCCCGAGTTCTGGACTTTCTGAGCTGATTTCTGTGGAGAAGCATATCTTGTCACAGAAGTTTTGTTGTTGTTAATTCTCACCTAAGGGTATTTTTTCATTCATTGAGAGAAGTACCTGCCCCCGACCAGAATCGAACCCAGGACCCTTCAGTTCACAGGCCAATGCTCTGTCCACTTAGCCATACCAGCCAGGGCTAGGCATTCTTTTCTAAGATGAGGCTAGTGTAAAAACAGTCAAGTTCAGTCCTGGCCGGTGTGGCCCACCCACTGATTCCCAGTCAAGGGTTGCAGGTCCCACCCATCAGTGTGTCTCTCACATCACTGTTTCTCTCTCTCATCCTCCCTCCCACTCTTTCCAAACATCAATGGAAAAATACCCTGGGGTGAGGATCAACAACAACAAAACCTTACATGTGTGTTCGCGCCTAGGTTTCCTCACTCCTGGTCCTGCCGGTGGCACAGTGCAGTCTGTCCGATGCCTTTTACTCCCCACCCCTCCTCCCTTCCCCCGGCCCTGGGTGCACCCTGAGGAACAGCCCAGAGGACTCCCTGGCTGGGCAGACCATTGCCTGCGTGGCTTAGTGGTTGAGCATCAACCTGTGAATCAGGAGGTCACAGTCTGATTCCAGGTCAGGGCACATGCCTGGATTGTGGGTTCGATCCCTAGTAGGGGATGGTGCAGGAGTTAGCTGATGGATGATTCTTTCTCATCAGTGATGTTTCTCTCTCCCTCTCTATCTCCCTTACTCTCTGAAATTAACAAAAATATTTTTTAAAATGCGGTAATGGCTACAAACGTGACAGTGTTGATGTGACAGTGATGATGAAAATGTGGTGATGACATGAACGTGTCGATGATTGGTGTCCAGGACCAGGACTCAGGAGTGAACCTGAGCTAGAAATTGAACCTTACTCGTCTCAAGGTGAGTCGGCCCAGGACACGGAAGGGGGTAAAGCACGGAGGAAAATCGGCCCATCCCTCCGACGAGGCTTTGCAAAAGGCAGAGACAGGGAAGCCGTCAGGTTAGAGACATGGAACAAAAAAATGAAACCTCAACTGTTCCGCCGGAGAGACGTGCCCAAGAGAGGCAGGCACACCATGGGACGCACTCCCACCAGCTCGGGCAGAACCGGCCCTGTTCCGCTTGGATCAGCAGGAGCCCCTCTGTTACACGAGGACAAGCACAGGCTTCCCTGGGATCAAGTGCAGTCTCGGGAACAACACTGCCCGCTGGCTGAGGCCGGACGAGCATCTAGCAGGTGCTGCCTTCCCCGGGACGTATCACCTTGCTGTAGGTCTTTCATTGACAGGTTTTTAATTGAGAAAATACAGGCGGCAGCCCCTGTGGGTGACTTGTCTTCAGATCCCTTCCAGTGCCTTGAGTCCTCCATGTGTTGTAATGAGATTTCCTCCGGAACAGGTAAGTGGGTAAAAATGTGTGGTTCTGGGGTCAAGATGTGGTTTCATAAAAATAAATATGTGTGTTAACGTGACATGTCATGATAATTGCTCCCTGACAGCCACGTGTTTTCAATTAGAGGGCACATGAGGCACTGCCCTGTGGATGTGAGGGCTGGTGACCCAGCATTCTGGGGTCCTCCCTGTCCCTTCCATTTGCTCCACCCCTTCCTCCTCCTCTAATGCCCCTCCCTCTCAGACCTGGGAGTCTTATCTTGGTTTGTGGGATTTAAAATGCTGGTATTTCATGCTGGGCCTCAAGGTACCCTGGAGCGACGATTGAGTGCTGGATGAAGGAAAAGCAGCCAAGGCTAAAATTGATTAAATATGCCACCCGCCCCGGAGAGTTCTCAGGCAGAGAAAGCCGAGGGTGAGAGTGTTGCCCGTGAACAATTGAGACAAATCTGATAACATCTGATACAGATGCCGTGACCAGTGGGCCAGTGAGCAATCAATGGCGAGAAAGGAGTCTGAACTGGACCCTTTGTGCCCCCATGTAGGTGGCTCTGGTTCTTACATCAGCACCCGGCACAGAACATCCACTCTGCGCACAGTCTCGAGGTAACGAATGAATGGCAAGAGCGGAGACCTCGTGTGGCCGTGCGAAGAGCAGGAGGGGCATCCCTGGTGGAATGGGGAGGGCTGAGACAGAAACACCCATCCCTGTCGACTGGCACTGTCCACAAGCTGACTTCCTGAGGCGTGTCAGGGAGAAGGGTGCAGACACCTGTGTGTACAGGTGAGGAGTCCGTGTCATCCAGGTGACAACCTAAGGATGTGGGCAGCGTTGGGGCCTGGGCTCACAGGCAGATGGAAGCCACACCTGCTTCGTTGCTATTGTTGGGGCTTTGTTACTGTTAAAAACACTTATTTAAAAAATTGATTTCAGAGAGGAAGGGAGAGAAACATCCATGGTGAGAGAGAATCCTGGATCGGCTGCCTCCTACACACCCCACACTGGGGATCAACCCCACAACCCAGGTGTGTGCCATGACCAGGAATCAAACCATGACACTCAACCACTGAGACAGAATTTTGTAATTCTGCTTCTAAAATGTGACGCTTTCATAGAATCCTTTCATCTCTTATTGTCCCCTCCTCCTCTTTTATCAGAGGTTCGGACTCTTTTCTCCGCCAAATCTCAGTGTTTTCTTGCATCTAGGCTGGCCTTACGCCAGTTAGCAGTTCCAGGAGTGAGTTGTCATAAGTTTGGCTGAGGACACAAAATAGCAAAGACGCATCAGGAGAAGTTCCTACTCAAAGCCACACTGTTCCCACCTGGGACTCAGGCTGAGACTCCAAGCCTTGGTGGGTGAGGGCTCGAGGGCGGACGCTCAGGAGGGGCCTGCCGGCCATCTCTCGGGAAACTGGGCCCCTGCCTCGGCTTCAGCCTTGGTCCCGGCCTCCACAAAGACGCCTTTTCATGATGAACTTGCTAAGAAACGGCTCATCTCTGACAAGGCTGGGCATTCCTCAGAGAGGCTTTTTCTGTGTGTTTTTGTTGTTGTTGTTGTTGTTTTTCCCCCTTAAAATACAAAAAGAGCCAAACATCTGGGCACCAAATGCCCAGAGGCTCTGGGAGGGTCCTCGGACACTCTGCTCCGGGAGATGAGAAGGTTGCCAGCTCGTTCGTGTGCAAAGGCTCGGCTGTCCCCTACCCCCAGGTGACCTCCATCCCAGGGAAGCGGGATCCGCTAGTCAGGGAACCGGCCTGGCCATGGGAGCCCTGCTCTCGGCTGGAGGGTGCGAGGTGCCCGACGCAGAGGCTCTGAGCCAGGCATCTGCTGTAAGTGGTTCCAGGCAGCGGCCTTGGATCCGTGAGGACTGCCATTGAGAACAAGCCCTGAAATCACTCAGCCTGACAACACGGCAGAGACGAGACTCCAGTCTGCTTGCCCAGCAGCACATCTGCCACCGATAACAGTTCCTGCTGCTGCTCCGGCGTCATGTCCGCGGAAAGTCCTGAAGCATGTCAGGACTGTGGGAAAGGGGCCCACGCTGCCTGAGAGCCAGGTGTCCCTGAGAGTGACCCTGGAAAAGTCTTAAATTCCTAAACCAGTGGTCGGCAAACTTCGGCTCGCAAACCACATGCGGCTCTTTGGCCCCTTGAGTGTGGCTCTTCCACAAAATTCCACGGCCTGGGCAAGTCTCTTTTGAAGAAGTGGTGTTTGAAGAAGTTTAAGTTTAAAAAATTTGGCTCTCAAAAGAAATTTTAATCGCTGTACTGTTGATATTTGGCTCTATTGACTAATGAGTTTGCCAACCACTGTTCTAAACCAATTTCTTCTATTGGGAAAACTTCTACCTCATAGAATTCTTAGAGATTCAATATGATAATGAGTAGAGTATTACTATCATACTTATTCCTTTTTAAATATATTTTTATGGATTTCATAGAGGAAGGGGGAGAGAGAGAAACATCAATGATGAGGGAGATTCATTGATTGGCTGCCCCTTTCATGCCCCCCCCCACCAGAGATGAAGCCCACAACCTGGGCATGTGCCCTGACCAGGAGTTGAACTGTGACCTCCTGGTTTATAGGTCGACACTCAACCACTGAGCCACACTGGCCAGGCACTATCATTCTTATTCTATCCATGTTCACCGGAATTCTAATCTCACCACCTTCTTTGTCCCCAAATCTTTTCATTTATTTTCAGTTGGAAATGCCACACTTCCCAGGAAGTGACCCCAGGTGTCTCCCTAATCTGAAGCATCCCACTTTGACCTTCACAGACGATGCTGCTGGAATTCATCTGTGTCAGTCCGGCTTCCTGTGAGGCAGTGAGACCCCGAAACTTAGTAGTGACAGTTGACCTGTGTCCCCTTGGCTCCTGGTGAGCTCTGCAGGCATGTCCATGGGAGCTGCAGGTCATCGAGCAAAAACCCGGCTTGAGGGACGGGATTTCCTCCCTGCCCTCTGTCCTGGCAAGGGCTTTTATAGTCAATTCGAGAAAATGTCACGTGACACGGGCGATATGAAGCTGAAACTCAACCATAATTTTATCTATACACACGGTAGCACAACCCCCTAGGGAGTTATCTTAAGCAGTATTAGTAGTGGAGGCCACTGCCATAATTTGGTCTGTTTTAAAAATATTTTTTATTGATTTCAGAGAGGAAGGGGGAGATAGAGAAGCATCAACGATGAGGAAAAATCATTGATTGGCTGCCTCCTGCATACCCCTCAAGGGATCCAGAGTGCAACCCAGGCATGTGCCCTTGACCAGAATTGAACCCAGGACCCTTCATTCTGCAGGCCAATACTCTATCCGCTGAGCCAAACCAGCTGGGGCTATGCTCTTTACGTAGGTTATAATTTTCAAAGGATGTTGCATCTGAAGAGGATCATAATTCCTGCGCTGTGGGTCACCTCAGCGCTCAAGAATGAATTGCTGATTTTCCCAACCATCCTACATTTAAGCTCAGCCCTGCACTCCTGGGCCCCATTAACCTGTCATCGGCTGTAATCTGTTTCTGGGGGAAGATAATGCCTTGGCACTTAAATGTTTTACTGATACCTGCGCTAGGTCATCCTAGCAGAGAAGTAAGCAGCTGTGTGATGGTCGTGGGGAGGCTGACAAGACCGAGCAGGCGTCGCTAGCATCTGCAGTGGGTGAGGATGCCATGGAGAGACACTCCCACTGTACCCGCTGACCCAAAGCAGGGGTGCACCTCACGTGGAGGCCTTCCAACTGTAGGGATCTTCCCACTGTAGGGGTCTTCCCCGTGTCTGATCCTGCCCACGTTTCACGGGTGCTCAGATGCATCTTCGGAAGAAGAATTGGATCCTGGGGGCAGAGAACAGTCCTCACAGGCGGGCAACGGGTATTTACATGTGTTCAAAGTGTCCAGAGCAGGTTTTTTCAAAGTAGGACTCTTGACCCAGCTGCCTGAGAATCGCCTGAAATTGTGTGAAATTTCACTTTGCGGCCGCACCCCAGACCCACTGGCTGGTGCCCTGAGCATGTGTGTTTAACCAGCAGAGCTGAGCAGCTGCCAGGAAAGGGGCCCTAGAACAGCAGTCCATGTCACTGTGGGCAACTCCAAGTTTTTTAGAGAAAGGGAAATAGTGAGAAATTACACTCAAAAGAGATAAAAAAAACAAAACAAAAACAAACCAAACACCTCAATAGCTGCATCTGCCTGTCTCATTCCTACTTCTAAGGCAGAGACCTGTTCCCTATGGGGTCCATATGGTTCTGTGGGCCTGGGGTCCATGTGGTTCTGGGGTCCTGGGTTCATGTGGTCTGGTGGTTCTTGAAATGCCTACACACTGTTTGCGAGGATGGAAGCAATGCAGTAGAAAAGCCATTGTGCTTCACACCCGATTTTCCTTCACTTTGAGGATTCACATTATAGTCTGGAAAGATCCCCAAGATTTTCTTCATTCCCATAGAAAGAGAGTATTTATCCTTACTTGTCTTTGACTCCAAGTATAAGATGAAACAGCTTGGATCCCTTTCTGGGTGTGTTTATGATTTATGCTCTTCAAGGCAATTTTTGGAGTTAATAAAATGTAACAGGGTGGTAGCGGTACAGTGCGGGCAGCAAGGAGGTACGTATCTGAGCCCCATCTGGCATCGCAGGAAGGGACGGCGCCAAATTTATAACTTAGCTATGACGTCTAATAATCACCAAATGTTCCACCAGACCCCCTTGGCTACTTCCCTGACAGCAGAGACATGCACACACACACCAGTGGGAAGATGCAGGTTTCGCATCGTAACCAAAGTCAGCCCCTTCTGTCTCCCAATAGCCTCCAGGAAGGTCACTCTGACATACCACATGGCTCACTTTTCCCCAGGACACTGAACCTGCATCATGCACACGTGTACATGTCTACATGGGAACACAGACACAGAAATGCACGATGAGTATTGATGGGAAAAATAATGCTGGCGTGTAAGTTCTTTCTCTTGAAGACACAGTCATACAGCATTGCCAGGATAGCCATTGCTTTGGGGTACACCTGATATAATTTGTTTGGAGGCCAGTTGGGATGTGCCTCATTTGTTGCCATTTAGTTTTTTTTCATTAACAGACTTTATTTTACTAAATATATTTTTATTGATTTCAGAGAGCAAGGGAGAGGGAGATAGAAACATCAATGATGAGAGAGAATCGTGGATTGGCTGCTTCCTGCACACCCTCTCTTGGGGATCGAGCCTGCAACCCTGGCACGAGCCCTTGACCATTTCAAATCCAGGACCCTTGACCAGTATCAAATCCAGTCTGTAGGCCGACGCTCAGTCCACTGAGCCAAACCAGCCAAGGCCAAGGACATTATTTCTTAGAGCACCTTTATGTTTCCAGAAAAATTGACCAGAAAGTAATGGCATCTCCCCTCTACCCCTCCTCACCTCTGACCCAAAGTTTCTCTTAAAAGGTCGCATTAGTGACAGATACTTATAACCATTGGTGAGTTACTACCGACATGTTAATGAACTAAAATCCACCCACAGTTACGAAAGGGTTCATTCTGTGAATACAGCTTATGAGTTTTGACAAATATAGTGTCATGTATCCATCATTACAGTGTCACTATACAGAACAGTGTCACTACCCTACATGCCCCCTCACTCCTTCTTGAACACCCTTTTTTAATGCAGATCCAAGTATCAGGCCTATGTAACTTCCTTCTTTCAATGTTTCTCACAGGGCAGAACAGTGGGAATCAAATCCATTGTTTGTCTGAGAAGGTCTTTATTTCTCCTTCACTTTCAAGAATGTGTTTGCTGGCTGCAGAATTCTGGACTGACTTTTCTCTTGACACTTCAAATACTCCGTTTTCTTCTTGCTCCTGTGGTTTATGAATACAAGTCTGATGTCATATTTTGTTCCTAAGTGAGGTGGATCTCCACTCCCCACACCCTTTGTCTTTGGTTTTCTAAAGTTTGACTTTGATATCCTAGGTCCCAATGTTTGGGTATTTATCCTGTTTGGTGCTGTCTGAGCTTCCTGAATCTGTGGTTTGGTATCTGTCTTTAATTTTGAAAACTTCTCAGACATTGTTACTTTATATTTTTCTTTCTTCTTCTAGCATTCCCATTACATATATGTTATATCTTTTGTAATTGACAATTCTTGGCCATTCTGTTCTTTTTTCCCCCCTCTTTTTACATTTTAGTTAGAGAAGTTTCTCTTGACATATTTTTGAGCTTGCTGGTTCTTTCCGTCTACAGTTGATCCTCTCAAGACATTTTTCATTTCTATTACAGAGTTTTGAGGTTCTGGATATCCTTTCTATTCTTTCTTAGTTTCCATTTCTCTATTTATATTACCTATCTCACGAGTTGTCCACTTTTTCCACTACTTGTACACAAATCCTAGTTGTTTGGAATCTGCGGTCTGATCATTATGGCTGATTCTGATGCTTGCTTTGTCTCTTCAGATGATGTTTTTTGCCTAATAAGATGTCATGTCGTTTTTTACTGGAGTTGGACATAATGTACTGGATTAAAGTAACTGAGGTCAGTAGTCCTTCAGTGTTCGGTTGTGTTTACCTGGCCAGGAGGAGGGCATGTGCGCTGTCTGCTGCAGCAATGGTGTCAGGGGCCAAACTTTCCTTTGCTGACCTTTACTTTTATCTTCCTTTTGGCCTTTGGTTTCTGTAGAGACTTCTTAATTGGTGTCTGCGACCTACAGCTCTTTCTGTTGTAAATCCGTTATCACTCGAGAACCCTGCTGATGTGCCGAGGTGCAGGGAGGGTCCTGGGAGCTCAGAAAGCCTGGACCACCTCTGGCCAGAGCAGGAAGAGCCAGGCAGCGGACAGAGGTGGGTGACAGAGCAGCATGAAGAGAATGGAACAGTCACTGGCAGGAATATTTCATTATCCATTTGGGTTAAAAGCGGAAACTCGTGTGCCCATTGTGATGGTACATCTTATGTCAGCTTGACCGGACTCCAGAGGGGCATGCTATTTGATCAAATGTGATTCTGGGTGTGGCCAGGAGTTTCCAGGTGAGATTAAGATGAAGTCAGTGGACTAAGTACAGCTCACCCCCCACAGTGTGTGGCCTCATCCCCTCTCCTGGAGCCTCATGGATCCAGCAGGAGGAGGTCTGCTCCCTGTCTGGCTCTGAAGTGAGTGAGGCTGGGCCTTCGACATCGGATGTGGATGGAGCTCTTGCCGCCACCTCGCCTGGTTCTCAGGCCGTCAGACTGCAATCTGGGCCTTCTCAGCCCCCATTTCTTCTGGGTCAATTACACACACACACACACACACGAGACATTTACAAACATGTGTGCATACATCTCCTGTTCTGCTTCTCTGCAGAACCTGAAAAATACCAATGATATTATAATCAGTTTATATTAATATGATACTAGATTGATAATCAATGGACATGACATTTAAAAACTGTTACACTGAAACTGTCAGAAGTAAATGCTTTTAGCCTGGGTGACGTGGCTTAGGGGTTGAGTGTCAACCTATAAACCACAAGGTCACAGTTCGATTTCAGGTCAGGGCACTTGCCTGGGTTGTGGGCTCCATCCCTGGGGGGTGGCGGGGGGGGGGGAGACATTCAGGAGGCAGCAGAGCAATGATTCTCATCATCGATGTTTTTTTCTCCTCTCCCTCTCTGAAAATAAAAGTAAATAAAAGTATATTAGAAATATTTTCTGTATATAGGAAGTATTAACAGGTTACCAAAACTTTCAAGACATTTAAAAAATGAAAAGACATTTCAAAATAAAAATGTCTGTTAACCACTATGCTTATTAGGCTTGTTACTGAGTATAGTGAAATTTTCTAAAATTCCTCCAAAATGCAAAACATAGCAACTGCACAAACAGTGCCTCTAAATTTCCCGGGGCTATTTTTTCCAGCTACATTCTCAGTGATCTCACAGTTACTAAGACGCTCAGACCCACGAGGTTTCCACGGATGGTGGCGTGCGGGAACAGCTGTGCATCTCAGCCACTTCCCAGGCCCGCGCTCTGCTCCGAGGCTCAATCAGGCGGTGAAGGCGGCGGCGGAACTGGGACTTCCTGCACCAAATGATTTTGTTTAAGGTTGTTCGGCGTGTGCTCCGCCCCCTTAATCAAGCTGACGCTGTGGGTATTTTGGGTTGTGTGGGCATGTGGCTGTGAATAGATGCAAAATCTTCCCGTTTTCAAAGATGTTCTTTGTTTCTCCGTGACCGTCACCACGTGCATTTGAAAGGGTAATTTCTCTTGTCCGGGCCTGGAAGGTCTGTTCAGTATAGAGCAAGTCCTCCCCACCCCCACTCTGAGAACTGTCCTCCAGGACAGCAGCACCCCTGAACCCCTTCCCCCACTCTTGAGAATTGTCCCCCAGGACAGCAGTGCTCCTGACCCATTCTCCATGAACAAGGTGCTTCTGGGGAGCAAGGTTCTCCACCGTCAGCCATCTTCTGTGGCATGGCCAGCCCTTAGAGTGAGCACTTCTTTAGTATAAAAACAGCCTGGCCAGCATGGCTCAGTGCCTGAGCATTGACCTATGAACCAGGAGGTCATGGTCCCATTCCTGGTCAGGGTACATGCCCAGGTTGCGGGTTCGGTCCAGTGTGGAGTTCCAGGAGATAGCCTATCAATGATTTTCTCTCATCATTGGTGTTTCTATCTCTCATTTTTCCTCTCTGAAATCAATAAAGTTATATTTAAAATAAATAAATAATAAACCAAGATGGCAGCATAGGTAAATACCTAAACTGCTGTCTTGCACAACAATTTCAAAACTACAACTAAAAGACAAAATGGACGTTTTCCAGAACCACAGGAAAGCTGGCTGAGTGGAAATTCTACAATTACAGAGAAAGAGAAAAGCACACAGAGACTCAGAGAAGCTACAAAAGCCTGAGGTACGGAGACATGTGCGGAGATGATGGGTGGCTGAGTGCCTGGCTGGCTTTCTCTAGTGGGAAGGAGACAAAAGTTCCTGACTACACTGAACCCCAGTTCCGACTGCACTGAACCCCAGTTCTGACTGCACTGAACCCGTTTCGGGTGAGACCCTGGGGACCCAGGCTCATATGGAGGGAATCTAGATTGTCAGGTGGAAACTCAGGGGAGCCATGAAAGGCAGAGGACTGGAGGCGTGCATGCAAGTGCATGCAGAGAGGACTGACTGTTGAGCGTGTCATGGGCTTTCTCTAGCAGGAAGGAGAAAAACCCCCCAACTGCGCTGAACTCCAGTTTTGGGTAAGAATCTGGGAATCCAGATTCATTGGGGGAGAAACTGGACTGTCTGGCAGCAGGCGAAACTAGAGGATGGCTCTCTCTCAGAGGTGCTTACAGTGATTACTGAGGGACACTTGGACCCAGGGGCCTCAAAGGGCAGGGCTGATGGGAAGCCAAGGCTGTCTGCTCAGCCCTGAGACTCCACCCCATCCAAGCTGAGCACAGAGGCTTTTGCAATTATACTAGTCTTGTCCCATAAGGCTGTCTCCAGCACAGAAGCTCTCCTGGTATAGATACAGCTGATCCTCTCAGCCAATTGGTCTGGAGGTCAGTTCCTCCCAGTAATACAACAACAATCAAGATTTAACCACAACAAGGCAGTACACACAGCCCACAAAAGGGTGCACCAAGAGTGTCCACCTCAGGTAACTGGGGAGGCCAAGACACTGGGCTCTATAGGACACCTAGCACACTAAGCTACCCTACCAACTCAGGGAAGCAGTGAAAATGTGGAGACAAAGAAACATCACAAATGAAAGAAATGGAGGAAAATAAATGACTGGTTATAGAGTTCAAAACCATGGTTATAAGGTTTTTCAAGAATTTCCTAGAAAAGGGCGATAAATTTAGCAAGACCCTTGAGGATATGAAAAAGGACCAACTAGAAATTAAACATACACTGACTGACATAAAAAATATTATACAGAGACCCAACAACAGACTAGAGGAATGCAAGAATCAAGTCAAAGATTTGAAATACAAAGACACAAAAAACACTCAACCAGAAAAACAAACAAAAAGAATCCAAAAATTTGAGGTTAGTGTAAGAAGCCTCTGGGACAACTTTAAACGTACCAACATCAGAATTATGGGGGTGCCAGAGAAGAGAGAGAGCAAGATACTGAAAATCTATTAGAAGAAATAGTGACTGAAAACTTCTCCTACTTGGTGAAAGAAATAGACTTACAAGTCCAGGGAAAGCACAGAACTCCAAACAAAAGGAATCCAAAGAGGACCACACCAAGACATATCATAATTAAAATTCCAAGAGCAAAAGACAAAGAGTATTAAAAGGAGCAAGAGAAAAACAGTTAAACAGATACTATGCAGGCCAGATGGAAGTGGCAAGAAATATTCAAAGTGATAAATAGCAAGAACCTACAACCAAGATTACCCAGCAAAGCTATCATTTAGAATTGAAGGTCAGATAAAGAGCTTCACAGATAAGAAAAAGCTAAAGTAGTTCATCAACACCAAACAAGTATTATATGAAATGCTGGAAGGTATTCTTTAAGAAGAGGAAGAAGAAGAAAAAGGCAAAGATAAAAATTATGAACAACAAATACATACCTATCAAGTGAATCTAAAAATCAAGTGAATGAAAAATCTGATGAACAGAATAAACTGGTAAATATAATAGAATCAGGGGCATTTAAAGGGAGTGGACTGACAATTCCAGGGTGTAGGGGGTGCAGGAAGAGACTGGACAAAAATTGTACACCTATGGATGAGGACAGTGGGGTGGAGATAAGGGCAGAGGATGGGGTGGGAACTGGGTAGAGGAGAGCTATGGGGGGGGAAACAGAGGAACAATTGTAATAATCTGAACAATAAAAATTTATTAAATTAAAAAATAATAAATAAAAGTATTGGGCTCATTTTGTTATTTTAGGGAAAAGGCTATTTTGATCCACACGGGGGTGTTTCTGAGTAACTTGAAGTTATTTTAATCCCTGCCTACGACCCCGGGCATGTCCTGCAGTGAAGAGGTCAGACCTAGTCACTGCCCCGCCCACCCCACCGATGCTGCTTGCCTGTCTTCTGAGAGGGCACATCTCCCCTTGCTCTAACACCCCTGGGGCCCTCGTCATCCCTTGCTCACTGACACACAGTCCATGTTTGCTTTTCTTCCACCGCATTGCTACCTGCTGTGAATTGTCAGTAGGACGGGAGCTGTCCCTTAACCTCTCACATGCAGGGAAGCTGCTGGGTGGGTCACTAACAAGGACGTGCATTACAGGGGCTGTGACTAAAAAGTTCGTGTGCCAGCTGGGGGCCCACGGGGGAGCGTGTGAGAAGAAGAAGCTGTGCCTGCCCCCTCCCTACCCCCAGCCCCGCCACCTCCATGCTGACAGAGGTGATTGTGGGCCCCACCCGCGTGGGGCCTCACCGTAGCCCAGGAGACAGACACAGAGCAGGCAGCCTCCAGCAGCCCCCATTGGAAGCTGCACTGACTCACAGCCAACCAGCTCCACCTCAATAGTCTCAGGTCTGGGACCCTCTCATCCCCCAGCTCCTCATCCGAGACCCTGACCCTGTGACCCTGAACTCTGACCTGCAGCCTTCCCGAGACAAGCCCTGCAGTTGGTCCTGAGCTGCTCTGCACGGCTTCGCACAAATCCTGCTCGGTCACCTGCACGTCATTCCTCACCTGTTCACCTGCTTCCTGACTCGGGCTGCTCTGCATTTCCGGGCGTGTCCCAGGGCATGGGAAAGATGGATGGTTCAGGTGCTGGTCAGCAGAAGGCTGCACCCCAAATCAACGTCTGTGACAGTGTTGTCTGAGACAGAAATTAGAGCAGCCAGCACAAGGTCCCGGCCCCGAGGGACATGGAGATTTAGGGGTTCTGTGCCTGAGAAGTTATGGATACACATGTGGCTAAGCCTCCGGATGAGCCTGGGGTGGAGGGGTGACTTACCACGAGGTTAAGGATTTTGAGTGACAGGGACGGGAGGAAGGTGTGCAGTGAGGAAGGTGGGAGGTGGTGGCAGGCCTCCGTGGGAGGCGTGACACGGGGGTCGTGGGTTACCCTTGCTGGACAGGCAGGACTGGAGATGGGGTTGCAGTGACCAGCTCAGTTGTAGCCACAGGTCAGAGGGAGCAACACTTGAGCACGGAGCTCTCAGGTCTGCCCTCCTAGGGCCCGGCCTCGGCCTTTACACAGCAGAGCTGCTTTTGCAAAGCATCGCTGTGTTGCCAGTGCCCTGGATGGCTGGGGGGCGGGGGGACCTCCGGGTCTCAGGACAGAGACCTCGGGCTTCCCTGCCGTCCAGGTGGGCTGGTGGCTGCGTGGAGGGGCCACTCTGCAGGGGCGGGGAGGCGGGAGGCAGGGAGCGCGGCTGCCTCTCTTACAGGTGCCTCCCGAGGTGTCACAGATGCCAGACGGAAGGGTGGGATTGGCACTGACATTGGCACTGAGGTTCAGTTCCTTGCCTGAGGCCACACGGTGTTTGATGGCAGACTCAGGGAAAGCCAAGTTCCCTGTCATTCTATGTCACATTACCTTCTCACCTCCGGCCCGACTTCCCCCAGAGGAAGTGAGCTGAAACCCTGTCACTCAAGGTGGTGAGCACCTGCACCGCACACCGGGTTGGGAAACCAGACTCCTCAGAATCCACAATGTGTTTCTTTCACAATCAGCACATGCAGGCCTAGGCCTTCCCTCCCTCCGACTCTGCAAAGCTGCTGGACAACAGCGAGAGGCAGGTTAGAGCGAGACAAGCCCCTACTCGGGAAGGGTCATGGTTCGGTGCTCAGCTGGGACCTGAGGCCGAGGGGGCCAGGCCAGCCGGGTGACCTGGACCAGCGCCAACACGGATGGGCAGAGGATAGGTTACTCATGAACTTGCCAACGTGCCAGACTCCAGGCCTGTGAATGACAGCTCAGACATGTACGAACAGTCCAGGCTGAGCCGAATGTCACAGCCTGGGAGGGAACCGTGTGGAAAGGAAGAAAGCGGGCTTCCTGCACTAGAGACAGAAGGGAACCAGCGGAGATATAGGGCCCATTCATTGCATAAGCACCGGTCAGGTGTTCTGCACACCTTACACACACGTGCACACACACACATGCACACACACATACACACACATTACATACATGCACACTCACATATGCATGCACATGCACACACACAAATGCAAACACACAGATGCACACTCATTACACACATGCACACACACTCAAATACACAAATGCATACACACTCACATGCATGTATACATACAACTCATATTACTAACACATATGCGTGCACACACATACACTCACACACTCTCACACATCCACACGTGATGGCATGGATAACCCGGTAGCTGGGTGGCAGTATGGTTAACATGGGGGTGGGGACACAGTCGGAAAGTTGGATTATCTTCTTGAGTAAATATTTGGGCTGATTTCTCAGCAAACACGAGTTCACACTAACTTTCTACATTAGAGCCTGTTCCTGCTGTTCCCATGATCACTTGTGATGCCGAATAACTCATGGTCGCGTTTAGTTTGTTTGAACAGAAACTTACTTACCTGACACCCTGTTCTTAGCCAGTCATAGCAGTTAGCCCCTGCTTCTGCTCTCACACTGTCTTGGGAAAATATTCCTGCTGATTCTGATTTCCTTTTTTTTGTTGTTAATCCTCACTTGAGGATATTTTTCCATTGAGTTTTAGAGAGTGGAAGAGAGAGGGCAAGACAGAGAGAAACATGGATGCTGATGCTCTGTCCACTGACCCAGACTGGCCAGGGCCTTATTCTGATTTTCTTAAAGTAACAATATTAGGAGTGGGCAGGAGTGGTGTTTATCCAAATTTTCACCTCTCTGGGGCCTGGACTGCTCCTCACCAGTGCCACTCACAGGTGTAAGAGACAGACACCTCACACTCCTCCCAAATCCCTCCCGATCCCCCAGTCGATTGGGGTGGCCCCTGCACCCCGACATTCTCTGCTTTCCTCCCCCTGCATGGCTCAGCACGGCTGCTGTGTCCACCGGCTTGCACCCACCTCCCTGCCCAGCTAGTGCGTGCTCCACCCACACAAGTTCCAGGTGACCTTTAGGAAAGAGGCTGATCCTCTAATTCCTTAGCTTATTTCTCCAGGGAACATCCTCCCTGTTCATCAGAAACCATTTATTTCCCACTAAAGATCTCATTTTCTACCATAAAGATGATCTCAATGAATTCATACAGTATTTTGATGTTTTACTGGGAAGAAGCAACAGGAAATTAAGTACATCAGGAGCTGTTCAGACTCTGAACAGAGGCAGGAGGTGCAGGGAGCAGGCGTCACCAGCTCTCAGGGCCCACAGGTGGCAGGTCCTGGCCTTGCTCTGCAAATGGGAAACTAGGGGAGACTCTGCAGGGCCACCAAGTGCTTGGGAATAATCCTGGTTCTCCCCAATCCCATTACTCAACGTCCGGCCAGTCTCACTGTCCTCCCCATGAGGCCCCACCCACACCCATGAGACCCCACCCACATCCACGAGGCCCCACCCACGCCCACGAGGCCCTGCTGTCTGAGGAGGAAATGACCTTGTTCTGTGCCCGTGGCCCAGACACCAGTCTCTCCCACACCCACACTCTCACTCCGCAGCGGAAGAGCCTCCAGGAGGGAGAGACCCGACAGCGGGGAGGGCTTAGCTCTTCCCCGCGGACGTCCATCCGGAGCCCACAGGCGGGCGGAACCACAGTGACCCCTGGGCCTGGGCCCCACGCAGCTGGCTCCAGTGGGGTCACTGACCCCAGTGTTCCGAGCCCTCGGCTCAGCCTTTGACCCCAGCATGTGGGCCCCTCCATGTGGGCAGGTCCCGAGCGGAGTGACGTGTCCGTGTGTGAAGCCACAGCTGCGTTAGCGGCTTCAGCGGCATCTCCGCTCGTGGGCCTTCGTCCGTCCACCCGTCCGCCCGCACAGCCCCTCCGTCCCTGCATCCCAGCCCGGGACCTGAGCGACCACAGGTCCCAGGCATGTCAACCCCGCAGGCATGAGGCCCCCCACATACTCGGGGCGGCGTGGGGGTATTTCCCGGGTGGGATGAGCCCGGGGTTTGTGGGGCCGGAGTGAGGCAGGCTTCCTGGCAGTGGGCACAGGTGTTCCTGGTCCTGTCTCACCCTCCAATCCCACCTGACGCCCTTACCGTTAGGCCCATCCTTCCCAGAAGTGCTCACGGGCCAGAAAAAGCTCCAGAGATGGAGGAAGGGAAGATGCTCCAAAAAGCATTTTCTGGAAGTGGGCTGCTGCCTCGTTGCTATTGTTAAAAGCAGAAACGGTTCTTTGGAGACAAAGAAAAGGGTGTAAGTGCGTGTGGGGTGCCCAGCCCTGGGGGTGGGAGAGGTGGGGATGGTGGCATGGTGGGCAGGTGTGGCACTCTGACTCACCTCCCCCTGCACACCCACCGCACCCATGACCTCATCGTCCCTCTGTCCGGGCTCAGCCTGTGCTCTGCTGGCTCATCGGCAGTTTCTGGCCCTGGACACTCCGCTTCCCGTTTCTGATGAGAATCAGGTTCTTTCCCTCCAGCATACACAGCCTACACGCTGGGTTTACTTTAACCAAAGCAGGAAAGGTACAGATTCTTCAAAAAGAGAAAGCTGGGCAATCCTCTTTGGGATGGGTTCTTGTTTTGGTTTAAGATTTCCATTTTTATTCATTTTGAATGTATCTTTATTGTTGAAAATATTACAGATGCCTCCTCTCCCCCCACTGGCCCCTGCTCTTCATTCCTGCTCCCTCCCCAGGCCTTCACCCCACTATTGTCTGTTCTGTGGGCAATGCATATGTGCATGCAAGTTCTTTGGTTAATCTCTTCCTTCCTTACCCCCTTCCTTCTGATAACTGACCAGGCTTCTATGCTTCTATGTCTCTGGATCTATTTTGTTTGTCGGTTTATTTTGTTCATTAGATTCCACCTGTGAGTGAGATCATGTGATCCTTCTCTCTCTGGCTGCCTTATTTCACTTGGTATGATGCTCTCCGGGCCCCTCCAAGGGGTTGCAGAGGGCGGGGAGCCTTCTTTGTCACAGCTGTGTCATATTCCCCGGTGTGGCTGCACCACAGCTGTTCATCCACTCGTCTGCTGATGGTCCGAGGGCTGTTTCCAGAATGGGTTTCAAATACAAGCAATTATCACATGTGCTCAACTCAAGCCTATCGTGTACAGAGACGCTGACCACTGGCCAGGGGGTGGGTGAGGGGCAGAACACAGGGACCTTTGTGCTGTGTGCCGTGTACCCGCTGCTCCTCTCGTTCTCTGACTGCGTCTGCACTGTGTTTGAGCTGGCCCTACGAGCTTCGAATCGGAAACCATGAAAGCAGGGGAGGTGCTGATGTTCCTCTGGGTCTGCTCGGACCTCTGCCTGGTGTCATTCCTGTAAACTGGCTGGACTTACCAGCTCCTGACGCTGATCTCACCCTCGCCGCTCTGGCTCCTGCCTCCCCACACTGCCTCTCTGAGTTCACATTTTCTTCTGGAGAGGTTTAAAGGGTGAGGTTGACAAACCCCGTGCATATTTAATTTACACCAAACAATATTGCTGATGGTCAGAAACTGTATTCACATGATTCCGCACGGAGCGTGTCACACGAGGCATCCTCCGGGCACACTGCTCCACGTCTAAACAGCCTGGTGGACATTCAGCTTCTGTTCACTTTCACGGAGAAGAAATGTGACGGTGAAATTTTCTGAGGCTTCAGGAAAAAATGTGATTGCCTCAGATCTCGCTCCACATCTCATAGGCCAGGGACCCGGATGCCAGGATGCGACCTCACCTCCGCCCACTTCCTCCCCACCGTCAGTGGCTCGTGGCTGTGCTGTCGGCGTGTTACACGAGGGTGAATTATCCACACAGGTGGTTGCTGAAAATGAAACATCCTCCAGCTCAGAAGCTAAACTGTAAATCTGAAGAGCAAGGTCGCCCTTTTTGTAAGGTCATAGCTTTTACTGTTGTCACACTTGGTAGGCCACAAGGCAGGCTTTCTGGGACACAGGCAGATTCGATCGACATCCCCACCCCTGAAACGATGGCAACCAGGCAGAGCATGAAAAACTGTTGTCAGACCTTGGCTGGTGTGGCTCAGTGGATAGAGTGTTGGCCCGCAGACCAAAGGGTCCCGATTCAATTCCGGTCAAGGTCACGGACCTCAGTGGCAGGCTCCTTCCCAACCCCCACACCTCTGCCCTGGCCAGGCTCATGCAGGAGGCAACCAAACAATGGGTGACTCTCACATCGATGTTCCTCCCCATCTCTCCCTCTTTTTTTTCCCCTCTCCCTAAAAATCAATGGGAAAACATCCACAGGGGAGGATTAACCAACAACAAAAAACACCTGTTGTCGGAATGAAGAAAGTACAGGCCATTTCATGTGAAAAGCCGTCCCCACATGGATTTCCTTCTTTGGACTGCTGCTTAGAAACAAGCTCTTAAACCCGAAATGTCCATTTATCGGCCGAGCCGGATCCGGCTGGAGGGTGAGCATCTTTCTTTCTCTTTTTTCCAACAGGCACCATTGGCTGCTGATGGCATGTTTGTCTCAGGGGAACCATGCTGCTTGCCTATCACCACAGGCCTGACCTCCTGCCCCTGCAAACACCGTGCTGCTGCCTGTCGATGCGTTCGGTTTGGGTTCATTTGTCCCTTTGTTTTATGTTCTGCATCTGAGTGAAGACATGTGTTTTCCTTTCTTGTCTGACTTATGCCACGTGGCCTGATATCCTCAAGTTCCACCCCTCTGTCACAAAGGGCGGTTTTTCACCTTTTTGGGACTGAGTCGTGTTCTTCTTGCCTCAATCTCTGTTGGCGGCCTTGGGCTGTGTCCATGTCTCGGCTGCTGTGAGCTGGGAGGCATGGGCATCTTTTTGGATAAAGACCCAGAAGAGGGATTGCTGGGCCACAGGTAGTTTTGTTCCTGTTTGAGGAGTCCCCACACCATTTCCATGGTGACTGTACCCACATTCCCACCGTGTCACACAGAGCTCCCACGCACGCAAGGACCGGGATCATGTGGCGCCTGTCACTCCAGCCACGCTGGCTCCTGGCTGCTCATGGCCCTCGTGGCCTGAGAGCCCCCTCAGGCCTGTGCACGGTGTCCCTTTGCCTGGAATGTGCCGTCTCTGCCCAGGTGGTGCCTCCTCAGGGAGACTGCCCGCCTTGCTCACGGCACTCGTGCTTTTACCTGTCCGGGCACTCGGTTATCCCACGTCTGCATTGTGCGTGAGCTTCTTGGGGGCACCCTGGGCTGTGCTGGCCTCGTCGCTGGGAAACACTTTATAGCACTCAGGCGGGCAGTGAGCAAACGCATAAACCATTCCCATCTCGATCAGGCTATGCCAATGGGAGTGGTTTCCAGCAGCCCCTCCTGCCTCTGTGTCCACCACCCGGGACTGAAACGGGCTCAGCACCTCGAACCCACGAAGAGAGAACTTCTGGACCCCGTGCCCCTGCTGTCACTGAGGGTCTGGGAAGCAGTTCATACAGGCAGCTCCTCTGCCTCTCAGCCCTCGGGGAGAGAGCTCGGTGCAGGGTGCAGGCGTCACTAAGACACCGTATCTCTGAGGGAAAGCCAGTTGGGAACTTGCTGTTTAAACATAAAGATTTATTGTATGCCCAATCCTGTATAATAAAAAGCTAATATGCAAATTGTCCCCTTGACTGGGAGTTGGACCAGGGGGCGGGTCTGGCTGGCCAACCTCCTGTGTTCCCTCCCCCCTAGGCCACCCGGCCCATGGACCCCAATTGGGGTGGGCAGACCCCACCTGTGCATGAATTCGTGCACCGGCTTCTGGTATAAAATAAAACCCTCCCTGGCAGGTGGGTCATTTGGTTGGAGCGTCATCCCATCCACCAAAAGTTTGTAAGTTCGATCCCTGGTCAGGGCATGTGCAGGAAGAAACTGATTGGTGTTTCTCTTTCTCTCTCTCCCTGAAATGAGTGAAAAACATTGATTTCTTGGGTGAGGATTTTAAAAAATAAGTAAATAAAATAAAAATTAGACTATTAAAACATATTTAATATCTAGGCTACAAGCGGTTGGTTTAACTTGAATAAAGTTGGTAAAAACAGGGAAGAAAAACAATGATGCCACCAGGGTCCCAGGAAATCCTTCTCTCTCCTCCGAGTTTACAGGCCCTGTCTGCCCAGCGCGTCTGTCTGCATCTGCTGCCGAGGCTGTGCCCTGCAGAGTGTATGGAACAGACCGGATATGAGCACAGAGGCCTTTAAAGACCGCCACTCACAGGCAGCAGCATGGAGGCCGAGAGGAAGATGAGCCGTAAAAATGTCTCATGTTCATGTAAAATTGATAGGCTTTAAAGTCCTTTTTTCCCCCCGAGGGGTTTTTTGAATAAGCAGTGCATAATTCATGCCTGGTTTTCAGGCGACCTCTGGCCCTCACGGCGTCTGGGGTCCGGCCAGGAAAGGGTTGGCGGAGTGCAGTCATTTTAATGAGTCAGAGCACCAGTCCCTTAGAGTCGCACAGAAGCCTCAGTTGGTGAGAAAAAAAGGAGACGGGAAATTGACAGAGAAAAAAATAGCAGCGTTACTTTGGAGATTTGAAGGAAGTAAAATGAGCAACGCATATATTTAGAAAGTAGAGTTTGAAGTCAGTGAAGAATGAAGTGGAATAATGTACTGATTAATAGTCGTTCATCCATAATTTCTAATAAAATAGAGTATTTTCATATTGTCTGTTTTCACCACTGAGTGTAATAATAATCCACATCAGTCTGTTTATCCATTCATTTGTTTCAAAGATGCTTAGGTTATTTGTTTTTTCCAAGTTGTGTTTTTAATATATATTGATTGATTTCAGAGAGGAAGGGAGAGGGAGAGAAACATCAATGATGAGAATCATTGATCAGCTGCCTCCAGTACATTTCAATATGTTGTGTTTTCATTATTTTTAACCTGGAAATACTAATTTTCTGTGTTTTCTCTTTTGATCCATGAGTTACTTAGAAATGCAGGGTTTGACTTTCACATATTTGAATAGCTTCTACACTAATAAAAGAGAAACATGCAAATTAACCATCATGCCACTACACCCACCAGCCAATCAGGAGGGAATATGCAAATTAGAAAGAGAAAGATGGCAGCTGCCCAGCTGCTCCAGGCAGAGTGGCTAGGTGGGGCAAGATACCTGCTATGAGAGGGAGGGCGGGGGCAAAGGGATCTACAGGAACAGCACTCTGGCCACAGCAAAGCCAAGACGGCAGACTCCGGCCACAGCAAAGGCCTGGGTCCCAGGTGCCTGAGGAAAATCCGTGCTGGAAGCCAAGGGAAGGAAGGCCTATTGCATGAATCTCTTCATGCAACAGGCCTCTAGTCTTCTTAATAATTTTAAGTGGAATATTCTATGTGAAGAACATACCGTTCAGGAGTTCAGTCACCTGACTACATCGGGACTTGCTTGCGGGTACAAAGGACAGTGAGCTTAGAAAGGCATCAGGTGCGATGGGAAAAGCTGCTTTCTTGGTGTCGATGTTATCTTCTGCGACATTGATTAGCCAGAGTGCTTGACTGCCTTGTTCGGTGTCTCGTGTCGCTGGTGACTCTTGTGTAGCTGTCCTCTCGGTGGCGGGGCTGTGAGTGACAGCCCCTCGGCTCCCGCCAGTGGTTTGTGTATTTATCTTTTTAACTTGATCACCTTCTGCTTCACATGCTCTGGTTCTGTGGGAAGCGCCCACATGCTTGTAATTATCGTGTTTTCTCAGCGAGTTGCCTGGTTGCCCTGAGAGGCCTGGTCAGCCCAATGGTGCTTGCTTTCCTTCAAGTCTTCTTGTCTGCTTCCGGTGCACCTGCTACCGCACCCTCGTAAACGGATTTGTAACCATGTTGTTCCATCTTGCACCCTGAACCCTCTTTGTCTTTATGTTAAGGTTATCTTTGGAGGATGCGGAGCAAAGGGACCCCTGACTGCGGGGATGGAAACTGGGGCGGCCATGGTGGGACCAGAGTGGAAGGTCCTCAGGAAGTAGAGCTGTGACCCCCACCCGTCCCTCTGGGCATCGGCCTGGAAATCTGAAAACATTTCTTTATGAAGATAGTGCACGCCTGTGTTCACTCAGCATCGTTCACGGTGGCCAAGGCATGGAGACGACCCACGTCCTTCGCTCAATGGCTGGATGAAGAAGGGGTGGTGTGTCTCTACAGCGGAACACGCAGCCACACGACGGGGGGAACACTGCCATTTGCAACAACATGGAGGGGTATGGACAGCATCATGCTCAGCAAAGTAAGTCAGTGGGAAGGAAGAAGAACAACATGATTTCACTGATACCTGAATGAAAAGCAGAAAGCAACAAGGGATAAATGAGATAAACTCAGAGACATAGACCACAGCGAATGCGGTATTACCAGAGGGAAGGGGAGGGGGGAAGGGGTTGGACTGAAGGAGACTTGACTCCACGCAGGTGCTGCATCACAGAAACGCGTGCCTGAAACCCACCATCGTAGGCACCACGTTGACCCTATACATCTGGTAAACACGGGGTCTCTTTACCATGTTTTCACTCCATGTTGACAGGCTGTGTTTTAACAAATGTGAGCAGTGGTTGGTAATTATTTTTATTTTTTAAAGTATATTTTATTCATTTTTTACAGAGAGAAAGGGAGAGGGACAGAGAATCAGAAACATTGATCAGTTGCCTCCTGCACACCCCCCACTGGGGATGTGCCCGCAACCAAGGTACATGCCCTTGACCGGAGTCAAACTTGGGACCTTTCGGTCTGCAGGCCGACGCTCTATCCACTGAGCCAAACCGGTTTCAGCAGCAGTCGGTAATTATAATAAAAATCGAACACCATAATGACAGCTACCTCCATTGAAACCCACTTGTCCACCTTCAGTTATTTCATCCTCAACCCCTTGCTCATGCAGCAGCTTAATGTTCACCCCGAATTGGCCTGGGTCCACTGAGCCCTCTCTTCCTGGTCAGTTCGGGTCCTTAACTAAGTGCCTTCCCCTCCCTCACCCACTCTGTTTTCTTCGCTCACTGACCTCTGCACGACCTGGAGGGTGCAATCAGGAAGAAGCTCGGGGAGGGGTGAATGGGACTGGCCTTTGTTTCTTGAAGAGCCACACCTCGCCCACTTGCTTTCTGAGGAATCCCCACCCAGAATTCTGCCCTAAGCCAGTAGGACACAGGGACTGAGCTGAGCTGGGCGACCACCCCATCCAGAAACCCCCTTCAGCCTCAGTGTGTCCGCAGAGTGCACCTGCTCTCCGCCGGACACTCTTTCCCGCCCAGCGCCTGCAGTCGGTGTTCCTCTGGACGTAGCAGCCAGTAAGTAACTGGGAATCGAGTTCCCACAGGGTCTGAGAAGGGGGCTCATGGTCACAGCTGCCCCGGGAGGGTGGATGGCGGGGTTCCCTCCCCAGAAAGCTCTGTGGCCAGCAGATTGAGGACGGGGAGGTTGCTGTGAGATGCCCCTGAGGGGCCCTGGTGCCTGCAGGTCTCCGGTGAGCCCACACCAGCCTGGCTTCCAGTGGCGAGGGCAGCAAGCCCTGCACCTGCCAGTAACACAGGATTGCAACACTGGAAAGAACCCGCGAGGGCATCTGCTCAGTGATAGGTACCCCCCCCCCCCCCGCCAACTGGTGGGCAGAGTTATGATGTAATTGACAGAGACATTGAGCCACCAATCAATCACATACCAGAGTGCCCTGTGTCCCACCCTTTCCCATTCCGCCCTGGGCCCAACCCCTGCCTGATCCGGCCCTTAAAATGTGTTTCGGTGCGCCACATGGCACCTTTTCTCCCGGACTGTTCTCCCAGGCAGTCCGGGAGGAGGTCCGGCTGTGTCCCCTCTTTTCTCCTTCCCCTGGCCCCAGTCACAGGGCGCGGCTTCCCCGGCTCCATTCCCCCCGAGCCTGTGAACTCGCCCGGAGACCCCCAATAAAGCCTGATTAATTCGCTCACTCATCCGGATTCCCTGCCTGAAGTTTCTCTCACAGCGGCGTAGAACCTTACATGGGGCCACGCTGGCCGGCTGGGCAGTCTCTGCTGTGTTGATCCCAGGAGGAAATGAGTGGGGGGCATGTGGAAGGGTCAGGGAAGGGGCAGGAACGCGCAGGTGGCACTGAGTCTGCGGCAGGGTCACTGCCTGGAATTTGGCCCAAAGCAGGTTGAGTTCAGCCTCGGGACAGCAGGCCTCATGGCCGGGCCCGGTCCGGCCAAGAGCCATCCAATTGGCCATGTTGCTTAATTAAGGTTTTCTAGTTGCAGCAGTTGGGAGCCAATTTGTGATTTATTTGGCAACAAAAAACCCCTGATTCTGGCGGTCTGTGCCAGGAGTAAGTCAACCTCCCGTGCCCAGAACCTGGATGAGGTCTGAATTAGGAGAGCACTGAGGGCTGGGTGGGTGGGGATAGGCGTGGGGATGGAGGGGCAGGTAAAAGGGGGGTCGGGGGCAGGTAGGGGAGGGCAGGGCTCTTTCTCTAGCTGCTCAGCCAGGTGGTTTCAGCAGCTCACCCTTTCTCCTTGGCTTTTGTTTGTATTTTTGTGTGTCCTTTGCTAAAGATTCTCTTAAAATGCAAGTTCGTCTGGAAGCGCTAAGTTCTGTCGCCTAACACAGCTCAGTGAAGGCCAACCCTGGCAGGGGGAGGGGGAGGGGGAGGGAGAAAAGATATTGGGGCGGGTTGCAGGCCGGAGGAAGGGGAGCCAGGCGGTGCTGTCAGGGTGCACCCAGCTTTCCCGAGAGCAGGATGGGCATTGGGAAATGTGGGGACCCTCCTTTCCTTGAGCTCCAGGGGAGACTGGAACACATGCAGGAGCTGAGGGGGTCAGGGCAGCCTTTCTTCCTGGGGTCCAGGTCCCCATTGGTTGGGCCTGGGAGGGACACTGGAGGTTTGGGAGGGAATTCTTGGGGTTCAGGAGGGATGCTCAGGATCCGGGAGGTGAGCTGGGGTGTGAGGGACCTCAAGGGGCTGAAGGGGCTGGAACTCAGCCACGGGTGGGGGGCCTGGACACCCCCTGAGAACAGTGGGTTGGGTGTAAAGACATTGCGTGGGGGCATCTCTAGAAAGATCCCCCTGAGCCTGGCCCAGCACTAGGCTGTTGGGCATGGTCCTGAGCACAGAAGGTTGATGGTTCGATTCCCTGTGAGGGCACAGGCCCGGGCTATAGGCTGCATCCTCAGGAGGGGGCTTGGAGGAGGCAGCCGATCCATGCTTCTCTCTCTTTCCTTCTCCCTTCCTCTTTCTCTAAGATTTGATTTTTAAAACAATCTTTAAAAGAAAGAAACAAACAGAGGGCAGTGGTTTTGTTTTTGATTGTTTGGTTTGTTTTTTTGTTGTTGGGGGGAGCTTGCAAGACAAGCAGGAGGCTGCCTGGGGGTTTTGGCAGAAATCCAGGCAGCGACGAGCCTCGGCAGGTCCGCAGTGGTGGGCAGGGATGGGAGCCGAGTTTGCTGTTCAGTGGGAAGAGGTTGGAGCAGCAGGAGGGAGAGCAGGCACCGCGTGGGCTCACGCTTCAGTCTGTCTAGATTGGCAACTGTCCTGAGAACCCCTCCCCCCATTGGAGACCGGACCAACCGCACCCCGAGCTGACCAGCACGCACTGACCAGCACTCCGGGACGGTCACCACCCTGAAAGTGCGGGAGCACAGGCCTCGGGCGTCTGGTTCCAATTAGCGACAGGACAGCTCTGTGCAGTCCTAGGCCCTTCGGGGAGGCCCCTTCCTCACCAAACGCCCCCACACGCGGGAGGGGGGGGCGCGCCGGCTCCCAGTTTCGGGGAGGCTGGGGCTGATTTGACTGGGCCCCGGGCCACGTCCTCCTCACGCCAGCTGGCAGCCGGTGTTTCTGCTTCGTTTATCTGATCTGGTCCAGGGCTGGGCTGGGAAAGCAGACGGGAGGTTTAGCGCCTGAAAGCGGTCACTTCCTTTCCTGGGGAGAAGCAGGAGCGAGCGGCACGGCGGCGTCTTTCCGGGTGGATGTTCGGTGAAAGGAAACCTCACTCGGGTTCACGTTCATCCGACACCTAGAGTCACGCTGTGTTCTCAGAGGGGTGGCGAGGGGGGCTTTAACCATCAGGACCCGGAGGAGGCTCCTGAGAGCCGGTCAGCCATAAGCACTGAGGGCCCGATGGCCGTCCCGGGGGCTGTCGTTGGCACTTTTCTTTGTAACGTTTTAAACATCAAAATCAAAACTCATCTCAGAGAAGCAGGGAGAGGGAGAGAGAAACATCAATGGTGAGAGCGAATCATGGACCAGCTGCCTCCTGCTCGCCCCCTACTGGAGATCGAGCCCCCATCCCGGGCCTGTGCTCTTCACCGGGAATCGGACCCGGGACCCTTCAGTCTGCAGGCTGATACTCTAGCCTGAGCCAAACTGGCCAGGGCCAAACCCAAACTTCTTCTAACAGACAGAGCTTAATGGATCAGCGTCCGAAGAGACGAGAGCTGGAATCCGGCTCTCGCACTGGGACCCTGGGTAAGTCACTGTGAAGAGCCGCACAGGCCCGTGGCCGCCAGCAATGGCTCCCTGGGCTGGTTGCACGGGTGCCAGTCTGCTCCCGTTGCGTGAGAAATACCACGCGATGACCTGGTGAGACTGGAGGAGTCGAAGCACCCAGCACTTGGGCACGGCTACTGCTGGGAGCTGGGCGGATCTGGAAGCTCTGTGGTCCCCCCCTTCAGAGCGCCAGGACCCCAAACTCGCCGCCGGGTCGGGCGTTCCGCCTCATCCTCCCAGAAAAATCCAGTGTTTGTTCAAGTAATTGCCAAATTTGATTTTAAAGGAGACAGTCTCTGCCCCCGGGGTTCTTAGGAAATTGCATAGAAACATGAACAGATGAGAAACGGTGCAGTCATTTCGTTACCAGCGGTAATTGAGTTTCCCCTCCTGTCGCTCCCCTGCCAGACGTAAAGGAATTTCTCTGTGACGTTCCTGGTCTGGGGGGTCTCTGTGTGCCCACACTGAGTCTCCCAGGTAAAGGCTGAGCAAGCATTCCTTCTGCACCTGGCGTCAGCTCTTCCCTGAGGCATTGTTCTGGGGGTGTCCCCATGTCCAGGGTGCTCCTTGTGAGTGACTTCAGCATCAGGGGTTCTTGTCCGCCATGAGGCCGGACGAAAGGAGCGAGACGGTGCCTGCTCTCCCTCCTGCTGCTCCAGCCTCTTCGCACCCAACAGCGAGGGGCGTGAGACACTGACTGCATTTCACGTGTTGTGATTTCTCGCTGAAAGCCATTCAGGCCGTGAGTCCCCAGAGGGTGATGCACTGGACTTGGGTGTCGGTCCTGGGGGACAGGCCGCCGCCGCGAGGGGCATGGGGAGTGTGTACGTGCACCAACGGCAGGAAGTAAGCCCTGACTTTGGAGCTTTATACTTGCAACCACGACAACCCCAGGCCACAGAATGGAACCACAGGGCGCAAACCCGGTGCGCATGTCTCATGTCTGAAACCAAGACCTTAGGTTCCGACATTGTTAGAGGCAGGAACACGCACTTCATCTCAGAGGCATCAGCGCACCCGAGACTCGGGCTTGGGCTCACAGGCTCAAGCAAGCTCCGAGGAAAGCCCCTCCTTCCAGAGCTTTGTCTGTGGGGGTCGTGAGCTCTGCCTTTCCCTCAGAGTCCCGTGGGAGGGGGTCCCGTACCAGGCCGGGCCGGTCGTGGGGACCTCTGGAAAGTCATGATGGTTCGGTCCCAGAGGCCACACCTGATTGCATTAAGACAGCTCCCCACTTCTCCCGGTCCCAGCGTTGACTCACTCTGACTCACGGCCCTCAGCCTAATTCCCTTACGTCCGGGAGAGTCATATTGAATATTGAACCTTTACAAGTGGGAGACATGGTGCTTCTAAAATAAGGTCAGCTCCCTGCCCTGCACGTGATCTATGAGAAGTCTCCTGTGGAATGGGTCACAATACGCATTGCTGGCACAATGGGCTGAGCCTCCATCCCCCTGGATGGTGGGGCGGGGCTCGAGGGCCCCATGGGGCTGTGGGGAGGAGAGCCCTCAGCCTCCGGGAGGTCCAGTCTTTGAATGTCCGGGTGGCCCGGCCACCAGGAGTCAGTGTCCTGAGCCTGGTCTCAACGCACAGGTGCTGCCCTGGCTGACCAGGCGTGAGGGCCACTGCCTGGTGTCGCCTGCATCTCAGCTCTGAAGGTCAGTGAGGTCACTAAGGACCTGGGCATGACCCACTCAGGAACAAGAAAACAAAACGAATGCCGTCGGCCTCTCTGGGTGGGGAGTGAGCCGTGGCCGCCCACAGCCCCGGGCAGGTGGCCTCAGGGCCTGAGGCTGGGGCTCCGGGAGTCTGGACTGAGTAGCTTAACGTTGGTCTCCAGTAAGCGCCCCCTGCTGTGGGGTCCCCACGAGGTCAGCACAGAGGCCTCTCCACCAGACCGGCCTGGCAATCCACAGCGGGGCTCTGCCTCGGTCCCTCAGCTTCCCAGCACTGGGAGGCTGGTCCTGGTTCTCCCTGTGGGACACCGGGATGCCACAATGTGGGTGCACGTCCTTACCACCCGTCCAAACCCAGAGCATGTGCACCGTCAAGAGGGGCCCTGGACTCGGGCTCAGGGCATGTCCATGCAGGTTCATTGGCTGTCACACATGCATCCTCGTGGGGGATGTGGACGGTTGGGGAGGCTGTGCCTGCGGGGGTAGGGGGTCCTGGGGCACCTCTGTACCTTGCCTCAATTTTGCTGTGAACCTAAAACTTCTCCAAAAAATTAAATATAAAGAAAGGCAGCTCTATGAGAACTGATTATTTCAGAGGTATAGTATGTACACATGTGTTATACAGGGATGGGCGAAGGTAGGTTTATAAATAATACAATAATTTTTTAATAAATATAATAAAAGAATAAACTGTTTCACAGACTCACAACATAAACCTCCTGTGCCCGCCCCTGTATACACACAGACACATGTACACACACATGTACACAGACACATTACACATACACACAGACACATAACCACAGACTGAGGGACGAGAGACGACAGGCTCTTGGTCCCGTCCCCTGTGCCGTCCAGGCTCCCCGCTTGCCAGAGCAGGAAGGCAGGCCCACATCATTTTTTCCTAAAAGCTGAGCCACAGTCCCTGTTGCTTCAACAGGAACGTGGGCAGTGGTTTCGGATGCCCCAAGCGCAGTGCATCTATCGTTCACGGCTCTGCCGACTCAGCACGGCGTCCGTCCGTCCGTGTCCAGGCCCAGCCCGTTTCTGTGGCTGTCGTCAGCGTCATCTCTGCCGACGCGGAGCCTCTGAAGGATCTTCCGCAGCATCTGACTCTGCTCTACTCCGGTCCACATTGTCTGCACGCCCTGGGCACAGGCAGCTGGACGGCATTCATCGGCGCCAGCTGGCGAGGCAAAAATACACCCCCGCCACAAGGATCAGCTATTTATCCCACAGCCTCAGCCAGAGGGCTCACAAGCAATCCCAGCACTCCCTGCGTCGAGGCCGCACTGGCGAGAGGACGGGGCATCATGGTGGCCCGAGGACTGAGTTTTCCCGATCTGGGGAGACTGAGGCAGAGACTGCAGCCGCCAGGCCACAGGGAAGGGCTGCATCCTTCCTTTCTTCCTTAAGGCAGCTTTCTTGCTCTTAAACCCTACATATCCAGAGGCCTGATAAAATGGAATGACAGTACATGATGGCTGGCACAGCTCATGTTCCTAAAGCACGAGAGAGACTAGAGTAAGACTAGAGCACTAGAGACTAGAATGGCGTCTGTCCCTCAAGGAGTAAGAGCCTCGATGACACAGAGAGCACCCCTTCTATGCCTGTAATTCATGGGGGCGAGGGAACATGGGTGACCTTCCGGGGGCGGAGGTGAGAGTGCGGTGTCAGGAGAGGGGGGACTACACGGGCCTGAAGGACAAGTAGGTGCTGGGAGGATGGCACTCAGAGCTGGGGCTGCTCAGGTACCCACGGCTCAGGGATCCCCTGATCTTGGACCCGATGCTCAGGGATCCCCTGATCTGGGACCCGCTGATCTGTCTGGGACCCACTGCTCAGGCACTCGGAGCTGGTGCACCCGCTGCTCAGGTACCCACTGCTCTGGGACCCGCTGCTCAGAAACCCCCTGATCTGGGACCCACTGCTCAGGCACTCACTGATCTGTCTGGGACCCACTGATCTGGGACCCTTCTCTCAGACTCCTGCTGAGGACAAAGGTGGATTCACCTGCTGCACAGGCACCTCACCTGTCCCCCCTCCCCTCCCCTCAACCCCCACCTGTTGGAAGCCATCCACTGACCTCACTAGCAGAGAAGTGTGGATAAGGAACCTGGAAGGCTGGTCAACCCTAGAGCTCTGAAAGGTCAGAGCCAACCACCCACTGTCTGGTTGAGACAATGATAGCTGAAGCAACCTCCACCTTTAATCAGCCCCCTCTGTGGGAGACAGGAGGCCAGGCTCGGTGGGCACCGTGCCCTGGGGCAGGGGTCCCATGCAGGAGGGATCTTTTTCCTAAAGATCTTCCCTCTGCGCCAAGACAGCTGGAGTGTTCGGTTCTGGAAGCAATCACGGCACGCAGGGGTCTGGGCTTCGTCAGGCCTGCGCTGTTTTGCTTTCCTGAAAACGATTAAAATTTTGCATTTGATGAAAGGTTTGAAAGGGTCCTTTTAAGTGGAAGACTTCATTTGCATACTGATTGGAAGCGGTTCCCTCCGCTGTGGGTGGAGCTGGTGAGGATTGTGATTCTCTAAGGTTTAGGATTAGTGTCCTCTTTAAAGGAAGGGGGACCCATCGCTTCCTGCAGGGGGTGCAGTTTCTCATGGGTCACCTGGTTCGCTGGCCTCGGGGGGCGAGTGCCAGAGGCTGGGGGGTCCATGGGAAGAGGGGAGATGCTGTCCTTTAACATAAACCAATACTGTCCCCCAATGCCTGCCCTCCCCTGGGCCCTGCTGGTTCTGACCCAGGAGGTGCTGACCCAAAACAGAAACACCTACAAATGCATTTAATTGGGGAGCTGCCTCAAAGCACTGGCAAGAAACACCTCGTCCTTCTCCTCCTCGCGAGGTGGCTCTGTGTCCGTTCACTGGGGAAACATCTGCAGGTCTGTGAACGGTTCCTATAACACACTCGCAGAACCAGGTTTCATGTAGTCACTGGCGAGGTCATCACACCAAGGATGGCTGTGCGGCTCCCTGGGGGGCCCCCTGGTTTCCTGTTTGGTTTGCTCCTTTCCCTCGAGTTTTAAATCGTGTTTGGGAGGAGGAGTCACTTTGTTATCTAGGGAATCTCCGGAGAGGTTCCGCTTCGGGCTGACAGGCCTGAGTCTGGTGGGAGGGGCTGAACTGGTTTCTTGGCCAGTTGCTGTAACATACATCCTGCCCCCTTTTGCCTGAACTCGTGGGGAGGCCCCTTGTGAAAAGGTAGGAAATTAAGGGTTGAACTTAAACTTCAAGATGCAGGCAGGTCCCGCCCCCTCCGGACTCGGGGGTGATGGGCGAGGACACTGGGCCCCTTGGCAGCCGAGGCTGGAGGCGCCCACGCTGCCAAGCCACCCAGCAGAGAAGGCACTTCCCCCACAGATCCCCCCGGAGAAGGAACGTGTCCACCGGAGAAGGAGGCCCAGGAGCCTCAGGAGGGCACAGAGCCCGACCACATGGACCCTCCACAGGCTTTCAGGCGGCCCCTGCTCAAGTGCCGCCCTCGAACCCACGTCCTCCCCCACACCCCCGAGCCTCTGTTCCGCGTGACATACATGTGCTGTTTGCCGAGGGCGCCCACGGGAAGGCCCAGCATCCGCTGCGTTTCCCCAGTGAACGGTCACCTGGCAGACCCGCCTCTCTCACAGCCGGGCAACTGTCTGGTTCCCTGTAACCCCATCCTGGCTCCCATGTCGGGCCTCCTGAGCACCGGCAGTGACTTGTGTCTGAAAAGATGGAAGTTGGTCTCCTTTTAGGTTCTGGATGTGCCCAGATCCAGGAACGGTCCGTTCACAAAGAAGAAATCAGAATTGCCCAGCTGGGCAGCTCAGTGGTTAAACATCGACTTACAAACCAGGAGGTCAGGGTTCAATTCCTAGTCGGGGCTCATGCCCAGTCTGTGGGCTCGATCCCCAGTGTGGGGTGTGCGGAGGTAGCCGATCCATGTTCTCTCTCCTCATCGATGTTTCTATCTCCCTCTCCCTTCCTCTCTGAAATCAATGAAAAAATATTTTTAAAAAGTCAGAATTGCCCAAACCAAGCTGCTAACAAGTCAACACAGGAGCGTGCAACTCTCTCACCCTCAGGCCCTCGAGCCTGGCGCAGCCTGGCTGCCTCCACGCGGATCTTGGGCAAGGTCTTGTCCTAGGCCAGGCAAGGCCCCTTCGCTGGGAGAGTGTGAGCGCCACCCCTGGGGAGAGCCAGGCGGTGGCCGGGTAGCTGCTGGGAGCTTCCTCCCCTCTTTCTACTCTGTCTTTTCTGTGAAAGAGAAGGACACAGCTGCCTCCTCCCGGCGTTTGTGTCCTGGAAAGTCGGGGGCTGAGCAGATGCGTGGAATAAGGGGAGTGACTCTAAAGGCCTCTCCTTAGAAGCCGGCTCACATGGGAAAGTGGTTTTCCTCGGAGCAGGAGGTGTGCACGGTGTGGGGGAAGCCCCCGGATGCCTCACGTGGTCGCTAGGAGGGCAGCAGGCCCTGGTCAGCACCCAGCTGGCGTGAGCCCCATGCAGATCAGGCCTGTGGACGGCGTGGTCACCTGGCAGACCCACCTCTCTCCAGATGCAGGGGCCATGCTGCCTTCCCACATCAGGGGCCAGAGAAACAAAACACTTGGCACCTGATGGTGACCTGTGATGTTTCTCTCTCTCCCTCTCTTTTCCTCTCTGAAATCAATAAAAAAAATGTTAAAAAATAAAAACATCCTTTATAATAAAAGCCTAATATGCTAAGTGTCCAGTAGGCAGGTTGGCCATTCAACCGATCAATGTGTAATATGCAAATGATATTCTAAGGCTGCTCAACTACTCGCTATGACATGCACTGACCACTAGGGGGCAGACACTTCAACCTTTAGGTTACCTTGCTGCAGGGGTCTGGCTAATTGGGACTGAGCGAGACAGGCTGGACAGGCCTGTAGCCCTCCCGTGGTCCCTCCCTCGGCTGGCCAACCTCCCACGTTTCTCCTTGGCCCTGATTGTACACCAGTGGGGTCCCTGGGCCTGGCCTGCACCCCCTTGCAATTCAGGACCCCTTGGGACATGTCAGAGAGCCAGTTTTGGCCCGATCCCTCAAGCCAGGCTGAGGGACCCCACTGATGCATGAATTTGTGCACTGGGCCTCTAGTTAAAAAAATAAATGAAAGTTGTTTTTTATTATAAAAATTGAGGTTGTAAAGATGGTGTTGCTAGTTCACAGAGAGGCCTCATAGGGGACTCACACGACTTCCCTGGTGTCTCACCATGACCCGGGGCTGCTCCGGGGCAGCCTTGTCACTAAGGGCCTGGAGCTCAGCATCTGCAATCAATCTGCAGGTGGTGGGAGCTCGGCCTCCAGTTTAATGTATTTTCCTTTATTGGTTAATCCTCCCCCGAGGATGTTTTCCGTTGATTTGTAGGGGGCATGGAAGAGTGAGGGAAAGACGGAGAGAAACATCGATGTGAGAGAAACACATCGGTTGGTTGCCTCCTGCATGAGCCTGACCAGAGCCTGGGCCAGGGAGGAGCCTGCAGCTGAGGTACATGCCCTTGACCAGAATCGAACCCAGGATGCTTTGGGCTGCAGGCCAACTGTCTATCCACTGAGCATACTGGCCAGGCTGGTTTAATGCACTTTGATCTGTGCTACATCAGGCGGTGGTGGCCTGGCCTGAGACATCCCTTCCTGGGGAAACCCCTACTTCATGTGGAAACGTGGGACCCAGGTCAGCTCGCCACCAGCTGAGCAGTGACCACGTCCAACTTGCCTCTCACCCGTGAGCATCCCCCTTCTGGCCTGGAGGCCCACGAGGAGGATTAAATCGGGGTTTCCTCCTGCCCTCTGCGAGTGTTGTCTGGGCTGGATCCGGGAGGGGCATCTATGACGCATGGGAGGTCACGTTCTGGTCTCGACCTTCGCTGTTGCTCATTTTCCATGTTTCAGACGAAAACGAACTAGAAAGGAGCAGAGGGGAAATGAGTTCTGATTCTTTAACAAAGTTACATAAAACGATGAATCCTCGGTTGTGGCTGATTCATTTACACAGAAATGAATCCACTCGTCTGTAAAGGTCAAACGGCTTTAACCCAATCAGACATATGGTGACGACCGGCGAGAACACCCTGATAAATAACGCGTTTTCAAGTCTGAGCTGAGTCGGGATGTGAAGTCCCATCTCCCATCTGTCCAGTCCCGACCCCTCTGCTCAGACACTATAGGAAGAACGGCCTTAGATCTGAAAACACACGTTAGAAAGCTTGAAGGAGCCCAGCCGGGTGGCTCTGTGGATGAGTGTCGGTCTGTGGACCGGAGCGTCTGGTCTGATTCATGTGAAGGGCATGCACCTTGGTTGCAGGCTCCTCCCTGGCCCGGGCCCTGGTCAGGCGAGTGCAGGAGGCAACCAATCCATGTGTCTCTTTCACATCGGTTTTTCTGTCTTTCTTCTCTCTTCCACTCTCTCTAAAGATCAATAGAAAAATATTCTCGGAGGAGGACAGAACAGATCAATAATTAATTAATTAAAGGACGAGGAACCCTGTGTGTGTGTGGGGGGTGGCATTTGTGGGGCCGTGGGGCTGTGCCGGCAGCCTTGGTGGCTGGGCGGCCTCAGCAAGCCTGACTGTCGTTGGCACAGCTGGGGAGCAATGACAGGTCCGCCTGCCTGCTCTGAGATCGGTGAGACGGGAGTTTACGTTTGTGTTCGGGTTTGTGTAGAGTTTAAATTCACTTCAGCCCCGGTTTAGAGAAGCAGGAGGCCATGCCCAGGAACACCCCCTGCGGTGCCCCCTTGGACTCAGTGGGAGATGGCCTTTCCTTTGGGGGAGCACTGGGGTTACCAGCCTGGATTCCTTCTTCCTCACACGTCAGAGGATGAGTGACACTCGGGATACTTGAGGTAAATCCCCAAAATGTGCTGAAAGGAATCTGCAGTTTCCATGGTGATTTGGAAAAACTGCTCCATGCACTGGCATTTTCACCCCTCCCCCCGTCTTTTCTTGAGGTTTCTTACTTGCTGCCCCCTCTCCAGCTCCCCCTTGCACCCCCCCCCCCACCACACACACTGGCTGCCTTACCGTCCCACGGCCTCCTTGCGCAGCCACCTCGACTCTGCTCCCCTCTCCCCGGGCCTGCGTCTTCCTCTGATGCTGCGAGCTGTAATAACAAGATGTGTGGTGATGGGGTGACTGAACAAATAAACGTGAAACATGTGAAATAAAACAAATGTCATTTATGTTCTGACTCTGACACCAGATTCCAACCCGAGGGGTCTCTCCACCACTGGGCAACTCCCTGTGGAGGTGAAAGGTGCCGGGAGGGGTGTAGGGAGGACCGGGGGTGCTGGCAGAGCCTCTGTCTGTCTGTATATATAGCAGCCCCAGGCCCCCTGGCCGAGACCTGTGAGCCACCCCACCGGCTCTGACAGTAAAGGGCCGAGGGTTCAACGCCGCGCTTTGCAGTTAACCTCACCGTTGAGAAAACTCTGCTCAGAAAGTTAGGGCGACTCCTTTTTTAAATCTTTATTGTTGCAAGTGTTACCTACATCTTCCTTTTACCCTGTTAACCTCTCCACTCTGCCCCCCCCCCCCCAAGTCCCTCTCCCCCTAGTGTCTGTGTCTGTGAGGGATGCATCCATGCACACACAGTGATGGATTGATCTCTTCCTGTCCACCCTCCCCGCCTTCCCTCTGAGGTTCAGGCATGTTCGATGCTTCCATGCCTCTGGATCTATTTTGTTCATCACTTATTTTGTTCATTAGATTCCACATATGAGTGAGGTCATGCGATACTTGTCTTTCTCCAACGGGCTTACTTCTCTCAGCACAATGCTCTCCCGGCCCCTCCAAGCTGTTGCAATGGTCAGAGTTCTTTCTTTCTGACAGCAGCGGAGGATTCCATGGTGTAGACGGACACAGAGCGACTTCCAAGGCCCGAGGGCTTGCAGGCATCTGTGCGAGGCAGGTCTCACTGGCCGTGAGTGATAATCACAATGTCAAGGCTTCAATCCCGAAAGGATTTGCATTTTACTCCTAATTATGAAACACGGGGAGACGTTCATAGTCCTAAAGCAGCTCTGACAGCAGCCTGTACATGTGGGCACTGATGTCCATGTTTTTTCACAGGGAGGACACGGTGGTCTCTTAGAGTAATTGCTCTTTCTTCAGCACAGAAGCGCTGCCTCCTGAGCCGCCTGTCCATGTCCTGAAGCCAATAAGAGTTAAGTTCAGAGGAAGTGGCACTCTCCAGGGACTCGCCTATGTTTCCCTTAGAAACACCAAAACCTCATTCGGACGTAAGTTTTTAGAATATTCTTCTTCGGGTGAAAAGCGCAGCTTCACCCCATACCTGTGTATTTTCACACAGATTGACGGGCGGCAACTGTGGCATCTTTTCTCATGTAAATATGGCAAAAATCATCTTTAAAAGGGGAATTGGAGCTGACGTAGGGCCGGCAAATGGGGTCGAAGATGCGCTGAGAGATGTTCTGATCAAAATTCCAGCCGGCTGGCCTCAGGGGCCCAGGTGAGGCCTGTGTGCATGGGGTGAGCTGGGGTCCCCGCAGCCCGCACTTCCTGGCAACCTTTTGCCCACATCAATGAGGTAATCTTTTCGAAATGACTCTAAAATGCATCTCTAATGCGTTAAGCACAGCACACCTGCAGACAATTGGAGGCACGCATACCTCGGGTACCATCTCGGCTCTCAGAAACCACGCGGCCGGCAATCAATACGGCTGTCATTCGCAGTTGCTAACGTGGGCTCTGGGCCAAGCACATCTGTCTTTGTGAAAAGAGAACCTCCCCTCACCCCCACCCCCACCCCCTGCCCCATCCCACCCCTGCGTTTGCTAGTGCACCCTGTGTGTGTACAGTTTAGGGCACAGGTTTTTTGTTTTTTTGTTTTTCTTTTATATATATACTACAGGCCTGGTGCACAAAATTTGTGCATGGGGTTAGAAGGGTTGTCCCTCAGCCCAGCCTGTACCCTCTCCAATCTGGACTTCTTGAAGGATGTCTGACTGCTCATTTAGGCCGGATCCTCATTTAGGTGGGATCCGGCCTAAAGGGGCAGTCAGACATCCTTCTCACAATCCAGGACTGCTGGCTTCCAACTGCTCACCTGCCTGCCTTTGTGATTGCCCCTAACTGCTTCTGCCTGACAGCCTGATCACCCCCTAACCACTCCCCTTCCAGCCTGATTGAAGTTGGGGGCCTGTTTGCCCCCAACTTCCCTCCTCTGCCAGGCTGGTCACCCCTAACTGCCCTCCCTTGCAGGCCTGGTCCCTCCCAATGGCCCTCCCCGTTGGCCAGCTTGTGGTGGCCATCTCGTGTCCACATGGGGGTAGGATCTTTGAGCACATGGGGACAGCCATCTTGTGTGTTGGAGCAATGGTCAATCTGCATATTACTCTTTTTTTAAAAATATTTTTATTGATTTTTCACAGAGAGAAAGAGAGAGGGATAGAAAGTCAGAAACATCCATGAGAGAGAAACATCGATCAGCTGCCTCTTGCACGCCCCCTACTGGGGATGTGCCCACAACCACGGTACATGCCCTTGACCAGAATCAAACCTGGGACCTTTCAGTCCGCAGGCTGACGCTCTATCCACTGAGCCAAACCGGCTTCGGCTGCATATTACTCTTTTATTAGATAGGATTATTCTTGATAGTATTACAGATCCCCCTCTACTCCCCCCACTCAGCCCTTACCCAGCCCCCACAGGTCTTCCTGCCCCCCATTGCCCATATCCATGGGCTATGACATGCACTGACCATCAATGGGGGTGAGAGGGAAAGGGAGGGATGCTCAATGCAGGAGCTGCTGAGCTACAGTGACTTGGCAGCGGCGGTTCTCCAGTGATACATCCCAGAACCAGAGTGGACAGAGCCCAGTTCCGGGGTGCATCACCTGAGAACTGCCTTCTCGCACTCCAGGACTCTTCAGGGGATGTTGGAGAGCCAGTTTCGCCCCGACGATCCCCACAGGCCAGGCCGAGGGACCTCACTTGCTGGAGGGACCCTGCTCACTCCACAGATGACCTTTGAGCTGAGGTGCAGTCAGCAGGGAGGTTGGCTCTACGGCAGGTTCAGCCGGTCTTGCTCTTTCCTGCCCACCCCATGCCATGCAGAGTCACAAGGACGGGCTACAGGCTGTGGCGGTGCCCACGATGCCCTGGCTCTGCCCCATGGGACAGGCACCCTGTGGTAGGAGCGGTGCCCTGCCTGTTCTGACACAGCCCAGGCGTCCCAGGCAGGGGGATGGTCTTCCCTCCATGTGGGTAGAGGCCAGGCTCAGACAGTCTGGGACCAGGAATGGGGGTGATGATGAGGTGGAAAGAGCTACCGTGACCTGCGTACTCACGTGAACAAAAGGCTCCTTCTCTGCTTTAAGCCGCTGGGACCCGGCTGCTGGCAGGCCCAGAAACAAAGGCTGTTTACAGGCGATGAGGGGCCAGAGGTCAGGTGGAGGGAAAATGGGAGGGCTGCCTTGGTGACTGTGGTCATGGGCCAGGCACACCCATAGGTGGGGGTGGGGCAAGGAGTTTTCAAGTAAGACGTCCTGTTGGCTTTGCGGGCCTTGGCTGCGGCCACATCAGACCCCCAAACTCAGGCCGCTGACCACTGGGTGATGCTGGTCACAGGAGCAAGTGACAGCTGGTGGTGTGAATGGGGACTGGGTCAAGCCTCGTGCTGAGGCCGAGGGTGTGTTCCCTGCCCCCAGGCTGCAGACCGGGAGGGAGGGCACTTGGAGCTTCCTCCTGGACGGTGCACGAGGTTCGGACTCCATGGGAAAACAGCAGTGAGGACCCGACCCGGAAGCCGGAGCTGACATTGGGCTGTGCCTGGTGGAGGGCAGCAGCCTGGATGGTGTCTGTGCTCGCGATCGATGACACGGCTCCGAACCCCAGGCTCCCAGGACGCCTGGGACTCCAGACACTGTCTGTGGACCGGGCCTAGGACAGCTTCCTTGCTGGGACCATGGAATCCCTTTGGCCACAGCTCTTCATTCCCAGGCATGTGTGGCAGCAAACGGGAGCTTGGTAAGTCCTCAGAGCATCTGGTGCTCGTGGGGTGGTAACGCCTCTCTGAACCCAGGACCTGGGAGACGCTCTGGAACCAATTCACATGTTTGCACGGAGGGGGTGGGCGTCGTCAGACGTTGCCCATGAAGCAGGGTCAGTGATGGAGCCGTAATAGCCTAGATTAGTGCCACATGATGGATGCTCGGCCTGCTCGGCCTGCCACAGCTTTAAAGGGATCTGACAGAGCGAGTGGGTCTGCTTTCTTTTGAGCGAGGAGCTCGCCCATCAGAGGCTGATGTCATGTCCCCACACTACTCTCGGTGGGGTCTGGAGGCCAGGGGGCCAGGCGGAGACAGGCTCCAGATGCAACACCTGCTGCTGCATTCGCTGTGAGCCTGCATTCCTCGCCTGGGATCTGGGGGGCTGCATCCCTCACCTGGTACCTGGGGGGGGGGGCTGCATCCCTCGCCTGGGATCTGGGGGGCTGCATCCCTCACCTGGGACCTGGGGGGCTGCATCCCTCACCTGGTACTTGGGAGGTTGCATCCCTCACCTGGTACCTAGGGGGTTGCATCCCTCACCTGGGACCTGGAGGTGAACTCTGGTTCTCGGGGAGAAGACGCTCGCCTGCTTATCTGCATCACCTGTTGCCATGGGAGACCTTCGCCTCACCCCAAACCTGTCCCAGCAAAGGACCTGTACTTAGAACAAGCCGAAAATTAGAGTTTAAATAACCAACATTAACGTGAAGTCAATGAAACCGCATGTGCGTCTCCCACCGCGAGGCCTGCAGGGCTGTGCGGGCTTGCACAGGAGTGGGTGCGGGGGTGGGTGGTCCGGGGACCTGCACCCCCTCCAGCCTCACAGCCGTGTCTCCCCAGCATAGGCTGTGATGGCTTTCCTACAAGTGGAAGGAAAGGCTTTGCAGGCCTCACAGAGATTCGTTCAAAACGTAGGCTGCCAACGTAGCACCCCTGGGGCCATGAGCAGCTGCTGAGCAGCAGAGCCTTGAGGAGGGGCCGCTGGTCTGTGACCGGAGCAACCACAGGGCAGGTCCCAGCCCTCTTCCCGGGGGGATAGCCCCTGGACCGGGGAGGGCAGGCTGTGCCCTGGGACAGCAGGTCCTCCTCCGCACGGAGATGCTGCTGGAAGGGTCTGAAGCAGGTGGAAACCACACCAGCAGAGGCGTGGTCCCAGAAAAGTGTTTTCTTTGGAAACTGCAGCTTGGGCGCCACCTACCGTTCATATCCTGGACACGGAGGTTTTCTTAGTGGGGATATTGGGACACAGACCCACCGATGATTGTTTCTGAGGTTGAATCTTGGGGAAATCCCAAATGACATGTGCGTTTTCCCTCAGCTTTGGCATTCCTCAGCTCACTGTCGCCATCCTGAAAACCTGCGTCTGGCCTGTGGGAGTCTGAGGTGGGCGGGCTGTGTCCGAGGACAGGATTCCCACAGCAGCAGGAGCCACAAGAAACAGCCTGTGTCCTGGGCCATTTCCTCGAACTCCTGCTGTTCCTACGGGATAATGACGCAGCCAGAACACTCCCCTCTATCACAGTTACCAATAGCACCGGGTCCGCCACCTCCCTGCCTGCTGTGCTGATTCCACTGGAACCAACAGACAGGGAGTCGGGGGAGGGAGAGGGCAGGACCCTTTGCAGCCACTCTCTCACCTGGCTCCCCTCACCCTGGGGCCAGGGGAAAGGGTGGGAGTCCCAGGAATCTCAGTCCCTCGCTCAGGACAGATTCCAGAAGTGAACACTCTTCTACCTCTCCCTGGGTCCCCAGCCCAACTCAAGCTTCACTACAAAAGGAAGTGCAGTGTGGATGGAGGTGGAGTGTTATGCTACAAATACTTAAAAAGACAAAATTCCACAAATGTCTACTAAACATGTTTCAAAACTGTGAATCTTTATATTACATGCCAAGTATAAACTGAGTTTTTTTAAAAATATGTCTTTATTGATGTAAGAGAGGGAGAGGGAAACATCAGAGAATCATTGACCAGCTGCCGCCTGCCGCCCCCCCACTAGGGATTGAGCTGGAAACCCAGGCCTGTGCCCTGACCAGGAGTCAAGCCGTAACGAAGCAGCAAAGGAGCCTGGTCTGCTTCATCCCAGGACGAGGCCAGCCTCACGGTAAGGGTCCAGGACGCTGAGACTAACATCCTTTGTCAGGACCTCGCTTCCTGGGTCTCGTTCAAGGTTCTTCTTTGTTTTTGCCTCGGCACTGCTGCCATTTTGGCTCAGGTCATCTGGGGCTGATGGAGGATGCTCAGCTGTGCCCTGGGGCCCATCCCTCGTGACCACTCAGTGTCACACAACTGGGCCACACCGTGCTGGGAGCGACCAGGGGCCCGGGAAAGAGGTGACAGTGACCTTGCCCAGGCATGTGAACCAGTCTGCCGGTTTATATGGAGCGAACACTAACCACAGCGATGGCTGTTCAGTTTAACTGGAGGCTCCAGGTCCCGGACACAACCCACAGGTGTTTGTTTTAAATGCCTGGTAGGATGTGTTCTACAGCTTGGGTGGCTGCTGTGTGTGGGTTTTTTATGTCAAATCGTGTGACATGAGTGACACTGTGCTGAAGGGCACCTGCTGTCAATCACCCAAGCACTCAGCAGCTGGCAGTACCGAGGGGGACTTATCCCCATGGAGCGTGTGCAGAGGGGCTGAGACATGTGGACACTTAGCGTCATACCAGGGGCTGGTGAGGACTCGAGTGTCCGGTCTGGGCAGGGCCACTGGGCTGATCTCAAAGGCCCCAAGGACCCCGGGGCCTCAGCAGTGGCCATGGCCTCGCTGCTCTGTCGGTGGAGAAAGCCGGGCAGCGGCCTCGAAGGAGGATCCTGGCCGACCAACACCAGCGCCTTCGTCCCACCAGCACCGCGCTGTAGCCACAGGGACTTTCAACTCAGCTGCGGCTGGGCCAGCTCCCAGTGGGCTTGGTGACTCCGCCAATGTGGCTCCAGAAAGGCCCCCCTCCACCCGCCGGAGGAGAAGGGGCTTCGTGCCAGAGCCTCATGACCCCGTCACTGGCCAGAGCGTGTCCAGTCACTGAGAGAATATCCTGGAGGCTATGACTTGTGAGGGATTATTATTACATCGTAAATCCTGTAGGAACCACAGGTCAAGTAACCAACTGGCAGACAACAGGATTCTGAGCACAATTAGCTGCAGACAAAACAGCGTCGAGATGAAAACCACCTTTAAGACAGTGGCTGCTGACGGGCCTGCCACACCAGCACTTAGTTCTCAAAACAGCGGTGGGAGGCACTCAGGAACACGGGGGACAGCTCCAGGAACCCAGCGGCTGCTGCGCACTACTCCTCCTTCCTCCTCTTCCTCTCCTTCACCTTCTGCTGCAGGGCCTTGAGGTCGGCCATCACGGTCAGCGTCTTCCGGACCCACATGACCTGAAAGCAGGAGTTTGGAGAGCGATCACACTGGGGACATGAACAGAGGGACAGCGAGGACACAGCAGTGGCAAGTACGCACCACGATGATCATGGCATTGAGGAGCAAGGGCGCCGAAAACACCAGTGAAATGAACATCCCCCTAGAATCGAAATACTGGTATTTTGAAAATGACCTGTTTTAAGAAAAATTTAAACATCACTTGGGATAGGGAAACAATGTTTTAAATGCCATTTCCTACTTAGTGTGAGGCTTCTGGAGGTCTTAGGTCACGAAGGCAGAACCCCCCTCCCCCCGATGAGGGCACTAGCCCTCAGGGCCTTCATGGTCAGACCCTGACGTTTCGGGGGGCGTGGGTAGAGGGGGGGAGGAGGAGCTGAGGCTCAGACACACCCAGCTCAGTGGTCCTGGGAGGGGAGAGAGGCTTCAGCGTGATCTCCCTCAGCCCATGCACACCCAGCTCCATCACCCACCTCCTTACTCTGCCTGTAACATCACCTTCAACAGCCCCTGACCTCTCTCTGTCTCAAGCTCACCAGCACCACCCAGTGTCCAGCTGGCACCACCAGTAAGAATCGTAAGGAACGCTCCTCAGCCTACACCTGTCCAAGCAGGGGCTGTTGTGCTACATGTGGGCACTCTTTCCAAAAAGCAGAAACTGGACAGCGACCTGCCCCGACCGCTCACCTCCAGTTCATGGCAGCCACTTCATTGATGTACTCAGCACAATAGACCAAGGTTACTGTAAGAGAAACGGCGTTAGAACCGGCGTGACTGACTACTCGTCATGTGGAAACACATTCTCTACAGATGCATGTTCAGTATAAACACACAAGATAGGAGGAGAAATGGCATTTCTCCTTTAGATTCAATGTAAGATAACGATTATAAAACTAAAACGTCAGGACACCCTTTACCCAAAGGAAACCAGGACCACACATGTCAGCCTCCACGTCTCAGGGAAACCACTGAGCTAGTCAGCAACACGCAGCCACGAGAATACAGTCTTCTGCCTGAAAATCATGAGCCGCCAAAGTGGCCATTTGCCCAATTTCCTACATGCTCCAGGCACGGGTCAGGCCAATGGGACGCTGGGCAGCAGGGCCTAGAGCTGTGGGGCCTGGTCCCTGGGATTCCGACAACAGGGGCTGCCCTGTGAGCAGCAGCATTGGGGGCCGCCTTGTGAGCAGCAGGAGTCCAGCCACAGGGAGGTGATTTGTGCATGTGTCCTTCCCAGCTTGTACCCTCCCTGCCAGAGCGAGCAGCATGGTGCTGGCCACGGAGTAAAATGTGTAAAGAATCAGCCTCTCACTAACCCTAACCCGTGTAACTGGTACCTCTCCCTGGTAAGGCAGGTACTTGGTAGATTCCTTTCATATATAGTATCCACAAATTTACTTCGTCTCTAGAATTCCCCAAGCCTGAGACTAAGAGTAGAGCCTGAGACAGAGGGCTAGGTCTCAGGAACACACTACATGCTGAGAACACATTGCACAGGCACATCATGCAACTCTGTTCACTCCACTCACCCAGGCACAGGAAGTGCCCGACCTGCAGTTTATATCGCCGGGAGGACACACATGTGAGCAGCAGGCAGAGCACGTGGAAGGCGACCAGGCCGAGGAGCCAGGGCTCCGTCCAGTCTGTCTGCTGTGGACACACCATTGGACACTCGTCAACATCAGCTCCCTCGGGGGCCAAGCCTCAGGTCCCCAGGGTCAGTGGGGAGTCAGTGGCCCCTCACTCCTGAGTACTTTCTTCTGGGGTTTCTGTAAAAGGCATCCAGAGAGGCCTGGACCCCAGGGCTCACAGAAGAGGGGGGAGGAGAGGGAAAGGAAGGGATGGAGGAGACCAGGAACCCTCCATGGCTACCAGAGGCCCCGGGGTCTGAAGAGGAATTCAGGGTCTGATGCTGGAGCACAGAGGTGTGGCCTCCCCAACTTGCCCTGGGGTTTGTGGCACTGCCACACTAAGAGGTGAGTGGAACCTAAGGGTCATTGTCCCAGGAGCGAGGAGGAAGTCAGTGGCTTGTTCAGATGCATTTGGTTACACCCCCTCAGAACCCCTATTTCAAGCCCCTAAACTATTACTTGAGGCCTTGAGAAATCCGACCCATCCCTACTGGGAAGACTCTATTTTCCTTCTGCCCTACACGCAGCCTGCCAACAGTGCTGCGAGCCCAGGTCTGCTCAGCTTCACGTGGGAGCAGGTCCTCCCCCCACGGTCAGATGCCCGCTGTGCTCAGATCCATTCCCTACCCTGACCCGGCCCCATGGGACTCAGAGCCCGAAATCTTCAGGCCTATTGTGGCCGCCCTCCCGCACGCCGGACCCCGTAGGACCATGAAGCGGGGCAGGTAAGCTGGCCGCGAGCTATGTCCATCCACTCGCGTCCGAGGGTCCAGAGCGAGGGACACGGGAGGGCGGGCGGGACACACTTCCAGAAGACAGGGAGCTGGGAGAGCTGCACCGCACCACTCCGCCCACCTCCCGGCCCCGCCCCAGACTCCAGGCCCTGCCCCGGAAGCTCCACCCCACGCTAAGGCCCCGCCCCCGACGCTCGGGCCGGTGCCTTGGCGTCCAAGGAGGATGATGGGAAGTCCTGGGCAGCTCCCACCACCAGCACCGAACTGGCCGCCGAGTTACCGTGATGACGGCGGGAATGCTGTCGGGGAAGGAGGTGACTGAGAAGGCGGATGACATCGTGCCCAGAAACACTCGCCCCCGCCGCCGCTGTCAGGCTGATGCCGCCCGACTACCGGTAGGTGTGCCTCTAGGATCGCCTCTCCCGGCGTCTCATGTGTCGCGAGACCTGCGGTGTCGGAAGTGGGCAGCCAACCCTGTGAACGGGGGCCCGAGCGCACATCTCGCGATATTTTGTGGTGGTGACGAATAGGAACAGCTAGGTCCGAAGGACGACACGGTTTGTCCCCAGTGCCTTCCCAACGGGGCGCCGGCTGGGGCCGCTAGGCAGCGCACAGAGGGCGGCCCGAGCTCGCGGTACCGCCAGGCGACGGCTGACGGTTAATTAATTGGGTGATTTTCTTTTTTTTACTCTAGTGAATTTCCACAGTTGGGACAACAAGAAAGTAGGCGAGATGCATACACACTCCTTTTGCAGCAGCTATCACCACGAGTTTGGGGCTCGTAGCTGCGATGGAGGAACCTACACTCGGCCCCTCCCCGCCCCAACAGGAGCAAGCGTGAGAGCCGGAAACAGCACAGGAGCTTTGAAACTGGGGAAGAAGATGCTGGAAGGAGGGGACCCTGTGTGAGCATCACTTCATCGGCTTTTTATAAATGGCAGACACATGGGCTAGCGCTGTCCGCAGCCTGCAGACCTGGGCGTCCCCAGGGACCGGAGCAGCTGGGACTGGAGGGACCCAGCCAAGGAGGAATGACACCGCAGCGAGGTGTGAGTCCTGTGTGTGTCTGCTCGTCCTTAGAGCCACCGGTTGGAGACGGAACCAGGAGGGACCTGGCCAGCCCAGAAGGACAGACAGACCAGACGGCTGGGGCGGGCTGTGAGATTGAGGCCTGTGTTTGGGGCCAGCTCAGCCAAAGTCCATTGCAGGCTCCCGTTTTGAGAGCTGATTAGAAACGGGGACTGAGTAAAAGACTAAACAAAAATTGAGGATTGCCTGGCCTGTGTGGCTCAGTGGTTGAGTGTCAACCAAGAACTAGGAGGTCACGGCTCTGGTCGGGAGGTTGTAAACTGGGAAGGACACGGTTCAATACCCAGTCAGAGCATATGCAGGGTTTCGAGCTCAATCTCCAGTGTAGGGCGTGCAGGAGGCAGCCGATACATGATTCTCACTCATCATTGATGTTTCTCTCTCTCCGTTTCCTTTCCTCTCTGACATCAATAAAGATATTTTTGAAAAGGAAATTGAGGGTAATAGAGCCACTAATGGGGAAGGAGGCCGGGCAGTGGAAGACGGGGACTGGAATTGACCCTGGGATGAGGCTGTGAATGAAGGAGTACATCCAAACTTGCAAAAATATATGATCAGCCAATACAGAGGCAGACATTATATATACATATTTTCCCTCGCAGCTCTATCTGCTAAGGGGAGCTGGAAGTTCGGCATCTCCATGTAGCATTTAGATTCCAGTTTCGGAATATCATTCTCCACTAAGAAGACTTGGGGCTCTGGGAGAGAAGCTGGCTCTGAGAAAGGGTAGAAAAAATAAAGCAAGTCTCGGGTAGAGAGTGAAGACATCCTCAGAGGATGAGGGGACGATGGAGGATACGGAGCTGGTCTGGGTCTCTAATTGGCCAAGTAGTAACAGACTATAATAACTCCTCACACACCCAGCTGTGTTCCTATCAACAGGAATGGATGAATGAATGAATAAGTATAGAGAAGGCCGAGTAATAAAGGTGAAGTTATAAAATCATTCTTTGACAACCATCATCGTGGTAACTGAGTCACTGAGCCGGCGATGGGTTATTTAAACTCCTTATTCCTTCCTTCTGCTACCAGCCTGGCTCCGAACTCCGGGATCCGGAGGTGCCAGCTGGCTGCAGGGGCTTGGCCCTCACACTGCATTCCCTGTCATATCTCAAAGGTGGAAACAGGAGGAGGTCAGAGGAAGGAGCTCTTTAATCCTCTGTTCAATGCACCCATGTCCGCGGCGGCAGGCGTCCTCCGCCCTGGTCCTCCTGGCCTTGGAGGTCACGGGGCGGGCTGTGTGTACATGCAGAGCCCGGGGCGGGGCGGATACAGGATTTGGGGAAGGAGGGGAATCTGTGCTGCTACCTTGTGACAGGTGGGTAGCCTTGTGCCTGTGCTTATTTCCTGAGACTTACCCCCGCCAACTTCCCTTACTTGTAAGTTAGGACGTGAGTTACACAACCTCATCCTGCTGTCCTGGGAGTTTGAGCTTAGAATAGAATGAAGGGGAACCAACCCGCAGCTGACAGCGCCCGAGGACAAGGAGGCAAGCGGTCCCTAGGTTTGAGCTGACGCTAAGGGGCGCGCGGAAAGGGGCTTCTGCTTTCCTCCCCCCACAGCCCTCAGGGTCCCGCGTGGGCTCGGGTGTAACGGGGACCTCCTGGGATGGAGGTGAGGGCCTCCCTGGGCCAAGAAGCAGCCTGGTCGGGCTCGTGCATGTGCTGCTCCCTCTGCCTCCACGCTCACCCGGCCTCGTTTCTGCCCTACGGCCGAGCGCAGGTCGATCCCAGTCCCTGTCACAGCCGTCCCCTCCCTGACAGCAGTCCACCCTTCCTGCTGCGGAACCCAGCGCTGTCCGGGACACCGTGGCTTAGATCTGGGCTAACCCCCTGGACTCGTCTCAGTCAGCGCTGCCCACAGACAGGGCCTGGCTGCAGCTCTGCCCACCGTGCTCCTGTGAGTGAGCAGGACTCACTCCCCATCTTTCAAAAGGAGCTGAGACTGAGTCAGTTACATGCCTGGTGCTTCACAGCTGGTACCTACTTAAAGGGTGTCCCCCCAAATGTACACGAGCTTTTCTCTGACAGCTGAACGGCTGTTTCTTTCTTTTCAGGCTTAGTCCATTGGGAGGAATACTTATTCAGAGTTTGTATGTGCTTTTGGGACACCCTATACTTAACCTGTTGAATCATAGTATTTACCTGAATGGCAGTATGCATTCTGTGACTAAGAGGGAGAAAGTTCTTTTTTTGGCTTTTTTACTGAGAATTTTATGTTGATGATTAGCTATTTGGATTTGGATAAAATAGCATCTTTATATATAATAGGTACATTTCAGTATCCATTTTACAAATCAACATAACTGTTCATGGTAAAACATAATTTTGTCCCGTGGAATATTATTATCCTTAATGATTCAGGTAATTATACTTCCTGTTGAATATTATTACCTTAATGGTTTCAGGTAATTACACATCAGCAAGTGACTCCATCCGTTTGAATCTTCACATTATAATTACCTTCTGTTTCACTGCATGAAATTACCCCTCAGACCTTCACCCTGGGGCACCTTCACCCTGTGAGCGAGCAGGACTCACTCCCCATCTTTCAAAAGGGGCCAGCTTTCAATGGGGTCCGCACAGCCTCACATGGTCCTGATGAAAGAGACTCACGTCTGGTTTTAGTCCCGAAGTTATCCCGGTCCCTGTAAGGGAGAGAAACCCCGCCTCTGTCTGTGGGTGGGAACACCGGGGGTCCGCTGCTGGGAGAGGCCGGGTCCGCTGCTGGGAGGCTTTCCCTGGAGGATGGGGACCCCGTGGTGCTAAAATCACATCCTTGGAGCCGAAACCGGTTTGGCTCAGTGGTAAAGCGTCGACCTTTGGACTGAAAGGTCCCACGTTCGATTCCGGTCAATGGCATGTACCTTGGCTGCGGGCACATCTCCAGTAGGGGGTGTGCAGGAGGCAGCTGATCGATGTTTCTCTCTCATCGATGTTTCTGACTTTCTATCCCTCTCTCTTCCTCTCTGTAAAAAATCAATAAAAATATATATTTAAAATCACATCCTTGGAGAGTGCTGTGTGATCATGAATGTGCACATACATGTATGTGTGTTTGAGCACCTGCTGGGAGCCAGGCTCTGTGCTGGGAACTGGACGAGACAGGGGCCCCAGAGGGAGGCCTAGGCCAGACACCCAGGATCCGCATGTGGGATCTCTTCCTCCCCAGAGGAGGCCGCCAGGACCCTAGGCTGTTTTCTCTGGAACTGGGTCGGGCCCAGACCAGTTTCGTTGCTAACTTCTCGTCCCAAGTTTCTCCTGGAAGGAGCCCATTGTTTTGCCGCTAAGAATATGTTCTCCTCTTTATTTTTATTTATTTGTTTTGGTTAATCCTCCTGAGGCCTCAGCCGCATTCATGGAGCTGTTTCTCAACACTCGGTGTCAGAATATTTAAATGGGAAAAGATCCAAAGATTTTGTGGTAGATAAAGTCTTGTGTCTGAGAGTGGTTTTTGAGCTCCGTCAGGTGAGGGAGAGGGGTGGTGCTGAAGGAGGAGAGGGAAGAGGAATGGGAGAAGGGAATGGAGTTGGGGTTGGGGCCGTGTTTATCCTGAGCCCGGAGGGAGGGGGAAAGAGGGTAGGGGAGGGGAGATTCACCCCTGATCTCCACTAAAAATGCCAACTTGGGGTTAACCCAGGCACCTCCATCAGCAGCCAGAATACCTATTTTTTAAAAAATATATTTTATTGATTTTTTTAACAAAGAAGGGAGAGGGATAGAGAGTTAGAAACATCAATGGGAGAGAAACATCGATCAGCTGCCTCTTGCACGCCCCCTACTGGGGATGTGCCTGCAACCAAGGTACATGCCCTTGACCGGAATCAAACCTGGGCTGACGCTCTATCCACTGAGCCAAACCGGTTAGGGCCTGAATATCTATTTCTTATTTGCGAATTGGAATCTAAGAAATAATGTTTCAGCTGCTCATGTTTTCAAACACCATTAAAAGGTGTTAAAGAACTGTATAAAATAAATCCAATAACATCTCATAGCGTTAGCATAAATTATAGAGGCGTTCCCCATGAATATGCAAGAAATTTGGAAAGCAATTTTAAGAATGTCAGCGAGGCAAGATGTCATTAAAGAAAAAATTGTACCTGGAAATAAATAATTTGACTGCAAGTTTGTAGCCTGCAGGCACGGCAGGCAACTATGTATCTAATCCAGTTACAGAATCACTCAGGGCCACACCAACACACGCCGGTGCTGCGCCGGGAGTTTAACCTCCGCTGTATGTGAGTGAAGGGGTCAGTAACATAGGACACGACCAGCAACTGTTCCTGGGAGAAGCAGGTGTTTTCACCCCTTTCCACAATGAGCCGAATCCGGAAGATAGAGTGAGAAGGAGTCACGTTCCCTTCTTGGTCAGAGATTTTTTAATTTAAGGAAATTGTGACATGGAGCATCTGGTTTGCAAAACAAGAACTTTTTTTGCAGCATGAGTGGTGCATCTGCTCTGTAGACACAGTTCTTGATCCCCGAGCCGTCTTCCTTTCGCCCCACGGTCCTTCCTCTCCTTTTCAAAGGTGCCAGGCTTTGACCCTTCAACTGTCTTCCTAAAACGACCGAGAATCTTTACAAATCACCCCGACACTCTGTCCCTCTGCTGAGGCGGTGCTGCCGCTGCAGGCCCACATGGCCTCACACTGCGTGCTTTTTAACAAGGAACAGTACCTTCCCCTGAAATTAGAGTCAGGAACCTTGTGCCTCACTCCCTGCTTCTAAATCGCACCCTCCGGACGGGCCGACCCGCGTCAGAGCCCCAGGTCACCACACCGCTGTCCACTCGCCAATGAAGAGATCGGAGGTCTCTGCAGAGCCAGTGGCCTATGCCAGAGGGGTCTGGACAAAGAAAAATTACTGTGACTGTCCAAGGATATTGTAGATACAGAAAGACACAGGCTCAGCTAAGGTTAAGAAGATGCCGGCCTTGAATGGACGACAACCATCAATGCTCTTAGATGACATTTCACTAGGAATTTCAGACCATCCTCTGTGGCTACTTTAGGTCTCTGAGTTTGCAAAGCCACCACACAGGCCTCCCTGCTGCTGCAGGTTAGGGTGGGGCCCTTTGTGTCCACGCAGCATTCAGCCACTTCCCTGAGAGCTCAGGGGCACCCCAGCTGGATCAGGACGTAGGACAGATGGAGGGACTGTGCGTAGTTGGTAGAGTAGGTGGCTGTGGGGAGCAGGCCTCATCTCCAGGGAACAGACAATTCTCTGATACGCTGATTATTTCCCATAGAGACTGAAGTCACCTGTAGGTGCACTAACACAGCGTGCCAGCTCCTCCATCGAGGCCACAGCCACCACTCAGCGGGTGTCACTTGCAGACGCTGTGAGATCAGTCCGGTGAGTCCGGTCTGGGAGCCGCGTCTCCTTTCTCCCGACCTTGGGCGACTCTAGGGCCTTCACACACTCGCTGGTTCTGTTGGCCCGGAACTTATCGTTGTTTTAACTGTTTTCTGTCCCCCCTGTTTATTATTTTTCCTCCTTCTGCCCCCTCCCCTTGGGCGACCACCAGCTTCTCCCCATCCATTAGCCTGTTTCTGTTTTGTTGCTTCATCATTGTCTTTCTTTCGTTTTGTTTTTTAGATTCCACGTATAAGGGAAATCACGTGGCATTTGTCTAGGTCCATCCGTGTTATTGAAGAGAGTAAGACTTCTTTCTTTTTTATTGCTGTGTAATAGCCCAGGGTACCTAAGTACCACCTCTTCATCCATCCATCGGTTGGTGGACACCTGGGCTGCTCCCATATCTGGGCTGCTGTAGCTGATGCAGCAGTGAACGTAGGAGTGCACATCCCTTTTTAAATGAGGGTTCCCATTGTCTGTAGATAAATACCCAGCATTGGAATGACGTAGCACACAGCACCTCCATACTGCTTTCCACGGTGGCTGTGCCCAGTGCACTCCCACCGGGAGGCCACAGGGCCCCTTTCTCTCTGCAGCCTCGCCTGCACTTGTCTGCTGGTTATTGATGGCAGCCGCTCTGACCCGTGTGAAGTGTTGCCTTGCTGTCATTTTCAGCGCAGCGCTCTGGGGATGAGTGCGTTGAGCGCCTTTTCATGTGTATCTCGGCATCTGTGTCCTCCTCGATGGTGCGTCTATTCAGACACTCGGCCCATCTTTCTTTATGAAATGCAGATACATAACAAGTCACTTTTCTAAAGCTTGCTAACCCTGGGTGGACAGTATCGAAGATATCACGTTCAAATAAGAATTTACGAAGCAGGGGGAAGAGGGCAGATGGAGGTGGGAAAGGGTCTAGGAAGGATAAATGGTGATGGAAAAAGTATATAGTTTACCTTTTTTAAAATATATGTATATTTTATTGATTTTTTACAGAGAGGAAAGGAGAGGGATAGAGAATGAGAAACATCGATGAGAGAGAAACATCGATCAGCTGCCTCCTGCACACCCTCTACTAGGGATGTGCCCGCAACCAAGGTACATGTCCTTGACTGGAATTGAAACTGGAACCTTTCAGTCCATAGGCCAATGCTCTATCCACTGAGGGTGTGCCTTTTTTAAAAAAAGAAGAATTTACTGAGCAGGAATCCTGAGTGCCAGCGGCCTGGTGTGGGACCTCAGGGCTGGATGAGTGAAGCACTGATCTGCATACAGTTAGGAGCCAATGACCAGCATCCTATCAAATGCCACCAGCGCCTCTCGGAGTGCAGAGGGCAGACTGCAGACCGTGCTCTGGGAAGCAGCCAAAGGTGGACAGATCTGTGCTCACTCACCTGGCCCCTGGTTTCTGGGAAGAAACGGAATGTTCTGGAACACAGTGGTGGTATTATGAAAAGGAGAGGTTGTTTTCTTATTTTGCAGGTAGATCAAACAAGCACGGAGTGTCACAGGCACTTGGCTTCAGTGAGTCTGTGAGTGGCTCTCCCGGTCGGAAGCCTCTGGAAACTTCCAGCGCGTCTGACTGACTGCATGGATTTAGGCGGTGTCGGCTCCCGAGTGGCTCTTAGCTGTGCTCCTGCTAGTCACCCCGCCACGGGACTGTCACCCCAGGAATGGACCCCCCACCTGTGGGAGGCTTTGCCGCCCCAGCACCCACTGGGTGATGTTCTAGACGGACTCACTTTAAACATGGCCCCCGAGGGCTTTACTTCTACCACCAAACTCACCGGCAGACATGGCATTGTGTTAACTCAGAAACACCCATGCCCGGGAAGAATTTGTGTGAGTTTATCTGTGCCAAACTGTCCACCGTTGCCAGGAAGCGGATCTCAACGGACTGGGATTGCACCCCTGAGAACGGCGGTTTTTCACTTTGTTGTATAAATTACAACCAAAGGAGGAGATCTAAGTTGGTTCCAGGAATCCATGGGTGATAGATTAGGGAGGAGAAAAGCAGGGAAACCTCTGGGAGTGGGCAAAGAGTAAAATGATAGGCACTTTTTAAAAAGATATATTTATTGATTTCAGAGAGGAAGGGAGAGAGAGACATCAATGATGAGAGAGAATCATTGATCAGCTGCCTCCTGCATGTCCCCCACTGGGGATTGAGCCCAAAACCCAGACATGTGCCCTTGACCAGAATCAAACCTGGGACCCTTCAGTCCCTAGGCCAACGCTCTATCCACTGAGCCAATGAGCCAGGGCGACTCCTTTTCTAATTATTCATGATGGAGTAATACAGGCACAGTCTAAGGGGGGCCCCTAAGAGGAAGTCACTGCAGTTAACTCCCCAGACCGCTGATGGGAGGAATTTGGGGGCCACATTGGTCCACTCCAGGGGCAGCCTGTGAACAAAACACTCGAGGTGGCAATGCTGGTCACCGCTGAGGAGAAAACCAGCAATTACTTAAAAACCAAAGGTATTTGCCACTCTCTGTGCATGTGCCTCAGAAATTCTATCATGACAAGAGAATCCCTCCAAGCTGAGCAACGGAAATGCAATTTCCTCCCCGGCCGGGGGGAGACTGATGTGGACTCTCACTGTAGGGAATTTACTCAGTTAATTTCATCAGTGAGAACTGAATGAGCCCCCACAGAGCTTTCTTCATGTCTAGGCAAATCAGTCATTAATGACTAAGCCTAAAGGAGATATTTTTTAAATGCTTTTTATCTTTTACAAAAAAAAAAAAAATAGATGGCTTTCTAATCATGTGCCCTTGTGGGGGTTGGGGGGGGAAATTCAAGTAACAGAAGCATTGTGTAGGGTGCCCTTCAGGGAGCTGAGATGTCCTGTCAGCAGTGTTCTCTTTCCCCTTCTTTATCCCTCCCTCCCTCTCTTCCTACATCTCTCCTTCCACCCATCCATCCATCCACCCATCCATCCACCCATCCATCCATCCATCCATCCATCCATCCATCTATCCATTCTTCCTTCCTGCTATCCATCCACCCACCCACTCACCCATCTACCCACTCACCCATCCATCCCTCCCTCCATCCATCCATCCACCCACCCACCCACCCTTCCATCTATCCACCCACCATTCCATCTATCCACCCACCCACCTACCCACTTACAAACATGCTCAATTGCTCATATTTGCCAGGCTTTTCTTGGACAGAACAAGAAACAGAACTGACACATCTTGGAGCTTCCTGCTGCTGTGTCAGCCAGCAGCCCGTCCTCTCCTGATCACTCCCTGCTTATGCTCTCCCCAATGGTCTTCCTCGCCGTGTCAGACAGTCAGGCACCTGAGTCCGGGTTCCCGAGGCTCATGCCCGGGACCCTGAGGGGAGGCACATCACCTGCGAGGAAGTGACGTGGGTGCCTGCCTTCCGGAGTACACGGCACCGTCCCTAAACCCAGGGAGACCCCAGCCTTAGGTTCACACCTGTCCAGCACTGAGCTCAGCCTGAAGAGGTATTCACTGAGCATGTGTGAAGCCCGAGACTGCATCTACCTGCTGAGCCATGGAGAACACTCCACCTGGACTGCGTTCTAAATCAGCCTTGGTTTTAGACTCAACTGTCCCCACAAAATCCCAAACTGCCCAGAAAGAGAACAAAACTGAGATTTGCTCAAATCAACATTAAATATACACTTTTTGTTCTGATTTGTTCCCTGGGCCCTTTGTCCCATGTCAACATGGATGGATACGTCAGAGAGAAGTCTCCGTCAGCGCAAGCGTTTCCAATCCCGGGGACCACGGACCCCCGAGGCTGGGCCTTGTTGGGGAGCGGATATTAGGCCCGATGGGAAGGAAGCTGTGGAATCTGCTCTGTGTGTGGAGAAAAGGTGTGTGACCAGGCTTTCACACACACCTGAGAACACCTGGGCTTTCCTTTGCCCACGCCTGCGCCCGTCACCGATGGGACAGCGGACGATGTCCGGTGTGTGTGCTCCACAAACAGCCAGCGCGTTCTATGTCCTGTTTCAAATGGGGCTCTCCTTTAATCCTCCGGTTCCTCCTCCAGCTCATCTTTGCGACGTGGTCACAGCACAGGCATCTCAGGAGAGTCCTATAGTGCTTCGTTCCTACCTCACCCGACACGGGTGCTCTCCGCACCTGGGACAGAGCAAGGTCCTCAGATCCCGGAATGAGCCCGCGAGCCCAGAGCAATTCACCTTTGCTAAAGGCAGTTTGCTGTGGTCCGACCCGCAGGTGGCGCCCTGAGGTGAATTGCCTGAATCTTTATAAGCCAGTGAGCCCTGGCTGGTGTGGCTCAGTGGATAGAGCCTTAGCGTGTGGACTGAAGGGTCCCAGATTTGATTCCAGTCAAGGGCATGTACCTCGGTTGCAGGCTCAGTTCTCAGTGGGGGGTGTGCAGGAGGCAGCCGGTCAATGATTCTCATCTTTGACTCCCTTCCTCTCTGAAATCAATGAAAAAGAAAAAAACAAAACAGAGGCAGCGAACAAATGAGCAGAGTTGGGGCTGGGACCCCATTATTCCAGCACTTTCTGTGGCCTCTGCTGATGCTCTGACCCCTCTCCTGAGCGTGCCTCTGGCTCCGGGGCCCAGTGGACCACAGAGGTCGGTCACGGACCAGCGGCACCACGCAGAGCCTGGCAGTCACCGGACATCCTGCTGCCTCCAGCGGGGCCACCTGACCACGGACCCGTGTTCTGTGTGCGGGTGGGGTGTGCACATGGGTGCTGTGTGTGGACAGATGGAGGCTGCATGTGTGCCTGGCTGTGGGCACTTGTCCTGAAGCAACAAGCCACTTACATCAGCAGACACGTCAGCGCTGATGCCAGGACGTCCCGGTCACGGGCAGGAAGCCCAGGTGGTCCCAGGACAGACACAGAGGGGGGCTGTGGGCTGTCACTCACCCTGGCTCAGCGAAGGGGCTGGTGGCCGGTCAGCGGGGAGGGCGGGGGGAGGGATCCGGGCTGCCGAGGGGGCTGAGGTGACATGTGCCCCCTCCCCTCTACAGACTGGCCCTGGGAGGGTCGTCAGACCATGAGTTCCTGTTTTCACAGCAAATTTTTTAAAATATATTTTTATTGATTTTGGAGAGGAAGGGAGAGGGAGAGAGAGAAAGACATCAGTGATGGAAGAGAATCATTGATAGGCAGCCTCCTGCACGCCCCACACTGGGGATCAAGCCTGCAACCCAGACATGTGTGCTGACCCGAATCCAGCTGTGACCTCCTGGTTGCTAGGTCATCCTGGTTCATAAGTTAACGCTCAACCACTGAGCTACGCTGGCCGGGCTTACGTTGGGTTTTCATAGGAAAACCTTTGGGTAACATTCCCAGCATCTAATTCAGGTCAAGAAGGGGCTTCTTCTCCACCCCCTTCTCCCCACGGGGATTCTGGCAGCGAGATCTCCAGGACAGAGGCCTGGCTGGGAACTGGGGCACTGCCTCCCTCCCTACCTCCCTGGGGGGGCCTACTTGAGGGGGGTGACACAATCTCAAGGCCCAGAACCCAGCCCCTTCCCCTCCAGCCCTGCCTGCCGCCCAGTTCTCTCCTCCCAAACCTCAGTATTGTCATTTCTCACCTAACCTCCCACCAGGGTGGCCACCTCCCAGGTGCCCCAGCTCCTCCCAGAGGGGCCAGGTGTCCCTCCATCACAGACCCACTCCGTGACTCTGTGTAGGCAACTGGGACCAAATATTCCCAAGACCAGAGCAGGCCCATTAAAAGGTCCAATTACAAGGGAAAAATCCAAGTTTTGATTCTGGCAGATTTTTCACGGTTTATCAACAGTACAAGTGTAACCCCCTGGGCTGGGGTGGGGTGGGGTAGGCAGCTCCCTCCAAGCTTGCTGTCCCTTGTGGAGGGACCTTATGGTGACATTGTTATGCTGCCTAGCCTGTGGTCTGAGATTGGGGGTTGCCCAGCCTGTGCTGTGATATTTGGGCCCTGTGGTCTCAGATTGGCCCTGTGGTGGCCCTGTGATCTGAGATTGGGGCCCTGTGGTGTGAGATGGGGTGGTATGAGATTGGGGGCCTCTGTGTCCTGTTGTAGAATTTCACCTCGCCTCTCCGGGAGGCAGCCTTCTTACGCTCCACTGACCCCTGGAAAGGAGGGAAGGAGAGGAGGAGGGAGCGATTCCATAGAAAACCTGAGATCAGGTGGGAACGGGGCAGGAGCGTCACCATCTGGGGAGGGGAGAAGGAGGCCGGGACACTGAGTAGGTGACAGCCAGCCTGGCTGGGTCCTCAGCCTGGTCCCTGGAGCAGCCCATCAGCCGCTGGAGCAAGCACGAGTCCTCTCCTCCTCAGGCATCAACTCCGGAAGGCGAGAGAGGAGCCGCAGGTGCTGTGGGCTGAGGCAGCTGCCTTCTCATCCTTGATGTGTGTTCCTTTCTGGGACGCGTGGCCAGAGGCTCCGCCTCTCCAGGCCCACAGACGCCACCTGGTCGCCCCAGGAACGGCCACTTGGGCACAGCCACTTGAGCGGGCACCGAAGCTCGGAGCCAGCTTATAGGGGTGCTGCCAGGCCGGGAGCAGACTCAGCCAGGCTGTGATTCCGACAGCGGCGGCCACAGGAGCTCCTGGTCCTCACGTTCGTCTCGGGCAGGGCAGAGGAGACAGTCAGGTTGTACACGCGCTGCTTCGGTTTTCTGGGAGGAATCGCCACGGGAATCTGTGTGGGGTCCAGGGGAGGCTGGGGTTCGGGCCGATATGGGGTGCTCGCTGAGCCCTGCTGACTGCAGGCTTCCATGACCTCCAACCTCCGCTCAGCAGTCGGTCAGCGAACTCCGGACCAGACGCAGCCCATCCAAGAAGCACCAGGAAGCCGGCGATGAGGAGGACATGGGTGTGGGGCATAGTAAGACGGCGTTCGGTCCTCTCTGTGATTCTGAGATCGTCCCATGAGCAGGAGAGAGATACTGAGACAGTCCTGGGCCTCGAAGGGTTATGATGGCTGAGGTCCTAACAGCCACTCTCCTGCACGGAGCTGCATGGGACGTAGATTATCTATTCCCAGTGCTTCCTCCCAGGAACTCGACACAGTTGACGTCAGCATGCAACAGGGCCAGGTGTCAGTCACTGAGCTGTGCCGACCCGCACCTGCCAATCTGCCAGGTTCACCTGCAGGTCATCAGGGCACCTGCGGGGACTCAGCCCTGCGGGGGGAGGGGGGGCGGCGGTCTTTCTGGTCCGGGAGGGATTGGGGGTCCTCACAGCCACACCAGCCTCTGAGAACCTGTCCTCGTGAGGACAGTAGCGTCAGCCAACAGAGGGCCTGAGGACAAGTTGCCCCAAAAGGCGGCTCCTGGGCCCCAGGCCCTGACCACGTGCCTCTTCATTTGGTTGTAGAATGAGAGCACCGGCCGCCCCGGGTGTCGCACTGGCCGTGGCCTGCAGCCTCCTGCTCTGCAGCCTCTCGCTCTTCCCCTTCCTGAGGGGAAAGGCCCTCTGGGGTAAGTGACAGATGATGGGGTCTGAGGACCTACAGAGTCCCCGCCCTCAATCCAGAGCAGAAGGCGCTGGGGCCTCAGAGGCAGGTGCGAGACGCTGGGGTTCTGTCCCTTTCCCAGAAAAAGAAGAGCCATTCTTGAGTTTAAGAGAATGAAAACACACAGATCTTTCTGGAAAAGAACTGATTTTCCTAGGAGTACGACAGGTCCACTTACCTGCTCAGCTACTTGGAGCAGGAGTGTTTCTTGGGAGCATCTGCCTGCTCCTTTGCCGTAAAGCCCTTCCGTTAAGTAACTTCTGTGGTGCCCTTGGGGAATCAGGGTCTGACATCACCAGACCAGGTGACAAAAGCAGCAAGCCCTGGCTGATGAAAGAAAAGATGCAGATGAACAGCAGGGAGCTGAGGGTTGGCCAGCAGGGAGAGGCGTGGCCTGCAGAGGGGAGGCGTGGCCATCAGAGGGGTGTAGCCTACAGAGGAAGGTGTGGCCAGCAGGGAGAGGCGTGGCCATCAAAGGGGAGGCCTGGCCTGCAGAGGGGAGGCGTGGCCTGCAGAGGGGCGTAGCCTACAGAGGGGAGGCGTGGCCAGTAGGGAGAGGCATGGCTTGAGGATGGAGGCATGGCCAGTAGGGAGCGGTATGGCCAGCAAGTGAGGCGTGGTCTGTAGAGGGGAGGCATGGCCTACAGAGGGGTGTAACCTACAGAGGTGAGGCATGGCTAGCAGGGAGGGCTTAACCTGCAGAGGGAGAAGCAGGAAGCAGCCTTTGTTTAAAAAGGAAAAAGTTACCAAATTCATTCCAGTTCCTCGGACTTTGTATCCTCATTGAAGCCTCCTGTTTTAACCCAGAAATGGGCACGTTTCACTGGGTCCGGACCGTGTGCACTGGGACTCCCATCAGCAGGTGCTCCTGTCTCGCAGCTCAGGGGCCTGAAGTCCAACACAGGCCCACGGATCGGGGTGGGCGTCTGCCGAGGCCATCTCAGGGGAAGCCCCGGGGTCTCTGCTGTCAGGGCCCGGACCCTGTGCATGAGCCCCCCCCGCCCCACCTCCCACCCTCAAATGGCGATGGGTGTCAACCTGTGAATGTGGAGACAAACCCCAGAGCATGGCACTTCCTGACAATTGCACGGACTGAAAGATAAAAAAGGGGACTCTTCACTGGGAACTGCGGGTGCATCACAGTGATTTATCTCTTGTTAAAAGCACAGTGAAGCCCTAGCCAGTGTGGCTCAGTGGAGGGAGTGTCAGCCTGTGGACCAAAGTGTCCAGGGTTCGATTCCGGTCAAGGGCACATGCCTTGGTGGCAGACTCCTCCCTGGCCTGGGGCCCTCCCTGGTTGGAGCTCGTACAGGAGGCAGCCAATCGACATGTTTCTCTCATGTTCATATTTCTTTCTTTCCGTCTCTCTTCCACTCTCTCTAAACATCAATGGAAAGAAATCCTCCAGTGAGGATTTAAAAAAAAAAAAAAGAAGAAAAGCACAAGTTGAAAGAGGCAAATATTACATGAATTTCCTGTGTTGCTGGTTCAGGTGGTAGAATGATAGCGGCCGGGCGGGTAAGAAGAAGGCACAGCCAGGGCCCCCACATGTGGCCAGAGCAGGGGCCCCTTACTGGTGCCAGGCACTGGGCTCTGCCCGCGAGGAGCTGCCTCGGGCTAAGGTGGGGAGACTGCAGGGCCCAGGTGCACACGGCCAAACAGTGGTGCTGCCATTGGTGCCACGCTGAGGGTGGCACTGGTTCCGCAGGGAGGTCCGAGGACTTGCATGCGCCCAGCATTTTGGAGGAGAGCCGGCGCCTGGTGGACATGGCCCCCTACAGCGCGAGAGAGAGGTATGCCCACCCCATGAAGAGACCTGCCCTCCACCCTCCCACCCTGTACCCAGTGTGCCTGGCCCTGTGTCACCTTTGCCTTGTTTCCCAAGTTTAATCTCGCTGCCACCCCAAAACTGGCCCGAGTCTCCTTTTGCAATGTTCAGTCTCCCAGTCTTTCTCTAGCAAGACAGAGCCAAGCACAGCCATCGCCCAACCGCTGACCGCTGACCACTGACCGATCCCGGTGTGGGGGTGGCGGTGGGGGTGGGGAAGTCCGGATGGGTGAGCGGCTTCTCTCCCAAGAATTAGGCACCAGCTGCCGGAGACAGGGCTATGGTGCCACGGTCACCTTCCTGCAGTGGCTGCTGGGAGAGAGCCGCAGCTCACTGGGGCTGTGGGTCTAAACCTGCCCATGTTCTTTCCCCTTTTTAAATTGTTTTCAGAGAGGAAGGGAGAGGGAGAGAGAAACATCAATGTTGAGAGAGAATCATTGGTTGGCTGCTCTGCAATCGAGCCACAACCTGGGCGTGTGTCCTGACCCGGAAAGGAACCGTGCCCTCTCGCTGGAACACCAGCCGGGCAAGACACAGTGGCTTTGCGTGTCCCCTTTGTGCCGTAGGAGCCTCAAGAAGAGAGACATGGTTCCTCCATCTCAGCTTCTGTCTTTTCCCACACGCCCTGAGCCGACACGCCGAGCTGCTTCCCGAGCGGCAGAGACCATGGGGGCGTCAGTCCGGGCGAAGCACAGAAGGCTTCACTGGAGACAGCCACAGCCTCCAACAGGTGAGCGAGCCTAGGGGGTTCTGGTCCCCCTGGGAGTGCCGGCCAGGAGTACACTTTCTTCAGGGGCCTGTCTCCCTGGCACCAGGAAGGCGACTCCTACTCACACGCAGGACTAACCCCCCATTGGCAACATGTGATATTTTGTTTTTGTTCGTCTGAGGATGAACGATTGCTCTGCTACTCAATTGGATTTGGAGAACCAGCTTGAAATTAATTTGTGTATAAACATCAATCGAACTGGCCAAAGAAAACCACAAAGACAAAAGAGCCTGTTTTCTGAGGCCCTGACCTCGAACATTCACCGAGGTCAACGGGAAGGAGCAGGGAGGTTTTGCCCGTGGGCACACCTGTCTCATCAGAGGACCTGGCCCAGCAGGATTTAGGCAGGGAGGTAGCTACCGGGGGTTGCCATTCATGGAAGCATCACGTGGCTGGGCACAGGCCTCAACTGGGCCGTGTGCTGCCGAAGACACACCTGCGAGGTCATGGCCACCCTGAGAACTGGCCTTACCTGGCTCAGAGCTCTTGAGAACTGCTTTTCTGAAAGATCAGAAAAAACTAGCATTTAAAAGCTCGTCTTTGGGGATGCTCTTGGAGGTTGAGCAAGAGGATTGTTACGTGGGACCCAGATCCTAGGAGCACACGCAGGTGCTAGGTCAAGGGTTGTGGCCTTACGGAGGGTTTATGTGGGACCCAGGCCCAGGAGCACATGCTGGGTCAGGGGTCATGGCCTTACATAGCGTTTACATGGGACCCAGGCCCTGAGAGCACACGCTGGGTCAGGGGTCGTGGCCTCACGGGGGTTTACTCTGACGTGGTTCCCAGATGCTCTGCCGGAGGAGTTACTAAGCACCATTGCCAATGTGTCGGGGTGCCTGCCCCACATGCTGCCCCCGCAGTGTCCGGACACCTGCCTGGTCGACAAGTACCGGCTCATCACGGGAGCCTGCAACAACAGGTATCTATCCATCACCCCGTCCTCCTGCGGGCTGGATTGGAACCCGACTTCCTTCGGCCTCTGAGCGCCCGGGTCCTCTGGCCTCTGTCCTGGCCCCTCACCACCTTTGCACATCATCTGGACGCCCATCTGGCCGGCACTGCCTTCCTCACGGTCCTGTGTCCAAATGCAGGGCCTCTGGGACCCCACGCCCTCAGGTGGGGATGGGGAAAGGGTCACACAGGGCGACTGGGAACATGAAGGAGCCAGCAGAGGGCGTCAGGCGGGGATCGGGCAGACCCATGCGGATCGGGACTGAGACGGGCGTGTGTCCTGACCCGGAACGGAACCGGGGATCAGCAGCGAGTCCTTCCTGCAACGGGCACATAGCCGGGCCCCGCCCAGGAGAGGCCGGGACTCCAGTGTCGACAGAGACCACCCCGGGGTGCTGAGAGGGCAGAGAGTGAAGGCCCCGGACCACAACCTCGCTCCTGAACCTGGATGGTTCAGCAGTTTCACACCCCGGCTTCTAGCAGCATCTTCGCCCTGAACATCCCTGTGAGGCAGGAGAGGAGCAGTGCCCCGGGCTGGTGGGAGCCTGAGGGACGAGACCTCAGCAGTTTTCCAAACTGCATCTTTGCTGGGAGCACCCCAGGTCTCTGTCCTGCATGGAAGGCGCTTCCCTCTCCTCCCCCCCCCCCCCCCCCCCGTTTCTGGTGTGGCCCCAGTGTGAGGGGCGACTGAACCTGAGCGGGAAGGGCTATTGGAAGGTGGGAAGGGGTGTCCTGGGCTGAGGGAAGGGCGCATGTGGCACGTGAGAGGATCCAGGTCCATGCGCACCCAGGAGGCCATTCACTTGGCTGCAGGCCACGGTGTGAGGCCAGCTGGGGGCCCCGGTGTGAGGGGGGCTGGAGGCCCCGATGTACGACTGGCTGAGGCCCCACTGAGCAGTTTCAGGGAAGCCTGCCTGAGGGCTTCCCTTGAGGATGATTTATTGTAGGTGGACCAGCTGCCTCCCTCTCCTCCTCCCTCCCCTCCCCACTCATCTGGCACCTTTGCCTCCAGAGACCACCCCCGGTGGGGCGCCTCCAACACGGCCCTGGCCCGGTGGCTGCCGCCCACGTACGAAGACGGCATCAGCGAACCGCAAGGCTGGAACCCCGACTTCTTATACAACGGGGTTCCCTTGCCCCCGGTCAGTGCGCCCGGCCTGCGTGACCTGCACGAGGGTTGGGCTCCATGACCTGTCCCTGAGCCCGGGTGGAGGTGGAGGGACCGCTGTGTGGGGGTGTCTGTGGGATCCCCTCCACCCTCACTCCTGCGGGCGGGGGTCACTTGCAGCTGAGGGGCTGAGTCACCGGTAGGAGGGACAGAGGTAAGATAAGGCCTGCCTGCTGTCTCCCTGTGGGGGCAGGAAGCCAAGCCTGTGCAGACACTTGCTGGTCAGGTGTCTGGCTCCTCCCTGCAATGTGAGGGTGCTCCCCCCCCAGAACCCTGCTACGTCCACCCCGACCCTGATCCCTTTCTCTCCAGGTGCGGGAAGTGACACAGCAGGTCCTGCAAGTTGCCAACAAGGAGGTGCAGGAGGACAGCGAGTACTCGGACCTGCTGGCGGCATGGGGGCAGTACATCGCCCACGACATCGCCTTCACGCCCCAGGCCACGCTCGGGGGCGGTGCCTGCCAGCCGGCCTGCGAGAACCAGGGTCCATGCTTCCCCATCCAGGTAGCCATGTCCCCCTTTCCCATCCAGGTACCCGTGTCCCCCTTCCCCCACCCAGGTACCTGTGTCTTCCTTCCCCCATCCAGGTACCCGTGTCCCCCTTCTCCATCCAGGTACCCGTGTCCCCCTTCCCCCACCCAGGTACCTGTGTCTTCCTTCCCCCATCCAGGTACCCATGTCCCCCTACCCCATCCAGGTACCTGTGTCCCCCCTTCCCCATCCAGGTACCCATGTCCCCCCTTCCCCATCCAGGTACTCGTGTCTCCCCTTCCCCATCCAGGTACCCGTGTCCCCCCTTCCCCCACCCAGGTACCTGTGTTCCCCCTTCCCCATCCAGGTACCCTTGTCCCCCTTTCCCCATCCAGGTACCCATGTCCCCCCTTCCCCATCCAGGTACCCGTGTCCCCCCTTCCCCCACCCAGGTACCTGTGTCCCCCCTTCCCCATCCAGGTACCCTTGTCCCCCCTTCCCCATCCAGGTACCCATGTCCCCCCTTCACCATCCAGGTACCCAAGTCCCCCCTTCCCCATACGGGTACCTTTGTCCCCCCTCCTCCATCCGGGTACCTTTGTCCCCCCTCCTCCATCCGGGTACCCGTGTCCCCCTTCCTCATCCAGGTACCCAGGGTCTTGGGCCGTGAAGGGGGCGCTGAGACCCCACGGTGATGGTGACCTCGCCTGCCTCTCCGACAGCTCCCCCCCTCCGCTGCCCAGGCCAACACCACCTGCCTGCCCTTCTACCGGTCGGCGGCGGCCTGCGGCAGCGGGGCCCAGGGTGCCCTGCTCGGCCCCCTGTCTCTGGGGAACCCACGGCAGCAGATGAACGGGCTGACCTCCTTCCTGGACGCATCCACCGTGTACAGCAGCTCCCCGGCCGCCGAGCAGCAGCTGCGGAACTGGACCAGCGCGGAGGGGCTGCTCCGGGTCAACGATCGCCACAGCGACGCCGGCCGCGCCCACCTGCCCTTCGTCCCGCCCGGCGTGCCCCGGGTCTGTGCCCCCGAGCCTGGCGCCCCAGGCCCCGCGCCCTGCTTCCTGGCTGGGGACAGCCGTGCCAGCGAGGTCCCCACCCTGACAGCCCTGCACACGCTGTGGCTGCGGGAGCACAACCGCCTGGCAGCCGCACTCAAGGCCCTCAACCCGCACTGGAGCGCGGACACCGCCTACCAGGAGGCCCGCAAGGTGGTGGGCGCCCTGCACCAGGTGCGACAGCGCCCTCCCGGCACCCGGAGCGGGCGCCCAAAGCCGAGTGAGCTCCCAAGGGGATGCACAAAGCCATGTGGGGATCCTGAAGCGGATGCACAAAGCCATGTGGGGTCCCCAGAGCAGGTGCGCAAAGCTGCGTGCCCCCCCTCCCCCAGCCGGCGCGCGTGGGCGCTCCCGGCGGGTGCACAAAGCCTAGCGGGCGCCCCTCACCAGGTTAACCCGCAGCTTTCTGAGAGCTGGTGCCCTGGTCCGCACGCTCATCCCCTGGGGTGGGGGGCGGGGGCACGCGGGCTGGCGTGGGACCAGGAGTCTGGCAGGAGCAGGTTCAGTGTCCCCGCCCGTGGGTTCCTGATGCCCAGAGCCTTGGGGTTAACGCAGGGCGCCCTCCTGGCCGCTCCTGACACCCCTGGGCACCAGCTTTTGTAGTTTACACTTTGGATCGGTGGAGCACATACAAGGGAACCGTCTGTGTGAGGCTGTGAATGACAAGTTAAATGGAGCCGTGCTCCCTTCCTCATGTGGGTTTCTGATGTGGAACCAGAGGATTGATGTTGAGTTAGTATTTGACTTTCTGTTCTTCCCACTCCCACACTGCCAGGTGGTCTGTGGTGCATGGACGGACGTGTGGTGTGTACGTAGTACGAGTGTGTGTGTGTGTGTGTAGTGTGTGTGTGTGTGTGTTGTGGGGGTGAATGGCGATGTGGGTGTTCATACATGTGGTGTGTATGTGTGTGTGTGGTATGTGTATAGTATGTATATGTGTGGTGAGTATGTGTGTATGCATGTGGTGTGTGTAAGTGTGGGTATGCATGCGTATAGGTGATATGTAGTGTGTAAATGTGAGGGTGTGTGGTGCATGCATGTGTGGTGAGTGTGATGTGTTTATGGCATGTATATGTGTAGTGAGTGTATGTGTGTACATGTGGTGTGTGTAAGTGTAGGTATGCATGTGTGTAGGTGATGTGTGGTGTGTGTGAATGTGAGGGTGTGTGGTGCATGTACGCATGGTGAGTGTACATGTGTGTACATGTGAACGACACAGTGCTGGAGCAGAGGTGGGAGCTCTCCCTCCCCCTCTCTGAAGTCAATGTCAAGAACCCTGTGGGAGCGGCGTTTGCAGTGAAGGAAGCAGGCCCAGGTGGGGGTGGAGTGGGCTGGCCAACCTCCTGGGTCATCAGCTGGTCTGCGTTCTGAGCCCCTGTGCCGGGTCCCTGGAGCAACCAGATTCGGTGTTCGCTGTGGGTGCAGAAGCTACTGCCGTGCCCGCAGGTGGAGTGGGCATGAGGGGAGAAGGGGAGAAGGCGGTTTGGATGGAAAGTTAGTCACGTGTGTGAGAGGAGCCGCAGGCAGTCAGTGCTGAGGCCCAAGGTGGCCGCCGTGTGCTGTCTTGTCCTGTCCTGTCCTGTCCTGCCCTGGGGGGAGGAGGTGCAGGGGGGGGAGGGAGCGGCTCTGACGTGGCCCCCAGGCCATCCATTTGGGAGCTCGAGACTGTCGGCCGGTGGGTGCTGCGCCTGCTCACCTGTGGGCCTCCTGCACCTCTGAGCCCAGGCTGAGCCGGGGAACCCTCCTTCCCTGGGTCGGACCAACCCTGCTGCCTCCCGGCCCCTCCCCTCCCCTTCTCTCCCCTCCCCTCCCCTCTCCCCTCCCCTCCCCCTCACCTTCCCTCCCCTCTCCCCTCTCCCCTCTCCCTTTCCTCTCCTCCCCTCCCCTCCCCTTCCCCCTCCCTCTCTTCCCCTCCCCTCCCCTTCTCTCCCCTCCCCTCCCCTCTCCCCTCCCCTCCCCCTCACCTTCCCTCCCCTCTCCCCTCTCCCCTCTCCCTTTCCTCTCCTCCCCTCCCCTCCCCTTCCCCCTCCCTCTCTTCCCCTCCCCTCCCCCTTCCTTCCCCTTCCCTCTCCCCTCCCCCTCCCCTCCCCTCCCCCTCCCTCCCTTTTCCCTCCTCCCTCTCCCTCCCCTCCCCCCTCAGAGGCTCCCTCTCTCCTTCCCACAGATCATCACCTTGCGGGATTATGTTCCCAGGATCCTGGGCCCCCAGGCTTTCGGGCAGCACGTGGGCCCCTACGAGGGCTATGATCCCTCCGTGGACCCCACCGTGTCCAACATCTTCACCACAGCTGCCTTCCGCTTCGGCCATGCCACTGTCCACCCACGGGTGTGGCGGCTGGACGCCCACTTCCGGGAGCTCCTGCCCCCCCTGCTGCTGCGCGACGCCTTCTTCAGCCCCTGGAGGGTCCTTCACGAAGGTGCCAGCCCCCCTCCTCTCTGTCTCTCCTTCTCCCTCCCTTTCTCTCCCCCCCCCCGTCTCATCTCTCTTCCTCCCTCCCTCCTCCCCCCTCTCTCCCTCCTTCCTCTCTCACCCCCTCTCTCTCCCTCTCACTGTTTCTTCTCCTTCCCTCCCTCCCTCTTTCCCTCCCTCCCTCTCTCCCTCCCTCCCTCTCTTTTACCCTTCCCTCCCTCCCTCCCTCCCTCCCTCCCTCCCTCCCTCCTCTCCCCCTCCCTCCTTTGGCATCTGAGAAAACCGGGAGGTTTCGGGGACATGATTAGGAGAGTGCCTGGTTGAGGTCTGCCCGGGGACACGTCGTGGGGTGTCTTGCAGGCGGTGTGGACCCCCTGGTGCGGGGCCTCCTGGCCAGGCCAGCCAAGCTGGCGGCGCCAGGCCAGCTGGTGAGCGAAGAGCTGACGGAGCGGCTCTCGGTGCTGGTGCCCGCCGGGACCTTCGACCTGGCGTCACTGAACCTGCAGCGGGGCCGGGACCACGGGCTGCCAGGTGAGCACCTCGCCCCACGTGCTGGGCTGGGCTCAGGGAAGCATGAGAGGCCTGTTCCCCGAGTCCGGTCTGCAGTAACTGTGTCTGCAAACCTGCCGTCCACTTCCCGCTTTCCCGATCTGACAGGTACACAGCCAGCCTGCTCTCCTGTGCTGTGTGGTTGCTTTCTGGGCTGAAATGCATTTATTGTTTTTATTTTTATTTCAGAGAGGAAGGAAGAGAGAGAGAGAGAGAGAGAGAGAGAGAGAGAGAGAAACATCCATGATGAGAGAGAATCATAGATCGGCTGCCTCCTGCACGTCCCCTAATGGGGATTGAGCCCACAACCCAGGCCTAGGCCCTAACCTAAATCAAACCTGGGACTCTGCAGTCCAGGCTGATGCTCTATCTGCTGAGTGATACCAACTAGAGCTTTTTAAATTTATTTCAATTTTTAATTATTTTTTTCCCTTGGTACTGTATTTCCTGTTTTATTATTATTATTTTAATGTTTGCACTCTTTATCTTTTATTTTTATTTTTAAAAATCTTTATTGTTGTAAGTATTGCCTGTGTCCCCCTTCCCCCCATGGACCCTTCCAACCCACCTGCTCCCCGCCAGCCCTCACCCCTGTTGTTTTTTCCTGGGGAGGGGACAGGTATTTGCATACAAGTTCTTCGGCCTTCACTTCTCACCCTCACCCCCACCCGCACCGTCTGTCTGTCTGCAGACGGTGGGCCTGGGCCTTGGGAGGGGGCGCCCTGCAGGGGGCGGGGTCAGGGAGGCTGGGGTTCCCGGGCCATTGAGTCTGCGTTGGGCTTCCCACGGCCAACCTGCATGACACACATCACGGGGAGGTTGGGGTCCATGCCTCCTGTCCCCCGTCCCCTGTCCCTCTGCCCCCCCACCCCTGGCCTGGGCTGTGCCTAACTCTCTGGCCCAACCTCCCAGCCATGGTGCGCCCAATCCCTCCTCAAGCCGGGCCCTGGGCCGTCCCACTGTGCCCCTCACTTGGGTCCACGCCGGCCCCCTCTCCCCCTCAGCTGTCCCCTCCACACCCCATGCGCCTTGCCCTGTGCCCGGTCCCTCCCATGGCCCCCATGGCCCAGCCTGTAACCCGGGCTCGTGCAGGGTACAACGCCTGGCGGGAGTTCTGCGGGCTGCGCAGGCTGCGCACCCGGGCTGCCCTCAGCGGCGTGGTCGCCAACAGCAGCGTGGCCGACCGGATCGTGGGCCTGTACGGGCACCCGGACAACGTGGACGTCTGGCTGGGCGGCCTGGCCGAGGACCCGCTGCCGGGCGCGCGCACCGGGCCCCTGTTCGCCTGCCTCATCGGGAGGCAGATGAAGGCCCTGAGGGACGGCGACCGGTAGGTGTGGGCCCATCACACCCAGTCCGGCTCACGGGGGTCAGTCAGACCGGGGTCTAGGGGTGGAGAAGGTCCCCCCCGCCCCACCCTACTCAGCAGGTGTGTGGCCACAGGCTCACTCCCTGAGACACTGGCAATTTAACAATCGGGGTTCCCCCAGGAGAGCTCCCCTCCCCCATTCATGCCCAGCAGGCCGGCTCTTGGGGAGAAATGCCAAAGTCCTGTCCTCTCGCTCAGAGCCGCCGTCACAGCCCCGGGGGTCCCTGACCGCCCCCCCCCCTCCCCCCGTCTGCTCCCTCCCGGCAGGTTTTGGTGGGAGCACCGCGGGGTGTTCACGGAGGCACAGAGGCGGGAGCTGGGGACACACTCCCTGTCGCGGATCATCTGTGACAACACAGGGCTCCCCGGCGTGCCTGCAGACGCCTTCCAAGCAGCCACGTCTCCCCAGGACTTCACGCCGTGCGAGGCCGTCCCCGGCTTGAGCCTGGAGGCCTGGAGAGAGGACCCCCCAGGTAACGGAGCCCCTGCACCTCTGTCAGGGCCGGGCTGCGGCGCAGATGCAGCTTCGATCAGCACGCTGGGAGAAAGCCTCAGGGAGATGCGTCCTCGTGGCATCCCCATGGGAGCAGGATGTCCCAGTCACCCCTCTCCCCCAGGAGGACACTGCCGTGTGGCTGGGTCAGGGCTGAGGGGGCGGCAGTCACGGTTCCCCACCTCATGGGAGCCCGGCCCCTGGTGAGAAGCCATCGCTGACACATTCGTAAAAATAGGTTTTAGTTGATGTCAGAGGAAGAGAGTGGGAGGGATAGATACATCCAAGATGAGAGAGGATCATTGATCAGCTGCTCCTGCATGCCCCCCACTGAGCACTGAGCCCCATAGCCCAGCCTTTGCCCTGACCACCCAGAGGGAGAGACACAAAGCCAGGGCACAGGGTGGAGGTGAGTGGGGACTTCAGGGCGGAGATGCCAGGAGAGGCGGCTGGTTTCCCATTGAGGAAAGAGAACCTGCAGCCTGGGGAGGAGGGGGCGCCTGTGGGGTGGTTGGGGGAGCCGTGTGGGGCCTGAATGGGGCTGTGTGGAGCCGGGCAGCGAAAGTTAGCACATGGGAGTGTCAGCGGTTTCAGACTGGGTGCCCCCCACAATCCAGGCACTGTGCCCGCTGCCCGGCTCCATGTGGGCAGGACATCGGGGACAGGGTCAGGGGCTACAGACTCCCAGTGCGGTGACCGTCCTCCTCCAGGAGGGACGGAGGGGGCAGTGGGCTCTCCGTGGGGGGGGGGGGAAGTCCACCCACATGAGACACAGCGAGCTCAAGCTCAGGCTCAGACTTGGGCTCGGGGTCAGGCTCAAGATCAGGCTCAGGTTAGGCTCAAGTCAGGCTCAGGCTCAGGGTCAGACTCAGGCTCAGGATCAGGTCAGGTTCAGGTCAGGTTCAGGTCAGGCTCAAGGTCAGGCTCAGCTCAGGCTCAGGATCAGGCTTAGGTCAGGCTCAGGTCAGACTCAGGGTTAGGCTCAGGCTCAGGTCAGGCTCGAGGTCAGGTCAGGGTCAGGTCAGGTTCAGGTCATGATCAGGTCAGGGTCAGGCTCAGGTCAGGCTCAGGCTCAGGGTCAGGTCAGGCTCAGGTTAGGCTCTGGGTGAGGCTCAGGTCAGGTTTGGGGAGGGGCAAGGGCTGTGGCTGGTCCGCATTTGGGTCCTGACCCCCGTGCTCTGTGCAGACTTTGATGAGTGTGAAGACGAGGGGGGGCCACCCTGCCAGGCACCTGCCCGCTGCAGGAACACCCCGGGCAGCTTCCGGTGCGAGTGCTTGGAGCCGTACTCGCTGGGAGATGATGGGCAGACCTGTGTAGGTGAGCCCCCCTGTGGCCCCAAGTTATCCTGGGAGCTCAGCACGGTGTTTAATCCATGTGCAGAACAGAGAGGGTGAGCCTGAGGCAGATCTAGGATTCGTGAAATGGCTTCTAGCTCCTGTAAAAGAAGAACAATGTGCAGATACATGTTACATAGAAATCAGATTTATCCACCTCCCACATAGGGGAGGGGCCGCCGTGCAGGATTGAGCTTAACCCCAAGTCCAACAAAGACCGGGGTGCACAGCCAGAGGCAAAGCGAGGGCGCAGGGAAGGCATAGTGGACAGACTTGGGATTGGGGTCAGGCTCAGGTCAGGTCAGGTTAGGCTTGGGGTCAGGTCAGGGTTGGGGTCAGGTTCAGGTTCGGGGTCCAGTCAGCTCAGGCTCAGGGTCAGGCTCTGGGTTGGGGTCACGGTCAGAAAAGGCTCAGGTCCTGCTCAGCTCAGGGTCAGGGTCAGGGTCACAGTCAGCTCAGGGTCAGGCATGCTGGCACTGCCTGAGACCCACGGCTCGCTGACCGGCTGGCTCTCACCCAGACTCCGGGCGGCTCCCGAAGGCGTCCTTGGTGTCCATTGCGCTGGGCGCCCTGCTGGTCTGCGTCCTGGCAGCCGCCGCCTGGACGGTGATTTGCAGGTGGTAAGTCCCGTCGTCAGGGACCAGGAGCCACGTTCTCCCGTGGGGCTGGTGACCACACTGCCAGGACCCCTCGGCATCCCCTCTGCGTACGAGGACTCACGTTTCTCTCACCTGTCACCTCGCTCCTCATTCTCCCCATTTTATTAGCTCGCGGCTCCCTCCTCATTCTCAGAATTTTCTCTCGTCTCTCGCTTCTCCTCTCATTCTCTCCATTTTCCTGGATCTCTCCTTTTCCTCCTCATTTTCTCATCTCTCACTTCTCTCCTAATTCTATTTTCTTGGCTCCGTTTTCTTGTATCTCTCTCTTCTCTCCTCATTCCCTCGATGTTATTGTGTTTCTCGCTTTTCTCTTCCTGTTCTCCATTTTCTTCCTCTCTCGCATCTCCTCTCGGCCTCTCCGTTTTCGTGGGTCTCTCATTCTCTCTTTTTCTCTGTATTTTCTCAGATTTCTTGTCTCTCCCCTCATTCTCTTTATTGTCCCCCTTTAGTGTTTCTTCTTCCCATGTTCTCTCCTCTCTCGCTTCTGTCCCCGTCTCCCCATTTTCTTGGCCCTCTCGCCTTTCTCCTCTTTATCTCGGTTTTCTCTCCTCTGTCCCCTCCCTCCTCAGTCTCCATGTTTCCTCGAGGTCCTGACAGGGACCAGAGGGGGAGCTGCTCCGTGAGCTGCACCTGGAGAACAGGGTGAGGCTCGGTCACTCACTATCCGAAGGAGCGGCCTGCACCCTTCTCACCGGGAACGCCGTTTCTCTAGGTCCTCGGTGACGGAGTCTCCGTCCCCAGATGGTGGTGAGGGCTCCTGGGAAGCCAGCCTGTGACCCGATGAGGACATCTCCACCGAGTTCACCGACCTCCCTTCATCACTGAGACTCGCCCGGTGTCTGCAGAGGAGCCGCAGGGGGGACGTGACCTGTAGTTCGTCACCACCCATCAATGAGCGGGGTGGCTCCACGTTTGGGGTCATTCCCAGGAAGCCCTGTGCCAACTCAGGACCAGGGGCCCTTCCGTGTGAGCCCCAGGCCCTCTGCCCACGGGGTGGTGTCTCTTGTCTGCGTCTGTGGGTTCCTGGGCGCTGGATTTCTGCCTGGGACTCCCTTCTGACAAGACAGAGCCAGCCTCGTCCCTGCCACGGGTCCTGGAATAACCACATGCCGTGGCTCGGAATCCTGACAGCGTGAACATGGGCCACGCGCTGGCCCCCACGGGCTAACAGCTCCGTGCACAGCCCTGGAGGTCACCCTTGGAGGTCCTGGTGCAGCCCTTGGTCGGCGGAGGGATCATAGGGTCCCCGTGGAGGGAGTTGGTGTCGCAGCAAATTAGGGTTCTTGAGAGATGACCACCTGTCACAGGCCACCCCTATGGGAACCACTGGCCGCTTGGTGGACAAACTGTCCCCCAAAGCCCGTGTTCACGTGGGCGGCTGTTCTCCTCACAAAGCCATTCAGGACGCATGCACAGTTGGGGGCGAGGGCCAGGCCTCCCCCAGGCCTTAAGACTCCCCTCAGGCCACAAGGCTGGGGGGGGGGGGCGTGGAGATCCCCTGGACAGGACTGGCCTTTCCTTCATGACAAAGGCAGACGGCGCCACCTGGTGGCCGATGCAGGGAGCGCAGGCATGGCCTTGGCATCCTTTACCCAGGGCCTTACCTTCTGCCCATCATTTCTGGCCAGGTCCATGCCGGCCTCTTCTTCCTGGAGACACGTGCCGCTTTGTCACTCAGCGGCCAGCCCCTCTGGTCGGGTCGGTCCACGGCTGTCAGAGCCAGGAGGGTCCTTCGTGATGAAAGAACGCGTTGCCATAGATACAGAGTCAAACACTAGATTTGAAGGAAAACATTTAAGCTGTGGGTGATTTAGCTTTAACACAGCTGTTGATGGATGTCATCTCTCTCTCTTTTTTTAGAAGCCTCCAGGGCCAAATCTATTTTAACGGTATCCTTTAAATCGTTTTGAATTTGTTTTCAATTTGGAGAAAGAACAGTCTGGATCTGTGGCTGCGGTAACACAAATTGTGGGAAAAAAACAAACAAACAAAACAGAAATAAAGGTCTTATTTTAAAAAAGCGTTTTTAGCTTCTTCTCACCACGGTCATCCGACAGCTTTCATTCTCTTCACATTTCACACGGTCACGCCTTGTGGTGGAGAAAGAGCGTTATCAGAACTCCGTTCCTTTAGAAAGAAAAGGGCAATGTTGAGGTTCTGCGTTCTCCACAGGCGATTTGGGTTAGAGCAATGCCTCAAGTCAGATGAGTTGCCAGGCTGGCTCCGGAGCAAACAGCAGGTGGGAATTAACGCCTCGCAGCCTACAGTCTGCCTCCAGTTCGGGCAAAATACCGACGCCCGAGCTCTCCGCAGAAAACACAAAATGCTGGCCGACTGGGTGAACTCCCCGCAGAGGCAGCTTTGTGATGAAAACACGGCATTGTCAGCTCACCGGAGAGGCACGGCGTGGGCCCCACCCGGGGCAGAGCAGCGAGGGGCGAGGGTCTGCGGTTCCCCAGGCGTCACCGTGCCCACGCGGCAGGTATGTCTTTGGGCTAAAAAAAACCCAGACGACACTCGGGAGCTCCCAGAACCAACAGGCCCCGCTGGTGGTTGGGGGGGACATGGATGTCCTGAGTCCACCCATGTTACGGGCCCTGCTGGCCTCAGAGAGCCACGGGTGAGTCTACAGAAGCAAAGCGAACAGCAGAGTTCTTTCGTTGTATTCGCCGAAGGGCGTTTTCTCTCGGTGGCCACTCGGTGAGTTAACCGGAGGACCGGCTCATGGGTCAGCGCGAGTGACCACCGTGGTCCCTCAGCCCACGTCCACCTGGGACGCAGGCAGCTGCCCGGTGGTCACGCCTCACTGTACACACACGCATCGTAGGATGTAGGTTGGACTTCCGCTTTCAAAAGTGGGGAAATCCCGGCCGGTGTGACTCAGAGGTTGAGAGTCGACGGGTGAACCCGAAGGTCACGGTTGGATTCCCGGTCAGAGCACAGGCCCGGGTTGTGGGCTCATTGCCAGTGCGGGACGTGCCGGAGGCAGCCGGTCCACGATTCTCTCATTGATGTTTTTCTCTCTCCCTCTCCCTTACTGAAAAAACAAGAAAACTAACCCTAACCCTAACCCTAAAATCTAACCCTCACCCTAACTGTAAAACTTAACCCTATCCTTAACCCTAAAGCTAACCCTAGGCCTAACCCTAATGCCAAAATTTAACCCCACCCTGATCACTACCAACCCCCTTTCCCATCCGTCTGTTCTGTGCCGACGAGTTTGTTTTCCCTTATTTCTTCCTTTAGATTCCACAGAATCCGGTGTCATTCTCCCACTCATTTTGCTCCGTGAACGACCCAGGGTACGTCCTGGCTCCCACATGTAAGGTGTCATGTGGTCCTGTTGCCGCCACATTCTGTTGTTCATGGGCACCACATCTGCTGCTCCATGGGCAGGTTTCATTGGGGGGGTGGGGGTGGCAGCTCTGATCAGAGCTGGAGGCAGGAATCAACAGGAGGGTTGATGGGCAGCTGTCAGCCAGGCTGTGCGAGGGCCTGGAAGACCCGGAGTGGAACGGGGCCTAGGACCTGGGGGGCCCGGCGTCAACAGCCCCTTAATACAACAAATGGCACTTGGTGACAGCCTCTCACTTAAAAAAATATATTTTTAAGAAGGAAGGGAAGCGGGTGGGAGGGTCGGGAAAATCTTCCTAGAAAAGATGACCTCAGAATCTAGTCTTTAAAAAAATATATTTTTTCATTTATTCCAGAGAGGGAGGGGGGAGAGGAGAGGAGAGAGAGAGACATCAATGATGAAAGAGAATAATTGATTGGCTGCCTCCTGCATGCCCTGCATTGGAATCAAACTGTGACCTCCTGGTTCCTGGGTTGATGCTCAACCACTGAGCCACACCAGCTGGCTCCACCTCCATACTCCGTAGGGGGACCAGGCTGAGGGCTTGGTCCAGAGCAGAGAGCCTGCCACTTAAGCGGGTCCCTGGGGGCTGCGGCTGTGGCTGGTCCTGGTCCCCGAATCCTGGCCTCTGCACAGGACACTCGGCATCCTGACAGGGTGTGCTGAGCGCTGTGCAGTCACACATCACAGAGGACATTGGTCACAGCTGTGCTAACAAGGCAGTAACAACCCCACGTTTAATATTTAGATTCAAAAACACGAGCAACAAACTCTATAAGTACCCACTGTGCGAGCTGGGGCTGCGGGGTTCACCCCCTCCCCCATCCAGGGGAGACCTGCCTGTCCCGGCCATGGGGGTGCCCAGCACCAGGGAGGCTTGGAAAGAAACAAATGAACTGTCACGCCCTGACTGGTGTGGCTCAGTGGACAGAGCGTCGGCCTGCGGACTGAAGGGTTCCCAGGTTCGATTCCGGTCAAGGGCATGTACCTTGGTTGTGGGCACCGCCTCAGTGGGGGGTGTGCAGTAGGCAGTTGATCAATATTTCTCTCTCATCAATGTTTCTAACTATCCCTCTCCCTTCCTCTATGTAAAAAATCAATAAAATATATTTTTAAAAAACTGTCACTGTTTACCCCCAAAGTCACTGTATTGTAGAAAATCTAACAAAATCATTTTCAAAGTTATTAGGATTAGTTACTGAATGTATTAGGACTTTTGAATATAAAATGAACACCCAAAATTCAATTGCATTTCTCTATACAAACAACACACCATTAGAAAGTACATTTTTTACCTTTATTGTTCAGTTTATTAATTACATTTTCCCCCAATAGCTCCCCTCCACCCAGTACCCATCCCACTCTATGCCCTTACCTCCCCCGCTCTGTCCTCTCCCATAGTTGCATGATTTTTGTCCAGTCTCTTGCTGTACTTCCCGCACCCTTTTTCTCACCAAGCATTATCAGTCCATTCCCTCTCTATGTCCATGATTTTGTTCTATTCCTCATTTTATCCTGATCATCAGGTTGTTAATTCACTTGATTTTTAGATTCATTTGTTGATAGATGTGTACTTGTTGTTCATAATGTACATTTTTACCTTTTCCTTCTTCCTCTTCTTAAACAATACCTTTCAGCATTTCATATAGTGTTGGTTTGGAGGTGATGAACTCCTTTAGCTTTTTCTTATCTGTGAAGCACTTTATCTGACCTTCAATTCTGAATGACAGCTTTGCTGGATAGAGCAATCTTGGTTGTATATTCTTGCTATTCATTGCTTTGAATATTTCTTGCCACTCCCATCTGGCCTGCATCGTTTCTGTTGAGAAATCTGCTGACAATCGTATGGGTGCTCCCTTATAGGTAACTAACTGTTTTTCTCTTGCTGCTTTTAATATTCTCTCTTTATCTTTTGCTCTTGGCATTTTAATTATGATGTGCCTTGGTGTGGTCCTCTTTAGATTCCTATATTTTGGGGTTCTGTGCATTTCTTGGGTTTTCAAGTCAATTTTTTTCGCCAGGTGGGGGAAGTTTTCAGTCACTATTTCTTCTAGTAGGTTTTCATTATCTTGCTCTCTCTCTTTTTCTGGCACCCCAATAATTCTGATGTTGGTATGCTTGAGGTTGTCCCAGAGGCCCCTTATACTATCTTCAATTTTTTGGACTCTTTTGGCTTCTTGCTTTTCCAGCTGAGTGGATTTTGCTTTTTTGTATTTCAAATCTTTGACTTGGTTTTTGCGGTCGTCTAGACTGCTTTTAGGTCTTTGTATAATATTTTTTGTTTCAGTCAGTGTATGCTTAATTTCTAGTTGGTCTTTTTTCATATCCTTGTAGGCGTTGTTCATTTCTTTGTAGGTGTTATTTATTTCGGCATAGTTCTCATTAATTTTCTCCGCCTTTTCTAGTAGCCTCTTCATAAACCTAATTACTGTGGTTTTGAACTCTATGTCTAGTCGTCTTTTTTCCTCCATTTCTTTCACAGCTGAGTTCTTTCCTTTTCTCTGCATTGTGGTTGCTTTCCTGAGTTGGTCGATTAGCTTTGTGTGGTAGATGTCCTCTAAGGGACAATGGCTCAGCTTCCTTATGCAGCGCCCGGCGTCAGGCTTAGGTCTGCCCTTCCTGGCGCACTGCTTCAGGTCTATGGGGCTCGCGACGTCAGCTTATCTGTGCGGCTCACGGGTCTCAGTGTTGGGTGGCAATGTAAATCCACCGCTGGTCTCCCCGTTGCCAGACAACTCTGCCTCTCCCCAAATGCGCCTGCACAGCCAAAGTCTCACTCAGGGTTGTAAAACAAAGCAGTGTGGTGGTCTCCGAGCAAGTGAGTTGCGCGTTCTCTGCCCGCGTTCTCTGCCCGGTTGTGCACTCCAATTTACTCGTGCACTCTCCCCAAACACACAGACCTCAACCGCGCCCGGGATCCTCCTTTCCCCGACCTGGGAGCTCGCCTGGAACTGGGGGGTTGGTGCTGTGGGAGGCCTCCGCCCTCCCCGCTGGAGAACATCAGCCGGGCTTGCTGTCTGCCGCCCGTCTCTCACCGCTCGCTTGCGCTCTGAACCTCAAAGCTGCACACCGCTGCTCCCGAGTCACCGCTGTGTCCCACCTCTACTTTTATGTGTGGAATTTTCTTTCTTTTTTTTATTTTATTATTTTTATTGATTTTTTGCAGTATAATAGTAGTACATGTTTTCCTTTCCCCCTCCCCCTTATTCTCCCCCCAGCCTCCCCCACCCCCCAGCACATATCCCCAGCTTCCTCCCCTCCCCACCCCAGTGTCTTTCATTCATTGGTTATGTTCATATGCATGCATACAAGTCCTTCAGTTGATCTCCCCCCGCATCTGCCTCCCATCCACCCAAGCCTCCCCCTGTAGCTTGACAGCCTGTTCAAGGCCATCCTGCCTCTATATCAATCACTCTCCCCTGTTTCTTTTCTTCAAAAATATCTTGCCTCTGCATACTAGAAATAAATGTATAAGAACAAAAAATGTTTCAGTCTCAGTTTCAATGTCCAACTTTTCTGAGTCCCAGTTTCAGTGTCAAATAATTCTATATGTGTATAAGTCAGCAATGGTATCCAGATGGTGGACATATCGTGTCAATGCAAGATCCATCCTCTCTGGTTTGGTCCTGGGCTGCCTGCAGACATGCACAGCTGCTGACTGCTAGCATGGCAAGGTGTCGTCAGTGTCCCCCATCTCTGGACCATCCTCGTGACTGGAACAGATCCATCAGTTCCTCACCGTCGCAGGAACCCACATGGTCTTGGAGTTGTTCTCTGAAAACACACAAACACATTCTCGACCAAAAGTTAACAAAGGGATCCTCTACGCAAAATAGACTTGGGATTCTTTTTAATTTTTGCCTAAATGATTTTCCTTTGGCTTATTTTGACACCATGTGTGTTTTTTCATGGGTGTCCTGCAATTGTTTTTACAAATGGAATTTACTTTACTGGAGTAAGAATTTTCTAGATGTATTTTACTTACTCGATATTTTTTTTTCCCTTACATGATATTACCCCGCTGTCCCCTCCCCTTTTTTGATTAATGGGGACTTTTGGAAATTTTATATTGCAGTCTTGATAATTTTAAATTTTAATTTTTGCACACAAAGTGACTGCTTTAGGTTCTTTGGATGTTAGGCAATTTTACAGTGAGATGAACTACTAATAGATTTTTTAGTTAATGTTTTAGGAAAAGCTTTTTGTCCAGTACACTATAATTTTCTTGAGTATTCACATATTGCACTTGGCCAATTTAAATTAATCTGAAAACTTGATTACTATTTTCCTGTCAATTTTAATACTCAAGCAGAAATCTTAGTTTACCCTGTGAATACTAGTGGAAAGGAATATTTGCAATTTTGAGTAGGTCCCGAGCATTCCTGGTAATAGACTGAATTTAGATATAGAGCAGCTATTGCTGGCCGAGTCTCTGTCTGCCACCTGGGTCCCCGTATGAGTTGTGTGTGGGAGGCGAAGCAGCCATGGGGGTAGGAGACCTCCCTTAGGAGGGTTGAGAATTCAAACCCCTGCAAGGTTTGTGGATGAGGGTCTGTGCCCCACCTCTGTTGACCTTTTAGTTCTCTCCTGTTGGCCCCTCTGCGACTGTGCCTGTCTTAGGTTGTTCCTTCCCTGAGGAATCTTACCCGTCTCTGGCTAACCAGCCATCCTCCAGGGCCAAACAGGGTGATGTGAGGTTCAGTTCTGTCTCCTTTGTAGTCTATGCCCCCCTGTGGCCTCCACGTCCAGTACCTGCCTTGGGGTCCCCTCGCCTGCTGGCGGGGTCCCGGTACTGATCACATATCTCGGGGGACCCAGGTTTCTTCTCCAGAGAGGGCCCAGCTCACACCATTGGTCGAGATACAGATCCATGGTGCCAGCTGCCCAAAGGCTTCAGCCACAGCTGGAACTGAAAACTCTGGCATCAGCTGTGTGTATTTGGATAGTAACAAGAAGGTCCCTCTTGGCAGAAAGGGCAAGAAGGGCCAATATAGAATGCTCGGATGCCTTCCCAGTGCCTTAATTCCTTCTGAAAGGGATTAATTTCTTTCCTATCCTTTTTTAAGTTGCTGGCCAACATTCAAAGAATTAGTTTGTAAGTTTATTTGGGATAATTGTATAATATGCTGTTGTCAAATATCAAATATTATAATGACATTGTAGAATAATATCATGTAAGGGTATTATGGTGTCATGGGAGGTTAAGCAGGGCCTAGCCTAAGGACTGGTCTCCATAGGATATGACAAGCTCTAGGCCATGTCAATTCAATGTCAGACTAGCTGCCATTTTTTTATAATTTTATATAAACTTTGTCAGAGATGTAAAAACACAAATCACTTACCTCAGTTAAAGAGTTCAAGTATATTGACTTTTCCACTTACTCCCACCACCTGCCACTTACCCTGAGGTTTGACATTCTGATGGACTTTTCTCAGTTTCTGGATCCATTCTTGTTCATCAGTCTATGTCATTGATTGTATTCCTCAAATGAGTGAGATCATGTGATATTTGTCTTTCTCTGCCTGGCTAATTTCACTTAGCATAATGCTCTCCAAATCCATCCATGTTGTTACATCCATGTTGTTGCTCCTTCTTTTTTTCCGCGGCGTAGTATTCCATTGTGTAAATGTACCATAGTTTTTTAATCCACTCATCTGCTGATGGGCACTTCGGCTGTTTCCAAATCTTAGCTATGGTAAATTGTGCTGCTATGAACATAGGGGTACATATATCCTTTCTAATTCACCTTTCTAATTTCTTGGGGTATATTCCTAGAAGTGGGATCACTGGGTTGAATGGGAGCTCCATTTTTAGTTTTTTGAGGAAACTCCATACTGTTCTCCACAGTGGCTGCACTAGTCTACAATCCCACCAACAGTGCAGGAGAGTTCCTTTTTCTCCGCATCCTCGCCAGCACTTGTCATTTGTTGATTTGTTGATGTAAGCCATTCTGACAGGTGTGAGATGGTACCGCATAGTCGTTTTGATTTGCATCTCTCGGATAATTAGTGACTTTGAGCAAGTTTTCATATGTCTCTGGGCCTTCCTTTTGTCTTCTTTCGTGAAGATTCTATTTAGGTCTGTTGCCCATTTTTTTATTGGATCATTTGTCCTCCTTTTATTGAGTTGGGTGAGTTGCCTGTAGATGCTTGAGATTAAACCTTTATCACTAATAACATTTGCAAATATGTTCTCCCATACAGTGGGTTTTCTTGTTGTTTTGTTGATGGTTTCTTTAGCTGTGCAAAAGCTTTTGATTTTGATGTAGTCCCATTTGTTTATTTTCTCTTTAGCTTCCATTGCCCTCGGAGCAGTATCATCAAAGAAGTTCTTTTGGCATATGTCTGAGATTTTTCTTCCTGTAGATTCCTCTAATATTTTTATGGTTTCCTGTCTTACGTTTAAGTCCTGTATCCATTTTGAGTTTATTTTTGTGTATGGTGTAAGTTGGTGCTCTAGTTTCATTTTTTTGCATGTATCTGTCCAATTTTCCCAACACCATTTATTGAAGAGACTGTCTTGACTCCATGTTATGTTCCTGCCTCCTTTGTCAAATATTAATTGAGCATAGTGGTTTGGGTTGATATCCGGATTCTCTATTCTATTCCATTGATCTATATGTCTGTTCTTGTGCCAGTACCAGGCTGTTTTAAGAACAGTAGCCTTGTAATACAGCTTGAAATCTGGTATGGAAATCCCACCGACTTTGTGCTTCTTTCTCAGGATTGCTGTGGCTATTCGGGGCCTTTTTTTGTTCCAGATGAATTTTTGGAGAGTTCTTTCTAGGTCTGTGAAATATGCCATTGGTATTTTAATGGGGAGTGCATTAAATTTATAGATTGCTTTGGGTAGTATGGACATTTTAATTATGTTGATTCTCCCAATCCACGAACATGGAATGTTCTTCCACCTGTTTACATCTTCCTCTATCTCTTTTTTCAGTGTCCTGTAGTTTTCCACAAATAGATCTTTTACCTCCTTAGTTAAGTTTATTCCTAGGTATCTTAATTTTTTTGGTGTGATGGTAAATGGGATTGCTTTTTTAGTCTCTCTTTCTGTAAGTTCACTATTAGTGTATAGAAATGCCATAGATTTCTTGGCATTAATTTTGTAGCCTGCTACATTGCTGAACTCATTTATTAAGTCTACTAACTTTTTTATGGAGTCTTTCGGGTTTTTTATGTACAATATCATGTCATCTGCAAATAAGGATAGCTTAACTTCTTCTTTTCCAATTTGGATGCCTTTTATTTCTTCTTCTTGTCTAATTGCAATGGCTAATACTTCCAGTACTATGTTGAACAGGAATGGTGAAAGTGGGCAACCCTGTCTTGTTCCTGTTCTTAGGGGAAATGGTTGTAGTTTTTGCCCATTGAGTATGATATATGCTGTGGGCTTATCATATATGGCTTTTATTATGTTGAGGTATGATCCTTCTATTCCTACCTTATTGAGAGTTTTTATTAAGAAAGGATGTTGGATTTTGTCAAATGCTTTTTCTGCATCAATTGATATGACTATGTGATTTTTATCTCTCAATTTGTTTATGTGATGTATCACATTTATTGATTTGCGGATATTGTACCATCCTTGCATTCCTGGGATAAATCCTACTTGGTCGTGGTGTATGATCTTTCTGATGTACTGCTGGATCCGATTTGATAGAATTTTATTGAGGATTTTGGCATCTATATTCATGAGGGATATTGGCCTGTAATTCTCTTTCATTGTGTCGTCTTTATCTGGTTTTGGTATTAGGGTGATGCTAGCTTCATAGAAAGAGTTTGGAAGTGTTCCATCCTCTTGAATTTTCTGGAATAGTCTGAGGAGTATAGGTTTTAGTTCTTCCTTGAATGTTTGGTAAAACTCCCCTGTGAAGCCGTCTGGCCCTGGGCTTTTGTTTGCTGGAAGCTTTATGATGACTGCTTCAATTTCTTCCACAGTTATTGGTCTATTGAGTTGTTTAGATTCTTCTTGATTGAGTTTTGGGAGGTTATATTTTTCTAGAAACATATCCATTTCCTCCAGGTTGTCCAGTTTGTTGGAGTAGAGTTGTTCATAGTATTTTTTAACAATCCTTTGTATTTCAATGGGGTCTGTTGTTATTTCACCTCTTTCATTTCTGATTTTATTTATTAGGGTCCTCTCTCTTTGCTTCTTGGTGAGTCTGGCTAGAGGTTCATCAATCTTGTTTATCCTTTCAAAGAACCAGCTCTTGGTTTCGTTGATCTTCTGTATTGTTTCTTTGGTCTCTATGTCATTTATTTCTGCTCTGATCTTTACTATTTCCTTCCTTCTGCTTACACTGGGCTTTTCTTGTTGCTTTCTTTCTAACTCTTTGAGTTGTTGGGTTAGATAATTTATTGCCACTGTTCCTAGTTTTTTGCAGTAGGATTGTAGAGCTATGAACTTCCCTCTCAGAACTGCTTTCACTGTGTCCCATAGATTTTGGATTGTTGTGCTATCATTGTCATTTGTTTCCATGATGTTTTCTATCTCTTCCTTAATCTCTCTAGTAACCCAGTCATAGTTTAATAGCATGCTGTTTAGTCTCCATGTGTTCGATTTCTTTGGATTGTTTCTATTGTAGTTGATTTCCAGCTTTATGCCACTGTGATCTGAGAATATACTTGATATGATTTCTATCTTCTTGAATTTGGAGAGACTTTGCCTATGACCCAACACATGGTCTATCTTTGTGAATGACCCATGGTCACTTGAAAAGAATGTATATTCTGTGGCTTTGGGATGAAATGATCTGAAGATGTCAATTAATTCCATCTGGTCCAGTGAGTCATTGAGAATTGATGTTTCTTTACTGATTTTTTGTTTAGAGGATCTGTCCAATGGTGATAGTGGGGTATTAAAGTCTCCTACTATGATTGTATTGCTGTCTATCTCTCCCTTGATGTCCTCTAGGAGTTTTTGTATATATTTGGGTGCTCCTGTATTGGGTGCGTATATGTTTACAAGAGTTATTTCTTCTTGTTGGATTGCTCCCTTTAGTATTATGAAGTGGCCTTCTTTATCTCTTGTTATGTCCTTCACTTTGATATCTAATTTGTCAGATATAAGTATGGCTACCCCAGCTTTTTTTTCATTTCCATTCGCCTGAATAACTTTTTTCCAACCTTTCATCCTCAGTCTGTGTGCGTCTTTTTTTCGGAGGTGGGTTTCTTGTAGACAGCAGATACATGGGTTGTGTTTTCTTATCCAGTCTATTACCCTATGTCTTTTGATTGGAGCATTTAAACCGTTTACATTTAAAGTTATTATTGATAGGTGCTTATATGTTGCCATTTTTGTTCTTTGCTCCTGTGTTCCTTTTTTGCTTCCTATTTCTTTTTACAGCAGATCCTTTAGCATTTCTTGCATTGCTGGTTTGGTGGTGACGAATTCCCTTAGTCCTTTTTTATCTGTGAAGCTCCTGATTTGACCTTCAATTTTGATTGAGAGCCTTGCTGGGTACAGTATTCTAGGATTCAGACCCTTCCTTTGCGTGACTTTGTAGATTTCATTCCACTGCCTTCTGGCCTGATAGGTTTCTGTTGAGAGATCACTTGTTAGTCTGATGGGTGTTCCTTTGTAGGTGACTTTCTGTCTCTCTCTGGCATCTTTTAAGATTCTTACTTTGTCATTGGTGTTTGCCAATTTAATTATAATGTGCCTTGGCGTAGGTCTTTTGGGGTTTATTTTGCTTGGGACTTTGTGAGCTTCTTGGATTTGTGTGGGTTTTTCCTTTCCTATACCAGGAAAGTTTTCTGTCATTATTTCTTCCAACAGGTTTTCTATTCCTTGCTCAGTTTCCTGTCCTTCTGGAAGCCCAATTATATGGATGTTGTTTTGTTTCATGTTGTTCCAAAGTTCTCTTAGGCTCTCCTCCTGCTTTTTAATTTTTTTTTCTAGAAGCTGCTCTACTTGGTTATTTTTTCCTACCTGGTCTTCTAGCTCACTGATGCGATCCTCTGCTTCTTCTAGTCTACTCTTAATACTTTCTATTGAGTTCTTTACTTCAGCAAAGTCACTTTTTATTTCTTCTTGGCTCCTCTTCATTTCTTCGTGGCTCCTCTTCATTTCTTCATGGCTCTTCATCATTTCTTCCTGGGTCTTCCTCATTTCCTCTTGGTTCTTACTCATATTATCAAATTTGTCTTCCATTCTTTTCAGCCACCTTATGACCGTTTCTCTGAATTCTTTCTCTGACAGGTTGTTAACTTCCATTTCGTTTACCTCCTTTTCTGGCGAGCCTTGCTTTTCTTTCATATGTGGGCTATTTCTTTGTCTTCCCATGGTCTCTCTTCTCTGTGTATCTGGTTATGTAGTTCTCACTCTCCTGCGTTGATTTAAAGGCACAAAATACAACACAACCAGGTGCCACGCACCAGGCACTGAACCGGAATGTAGTCAAAGTAATTGTAATTCCAAATAAAGGTGACTGCCAGAGAAAGGCAAATTCGGTGATAGGTGGGAAAAAAGAAAGAGAACCTCCCCCAGACCCACACAGACACTCACACACCCACACTCACACAAAAAAGTAAGAGACCCCCCCCACACATACACTCACAAAAAAGAAAGACAGGAATGCCAAAATGATAATGGGAAAAGGGGGAGAAGAAAAAGAAAGAAATAAAAGGAGTAAATTATAAATGTGGGGTGAAAACTCCTATAGGACAGCCCCTAATCTGAACCAAAACCTGCAACAAGTACTTGGAGATTGATACAAATTACATACAACTACTAATATCAAGAGAGGTGAGGGAACACAGAAGCAAAAATCTATCTCAAAAACAATGCAGATGAGGATAACAAAACAAGAAACAACACCAAAAATAAAAATAACCCCCCCTACAAGACAAACCAAAATAACAGAATAAGCAAATCAATCTCATAAACCTGCTTAAAAAATCAATATAATCAATAGTCAAGTAAACAACAACAACAGGACAGGGCTAAAAACACTTTAAGATAGTGAAGTCAGAGAAGCTAGAGGTATATATGCACTTGGATTAGGTGGTTAGAGATTAGATATATCAGTGGGGTGAAATTTTAACAGGGGGTAAGGGGAAAGAATTAGGTAAATCTAAAGTGGGAAAAGTGTAAGGGAAACAAGGCACTAAATAGGGAAAGGTTAGCCAGAGAGTGGTGGTATAAAGGTGAAGTTGAGGTAGAGTAAAAGATACTAAAGTGTAGATGAAAATAGACTGTATTCCCAAGGTCGAAGAGAAAATATAATCAATTCCCTGTCACATAAGTGTCAATTTGTGATTTGGCCCCTGGGTGGCAGTGTTTCTAGATTGACTTCTGGGTCTATCGGTCCTCTCTATCCTGAACTAAACAATACTGCCTCTCTAATGGTGACTGCTGTTTTAGCAGCCAGAACCCTCCCAAAATCTTCCGGGCTTCCCCCCTCTGTCAGGTCCAAACCGATTGCGCTCCAGGGATCAACTCTGCCACCAGCTCCAAGGGCCCTCTCCCACGTTTACCAGCTTCAACAGCCACAGATTCTATTTCAGGTGCAGATCTCCAGGTTTTGAGTTCCAAGGTGCAGATCTCCCAGACTGCCAGCCCCCTCAGTTTCGCGCCCAAAGTACCCCCAGGGAAATCTGACCTTTCCGTGCTGGAGTTTAGAGCTCCCTGGGCTCTGCGCGCCTCCGCGCCAACTGGGCGCCTGTGCTCCGGGAGCCCCAGCGGTCCAGCCGGTACGGCAGCTGTGTATTTTTTTCCGGCTCCTCTCCTTCAAGATGTCGTGGTCCGCCTCCGCGCGCCTCCTCGCGCAGTTGGCTCAGGGAGAGAACCCAGCAGTACTGGGGCCGCTCAGGCTAGGGAGGCCAGCCCAGCAGTCCTCTATCTTCTCCTGGAGCACAGCTGTCCCCCTAGTCGCCAACAAATGCTCCCTGCGCTCCCTCCCTCTGCCCTGTGAGCAGATTCAGATCGAATCCCTCCGTTCCGCCGCCATTTTCCAGACCCAAACCTATGTGTGGAATTTTCACTCAGCCAGCTCTCCGGTGATTCTGGACATTGTTTGTTCTGTTGTTAAGTTGTGGTTTCAGAATTGTTGTGTGGACAGCTAGATAGGTGCTCATCTATGCCGCCATCTTAGTTCTTCCCAGAAAGTACATTTTTTAAAAAAGTGTTTACAACAGCATAAAAATAAGTCAGAAAAATATGCAAAACCTTTAGAAAAGACTATCCTATATAATAAAAGGCTGATGTGCAAATTGTCCCCTCAGGAGTTCAACCACTCACTGTGACATGTGCTTACCACCAGGGGGTGGTGTGGGACAAAGAAAGGCCCTGTCCAGCAGCCGGAAGGCCCCGATCAGCCAGGCCAGGGGCTCTCCCCAAGCACAAATTTCATGCACTGAGCCGCCAGTGAACATTACAAAGAAGTAAAAAGTAAAGGCAGAAACTGGTCATGCGTGTGAATGGGAGGATTAAAGTCGTTAAGAATGAACCCGAATTGAGGGCTTGGGGGCAGTGACCGCACCGGCTTCTCGGCTGCCTGCATGTGACCGAGGGGTCAGAGCCACGTCCGGCCGTGGGGCGGATTCTCAGAGAAGGTGTGGCACAGGACCCCCGGCTCTGCGAGCTCGTGGGGTCCGGGAGGAAAGCGTAGACGGCCCGGGAACTCGGGGACGGAGCAGCTTACTCTGGTCGACGCCATCGCTGTCACAGAGTTACCGCTGACCCCGGAGGGAGAGCGTGCTTGGAGGGGTGAGTCCCCGTCCCTGAGGCCACATGACCTTGGGGGGTGCTCACACACCTTCCACACCCTCAACGCCCCTCCCTGCAGGCTCATGGGGAGCTCCGCCTGCTGGGCTCGAGCAGCCAGACACGAGGGGTTCGAACGACTGCAGTGAAGGGTCCAAGCTGCCCTACAGCGAAGGGACCAGGCCACCCGTGGGACCCCTGGCTCAGTGGTGAGCGTCCTGGGACTCGGGGTAGCCTCGCCCTCACTCTTGCCTCCCGGCCTTGACTGACCCGGGCGCTGTGCTCAGCGGTGTTTGATCAGCCCCCAGGGGCCACTCACTCCCCAGCCCAGCCCACTGCTCTCTGTAGATGCTGGCGCTCTGCTCGGGGCAAGAACAGGGGTTGGGCCCAAAGGGAACAGGACGCAATGGATTTTTGTGACAGGGGACCCTGCGGGAGGCCTGGCTTCCTGGCAATGGCTACAGGCCCGGGGCTGCCCAACCCTGAGAAATGGCTGGGAAGGTCAGAGGTCATCTTTGGCAGCCTCGCCTGCGGTCAAGGAGCTGCGGCGTGGCCGCTGCCTGTGGGCTGTCCTGTTTTTCTACCCGGGGCCGGAGGAGGGGAGCCTGGGCGACTGGGAGAAACTGGCTCAGCAGCACCGGGGTCCAGGATGGTTCTCAGCTCCAGCTGCTCCTGCAGTCACGGAACATGAGACCCCAGGCTCAGGTGCACGCATGGCCACCGGCCCTGGTGGAAGGTTCTGGAAGACTGCGGTGGGACGGGAATCCTGTCCGGTTCCCGGACTGTGCGGGTCACTAACATCCTGTGCAGCAAAGGCACCCTTGGCCGTATGGAGGAAGTCCGATTGCCCCGGGCCTCGGCACCTGGAGGAAGCACCAGTCGACATTGGGACTCACCTACGCGCCGTGAAGGGCAGGGAGGACCAGCACAGAGGAGGCCGGGGAACTGGTCAGTAAACAAGTCACAGCGACTGCATGCGGCACGCTGACGGATAAACGCTCAAGTCACGGGCTCCGAGGAGAGGCTGGTGTGTCGGCCTCAGACCCGCCCCATGAATCTGAGGGAGGTACACGCTCCGATGGGCCAGGGGCAGGCGAGTGTAGAGCCCCGCTTCCTTCTTCCCTCCTCCCTCCCCCCTTCCCTCCTCTCCTCTCCCCTCCCTTCCCTTCCCTGTGTGTCTGCTCCAAATATCAGACAAGAGAGGGTGCCGTCCCCCCCAGTTAGTTGTTGGTGCGGTGATTTCCGAAGCACAGACACTGTTGATTCCTGCCACGTCCCCTCGGACAGCTGTGCGCTAAGCCGTCCGCGGCCTCCACGCCGTGTCCTGGTTTGGGCTGAGTGAGGACGGAGCGAGAAACCCAGTGTGTACGCGAGGACACAGAAGCATGTGCTGTGCAGCTGGGACCGTCGGGCTTCTATTTTATCCGTTGTTGTTGTTAATCCTCATCCGAGGACATTTCTCCATTGGTTTTTAGAGAGAGAGAGGAAGACACGGGAAAAGACAGAAACATCGATGCAAGAGAAACGCATCGATTGGTTGGCTCCTGCACGAGCCCCGATCAGGGCCGGGGAAGAGCCTGCAACCGAGGTCGTGCCCTTGACCGGAATCAAACCCAGGACCCGTTGGTCTACAGGCCGACGCTCTATCCACGGAGCAACACCGGCCAGGGCTGGGACATCGAGCCTTTAAAGGAGGGTCAGCAGCCAGGAAATAGATCCAATTTGGCCCAACCGAAGTGGCTCAGTGGCTGAGCGTCGACCTGTACACCATTCAGTTCCCGGGCACGTCGCATCCAGGATGGGCGTGCGGGAGGCGGCCGATCAGTGATTCTCTCCCATCATTTATGTTTCTCTCTCTCCCTTCCTCCCTGGAATCAACAAAATTATATTTTTAAGAACACGTTCCTATTGGCAACGCACTTTGGAAACGACATTCGCAGGAAACGGAACCTGTGTCCGGATGTGGAGAAGGAAGCATGAGCGATGACGGTGATGAGGCAATACCCCCGGAAAAGCCGATGCCCGGAGCCTGTCAGTCAGGGAAGCGGTTAGCCGTGAGGCGGGGCGGTGGCGGGGGGAGAGAAAAGGGGGAGCTTCCGGGCTGGGCTTCCTCCCTCGGAGACGATGGACAAGGCCACCTGGGAGGGAGGACGTGGGCTCCTCAGGGCTGTTGGTCACGATGACGCGAGAAGCTCAGGCTGTGACACGGGACACATGGAGGGCGGGCCTCTGCAGAGACCGACACCGCCCGGCCGGGGGCGCTCGGGTGAGTGCTGACCTCTGAACCAGGAGGTCAGCTGGATTCCGGTCAGGACACAGGCCCGGGTTGTGGGCCTGAGCCCGTGTGGGGCGTGCAGGAGGCAGCCGACCCATGAATCTCTCCCATCGTTGGTGTCTCCATCTCTCTCTCCTGCTCCCTTCCTCTCTGAAACCGATAAAAACATATTCTTTAAAAAAGAGAGAGGGAGGCTAATGAGACGGGAACTGGTGGGGACAGTCAGGTCCGGAGGACAGGTGGCTGCCGACACCAGGCCCAGGTCAGGCCCGACCCCCCACCACCTGCCCTTCCCCTGCAGGTGCCAGAGCCTCGGGGACCACGTCCCCTCCCCAGTAACCGCAGGCTACACCTCAGACCGGTGGTTGGCAAACTCTTAAGTCAAAAGAGCAGCAAACCACGGCTCTCGAGCTGCATGCGGCTCACCAGCCGCAGTTTGCCAACCACCGCCTTAGACCCACTCAGGCCTCTGGCGGCTCTGGGGCTATGGCCGTCCCAGCTCATCCTGCTCCATGACCCCCCTGGTCTCGTGGCTGTAGCGGGTTGGGAAGTGGTGAAACCAGAATAAAATGTTACATAGAACTCACTTTGTGCAATCGGGTGACCGTCCCTAAGTTTGTCAGAAAATACATTTCCCCTAAATATCAAATTCCTGGAAAATGTACTTAAAAACCTCTCCACACCACCTCCTCTGCACCACGCTGACCCCGTGTAGGTACAGCCACGAGCGCGGCTCTCTGGGAAAGAAGACGCGGGCGCCCTCTGTTGGAACACGTGGCCGTTTATTGGAACGGAAAGGCGTCGTTACATATAGTGCAAACGTTCCTTTGGCTTAAACTTGAGTAAAGGGACAGAAGGCATCTGGCTGCTGCCAATCAGGCGAGTGAATAAACATGTACACATGGCTTCCTGCCAAGGCGCCCCTGCGGTCCGTTCGCCAGCCCACGGCACCCCGCCCACCGAGACTCCTCCTCCTCGGTCCCGCAGACACGCCGCCGGCAGCCACAGACTTCCCTGTGGGCTGGCCTCCCTCATGCACACGCCTGTCACCGCTGCCCAAAACCACAGGGGGACCCTTGAGGTGCCAACACCCCCGACACCGGCACCGTACGGAACCACCGCCCTGTCTCACCCGGACTTGGCATTTTCAGGGGAAGCCCGTTGTCTGGAGCTACAGCGCCAGCGTTGAAAGCGTTACGCTCCTGCGTGGACATTCGCACACCACCCACCCACCCGGGACCAGAGCCGGCTCCACAACTGCCCACCGCCCGGGGGACGCCGAGACTCGCCCATGCCGCACCGTGACGCCCACGGCGGGTAAGCCCCTCCTCCCCCGGATCCCACATGTTCAGGGACATGAGTCTTGGGACCCAGATCTCTGTGTTCAGAACAGGACAGGAGGTTGTGGTCCCTTGAGGCGAGCATGGCCTTGAGGTCCGAGGTGCTTTTCACTGAACCCGACAGGCCTGCAGGGGCAGCGGTTTCTCTGCCGCATCAAGCGCCGGCCGCCGAGTGGGCGCTCGGACATTGGACGAGGTATGGGCGTTGTCACTAAGGCTCTCATCGCTGAGTCAGGGCGGACGGCCGGCCGGGAGAAGCCTGGGGCCCAGCATGGCCGCCACAGAGGGGGTTTCACTCCTGGCCCACCCCCGGGCGGCTGGGTTACGGGAACACAGGCCTGGTTCTCGATGGCTGTGAATGCTGTGTGAGTACGGCTCTGCCTTGGGGACCACGAGCTCGGCTGGCGGCCTCAGTCTTGGGGACAGGCGTGGAGAAGCCGCAGATGCGCGTGGAGCGGGGTGTCTGCCGTGGGGAGTGGCTGGTGCGCGTGGGCCGTGTGGCAGAGGCTGGGGAGGGGCTGGGGCTCTGGGCTGAGACCGTCGTCCGTCTGCCAAATGCCGACGTTCTCTTCCCAAATGCAAGCCGCCGGCGGTGGGTCCGAGGGCTCCGGGCGGGGCCCGAGGAGTGGCTCTCCGACGAGGGACGCGATGGGATGGGGGACAGCACTTGGGGAGCCTACTTGACTTAACTGTGCGCGGTTTAATAGTAGCACCACTTTTTCGTTAAAAAAAAAATTTTTAAATAAAAACCTGAGAATCTAACATGAAGTTAGGACTCGTGTCTGTCCACTGCGTGGTCTCCGGCTCTGTGGACGCTCCAGTCTGAGCCCCTGTGCGGCTTCCCAGACGCCCCGGGAAGGCCGTGAGCCATGCACGTCCTCGGCGCCCGCCGGTCTGTGCTCCCCGCACCGGCCGGTGACCCGGGGGATGCCGCGGAGCCTTGAGGAGCGGGAGGGATCTACGGCTGCGTCCCCTCAGGTCCCCTCAGGCAGACCGGACAGCAGGCGCCGTCGATTCTCGCGGGGGCTGGGCAGTCGGTGGGCGGGCAGGCTTCCACGAAGCAGGTGATCTGCCCATCCTGGAGGGAGACGGGGCGCCCACGGGTCAGTTTCCAGGGCAACCCCGAGCATCACGCCCGCATCCCGCCTGTGTACCGGCCCGTGCCGGTCTGACTGCTCCGGTTCTCCCTGTCCCCCCTAGGTCTCCCCCAGAGCTTCCTGCCCGGCCGGCTGCAGCCACACCTGGCCACAGCGATGCTCAGCACCTCCCACCATTCCTGCGGGTATGCACCCCCCGTGGCTGCCCGGGGGGAGAGGGAGGAGACCCCCACCGGTGAGCGGGGCCCCGCTGACCACCCAGCCGCCCCCGGGGGGCTCCGGACTCTGCAGCCGAGCTCGTGGTCCCCGAGGCAGAGCCGTACTCACACGGCATTCACAGATGGTGCACACGTCTCGCTTCCACCGGGCGCCGTCCGGGTGGGGCTCGCCGTCCGCGTCGGTGCACGTGGCCGTGCTGAGCCGAGACTCCAGCTTCTTTATCTGCAAACCGGCGCATGCGGTCAGTCCAGGGAGTGACGGGCAAGGGACGCAGGCAGTCTCCCAGAATGTTGTGGGGCAACGTGCTCCCCTGACAGCCCCAGACACTCTGGCCTCACAGGTGGAGGAGGAGGAGACTGTGGGGCCGCAGCCAGGCGGGCGCAGCTGTGGGCTCTGGGAGGAGGGCCAGGCCCTGGGAGGCTGGGGTTACCCCAAAGCCCTGTCCTGGAACCTGGGGGTCACCCCAAGGTCCTGCCCGGGAGCCTGGGACCACTGAGGAGCCGGACTCGGTGTGGCCCAGCCCAGGAGAAGCAGAAGGGCCAGGAGGCAGTAAAGCCCCGGGACAGGTAAGGGCATTGCAGAGTTCACACCGGGGTCACAGAGATGAGCCTGGGGGGACACGAGCTAAGAAGGGGAGCGTGGTGGGCGGACCTGTGTCCGGAGGTCCGTGATGGTCTGCTGCATCTCCAGCACCAGGTCCCGGAAGTCGCTGGGCCCCAGGGCCTGGGGGTGCTCAGAGGCGGCGGCCGTGGCATTCCTGGGGCGCTGGCCGGGCTTCCCGACACTGCAGGAGGGGAGACGGGAGGCGTTGCACACACTCACACCGTAGGCCCCAGGGCACCGGGGCTGTCTGGAGCCTGAGATCCAGCTGACGGCCAGCAGGAGACCCCGGCCCAGGGCCCAGGCCCCGGTGTGGACAGGCTGACCCTCGGGGACGCCGTACCTCAGTGTCTCTCCGGCTTCCATGGGGGGCTCGTCCTCCTGGTAACTGAAATCCAGAGACCGGCGGCCTCGGAAGTGGTAGGAGAAGGCACTGAACTGCCCGCGGGTCCTGCAGTCTGGGGGTAGGGGGGTGGGTTAGCTGCTGGCAGCCCCGACTTCAGGACAAAGTCAGGACGTCCGGGTGTCCTGCTCTCCTGGGACGAATCCTGATCCTAACGCCGGCGGCGGCCAGGGACAGCCCTGCTCCCCGGAGTGTCAGACCTGGCAGGGCTGTGTCTGGTCGGAGAGAGGTGCGAGGAGGGAGGCACCGCGAAAAGACAGACAAACGGCAGGAAGCCAGCCCGAGGCCCTGGACGGCGAACAGGGCTCTGTCCTCACAGAGTCTCTCGGTTTTGAGCCTAACACTCGAGGAAATGATGGAGGAGCAGCACAATGCCTACAGCTTCCTCAGCTGAGAAAGGAATGTGATAGTGACATAAAACATGCCCACAGCTGCTGTGGCTCTGGGTTGTGGGCGCCGTCCCCAATGTGGGGCGCGCAGGGGGCGGCCGATCATGATTCTTTCTCGTCGTTGATGTTTCTCTCCCTCTCCCTCTCTGAAGTCAATAAAAACATATTAGAAAGTAAACCTAGCATACAGACACACGTACACACACACAAGAGCAACACGGAACGCGAGATAAGACTTGAACGACCACAGGAACCCGAGGGAAGCACAGGGATGCTGTCGCACAAGCCGTCATGCTAAACACGGCCCGTGTCACTGCCGAACCGGTGTGGCTCAGTGGATAGAGCGTCAGCCTGTGGACTGAAAGGTCCCGGGTTCGATTCCAGTCAAGGGCATGTACCTTGGCTGCGGGCACATCCCCAGTAGGGGGCATGCAAGAGGCAGCTGATCAATGTTTCTCTCTCATGGATGTTTCTGACTTTCTATCCCTCTCCCTTCTGCTCTGTAAAAAATCAATAAAATATATTTTTAAAAAAATCAATAAAATATATTAAAAAAAACCACAACAAAACACGGCCCATCACTGAAAACCCTCCACCGGGACTTTGTGTGGGTCCCACGGACACCTCAGCACGGACATGCCTGACCCACCAAGGCTGCAGCCCCGCCTGCCCCGCCGTCACCCCTCTGCTGGCACTGCCGTCCGCCTGCTCTCAAGCCGTCTCTGCGGCCGCGGGCGGAGAGTGCAGTGCCCGCCCGGCAGGCGCGGGGTCCGGGCGTTACCTTCACAGCAGTCCTGCCAGACCCGCAGGTCCACCCGGGGGATGTCGTCGCAGCTGCTGTAGCCGTGGGGGAACTCCGCCACCCGGAACACGTCCCGCTGCACACGCGTGATGTTGTCCGAGTTGTCACACAGGATCCGGGCCAGCGACGTCTGCTTGATCTGCGTCAGCTGGGCCGGCGAGAACACCCCGGGGTTCTCGTACCACAGCCTGTGTCCGGGAGGACGAGATGGAGAGACCTGGACGTGGGGCCACAGCGACCAGACGCGGCCTCCTCCGCCCGTTCCCACAGCGGACGCTGCCAGCTCTAACCGGGCCACGTGCCGGTGCACTACGGCTCACGCTTCCCGCTCAAACAAAGCCGCACGTGGGAAGCCCCGGAGGCGGCACTGACCCACGGCCCGGGGCCCTGGCTGGACGGCTCGGCGACATGAGGGACCGCCCGCCGCCTGCTGAGCTAACAGACCGCAGTGACCACCCAGCACAGCGCGATCCCGCTGGGAGTGCGGCCCCTGGCGCGGTTTAACCAGCAGGCCGCCGTCCTCTTCGAGGGACAGAAACCCTCTCGACAGCCACAGGGGCTGGGAAGGCGGCGAGTCGGGCAGGCTAATCCCACTGTGTGCGGCCGGGGGCCGGCAGCCGGGCGCTGGCAGCCGGGCGTGGTCACAGAGAAACAGCACAGCCCGGCTGGGGTTTGCTCAGTGGGTTGAGTGTTGTCCTGTGGACCAAGAGGTCCCGGGTTCGATTCCCGGTCAGGATATGTGCCCGAGTTGCAGGCTCCACCCCCCAGTGTGGGGTGCGCAGGGGGCAGCTGGCCCAGGATTTCCTCTCATCACTGAGGTTCCTCTCTCTCCCTCCCACTCCCTTCCTGTCTAACGTCAGTAAGAAGTCTTGGCCGCCCGCTGCCCACGGCTCCTCTCTCCCGAGTCCCCGGAAGGTGCTGCAGCCCGGCCTCTCCTCTCGGCCTCCGCGCTCACCTGTCACCATCCCGCAGGCGCTGGAACTGCGTGCTGAGCAGGCACATGAGCGTGGGCCCCAGGCGGCTGCCGGGCACCAGGTCCTCCACCATGAGGGCCGGGAACAGGTCGATGTTGAGGGGGGACCCATACAACCTGGAACGACAAGGGAGGCCCTAAATTCGCCGATGGGCTCCTCTGGAAAAGCAGGGCAAACACGCACAAGAAAGCCCCCCCTTTCCATTGTGTGTTCGTGCGTTACTCGGCCCGCTCCTAACACAGACGTTCAATGTCTTCCTTATGCTTCACACAACCTCTTCCCCCTTGTTTATCCGTTTGCACGGAAAACAATACAGTAATTGTACAGCCAGTGGGGCTCAATGGTGAGCGTCGACCTATGACCTAGGAGGTCACGCACGGTTCAATTCCCGGTCAGGGCACAGGCCCGGGCTGCGGGCTTGATCCCCAGGGTGGGGGCGTGCAGGAGGCAGCGGACCCATGTGTCTCTCACATGGGTGTTTCTCTCTGCCTCTCCTCCTCCTTTCCACTCTCTCAATCAGTGGTTCTCAACCTTCCTCATGCTGTGACCCTTTAACACAAGCTCCTCATGTGGTAGTAACCCCCCCCCCCCCGTAAAATTATTTTCCTTGCTACTTTGTAACTGTCATTTCGCTACTGTGATGAATTGTAACATAAATATCTGTGTTTCATGAAGAACTATTTGACATTGAAACTGGAACTCAGAACAGTTGGACATTGAAACTGACACTCAAACTTTTTTTGCTCTCATACGTTTGTTTTCAGTATGCAGAGACAAGATATTTTTGAAAAACAGAAACTGGGGGAAGTGATTGATATAGAGGCAGGGTGGCCTCGAACAGGCTGTCAAGCTACAGGGGGAAGGCTGGAGTGGAGGGGAGGCAGATGCTGGGGGAGATCAACCAAAGGACTTGTATGCATACATATGAGCATAACCAGTGAATGAAAGACACTGGGGTGGGGAGGGGGGCAGGTGGGGACATGTTCTGGGGGGTAAGAGAGGCTAGGGGGAGGATACTGGGGGGGGGGTAGGAAAACATATGTACTACTATTAAATATAAGTTATATTGTAAATAAAATTAAAAAAAAAACAAAAACAAACAAATAAATAAATATCCCTGTTTTATGACGGTCTTAGGCTCTACAGCGGCGGTTCTCAACCCGCGGGTCGCTAGCAGGGTCCCCTAAGGCCATCGGAAAACACGGATATTTACTTTGCGGTTCATCGCGGTAGCAAAATGACAGCGATGAAGTAGCAACGAAAATAATTTCACAGTGGGGGGGGGGGGGTCACCACTCCATGAGCTGTGTTAAAGGGTCGTGGCTTTAGGAAGATTGAGAACCGCCGCTCTACCTAGACCTACGGAAAAACATCCTCGCGCGAGGATCAACAAACCACAAGGCAGAAGAGAGTAGAAAAGAGTAAATAAAAATAAAATAGCGACTCGGGGCCTCTGGAGGGCGCGCGCTCACCGGCGCAGCTTCTCCCGGACCTCGGGGTCCTGGATCTCGTTCTTGAGGTCCTCGAAGGTGTGCGCGGCCGACAGGTTGCAGTAGACGCGGAAGTCGTGGTAGGGCGGGATGCCGTGGTCGCGGCCGCGCTGGATGTTGATGGCCGCCAGGTCCAGCGCCACCGTGTGGGCCATGGAGAAGAGGCGCTCCGTGAGCTCCGTGTTCAGCAGCTGCGAGGGCACCCGCATCTTGCCCGCCACCCCGAACAGGCCGCGCAGGAGCGGGTCGATGCCGCCCTCGTTCACGATGCGGAAGGGCGAGAAGAAGGCCTTGTGCAGCGGCACGTGGCCCTGGGGCACGGGCTGGAAGGCCTCGTCCAGCCGGTGGAGCAGCGGCTGGACCAGCGTGTGGCCGAAGCGGAAGGCGGCCGTGGCGAAGGCGTTGAAGATGCCTGCGTTGACGCCGGGGTCGTAGCCGCGGTACTCGCCCAGCATCTTCATGCCCACCTCGCCCAGCACCTTGGGCAGCCAGTGCTGGTAGGTGATGTGCTGCATCTGCGCGCCCACGATCTTGCGGGCCTCGTGGTACAGCGTGTCGCCGTCCCAGTGCGGGTTCAGCGCCAGCAGCTCGGTGGCCACGCGGTTGTGCTCGCGCAGCCACAGCGTGTGCATGCTGGTGAGGCCCAGCTGCTCGTTGGCGCGGTGGTCGCCGGCCAGGAAGCAGGGGATGGGGCTCTCGCTCTCGTCCCGCATGCACTCGGTGGGCGGCCCCGCGGCGAAGGGCAGCAGCGGCTTGCCGGAGCGCTGCACGATGCCCTGGCGCAGCAGCCCGCGCTGGCTGGCCAGGTCCCGCACGGCGCGCGCCTCGTGCTCCGAGCTGCCGTACACGTTGGAGGCGTCGATGTAGGAGGTGAGCTGGTTGATCTGCTCGCGCGGGTACACGGAGTTCATGAGCAGCGAGGTCATGCCGCTGCCGCACACGGGGCTGGAGCGCACGAAGAACATGCAGCGCGCGCCGTTGCGCACGCGCGGGTCGTTGGGCGGGATGGCGAGCGAGAAGCAGGGCGGGTCATTGCTGCAGGCGGAGCTGCAGTGCTGCCCGTCGGAGAAGCGCGCCTGGCTCAGCGCCACCACCGTGGAGTCCAGGTCGTGGTCCAGGAACTGGCCCCACTGCATGAGCATGTGCGTGAACTGCGCATCCGGCGTGACAGCCTCCGTGCCGATGAGCGTGGTGGACACCAGGCGCGGCATGGGCAGCACGTGCCCGTGGTAGAGCCGGCCCGGCGTCACGCCACGTGGCGTGTTGAAGCCGTTCTCGTACACGGACTTGAGCAGGCGCTCGAAGGCCGTCAGCGAGGCGCCCCACATGGGGTGCTGCAGGTTGTTGCAGGTGCCGTCGTGCGTGCGGTACTTCTGGTGGAAGCACATGTCCGAGCAGTTGTTGACGCGCCGGTGCGCCGTGCAGCCCGACAGGTTGGCGATGAGGCTCAGGTACTGCGGGGAGACCAGGTCGTTGTAGTGGTAGCCTGCGGGGAAGGACAGGGCGGCTGTGCATCCGAGGTCCGCGGAGGGATCTGGGCGCTGTGCTTCCCAAGGGGGGCCGTGGGAACCGCCCTCCCAGCCTCTCCCTGAGGGGTTCCCGCCTCCACCACCCGGCAAGCTCCAGGCCGCAGAAAAAGCTCCGGCCACCAGCATATATGCAGGGGTGCGTGCTCAGGCACACACTCAGGCACGCAGAGGCGCGCTCAGGCAGGCAGGGGCTGATGCTCAGGCATGGAGAGGCAAGTTCAAGCACACAGGGGCGCACGTTTCAGGCCAGCTGAACAGCTCTCCTCTCGAGCACGCTCACAGCAGCACCTACGCTCCCCACACCAGCTGGCAGCGCCAGATCTCAGTCACCAGGGATAGCATCGTCTTTCAAGCATCTCTCGGACCTCGGCCCAGGCTCATACGCTTGACAGACACAGTCTTGTTGTAGGGGCGTGTTCGAGACCCCCATACGCATGCGGTAAGGACCCAGCGGCGAGGAAAACCCCACAGGCTGGGGAGGAGCACCAGGGACACAAGCCCTTCACTGGGAATGGGACATCGGGATCCGGACACTCAGGGCTGCTCTCGCCGGGACGGAAGGCTTGGGTGGGTGGCGAGCTCCCCGCGATCAGAGCAGGGACACCCCACGCCTACCTCGTTCCCAGTTCCCCCTGAACTGTCTACATTCTCCGTCCTGAGCACCGAACACCGCTTCTGCCCACGTCACCTGGGCCTGAGGCGCCGCCCTGCGCAGCCCCTGTCTCCAGCGGTGACCACGGGGTCAGCGGCAGCTCCGGGGCCACCTCCCAGCCCGGCCCCACTGCAGGCAGGGACCAAGAGCCAAGCCGAGGGCGGGCACCAGCCAGCACCGGGTAGAGGCAGGCACAGCGTCTGTGAACTGGGAACCAGAGCGTCTGAACGTTGGCTGGCCAAACGCAGGCCTGTCTGCAGACGCAGGCAGCATGCCTGGGAAAGGAGAGGTTCCCCAGGAAGACGGCAGATTGCCACTGCAGCCATGCCCTTGTCTCGTTCACTTGGAAATAAAAACTACCTCAGAACGCAGACAACTGCTATGGGTGGAAACACAGAGAAAAAGTATGTGTCCAAGACTAAGGGATGGACAGAGACCCCTTCAGGCCAGGACAGGGCTTGGAAGGTACTGTTATTGGGGAAACTCAGTCCATTTCCCACCAAGGATTCCTCCCACAGACACAGAACAAGGAGGCAGGCAGGCAGGCCTGCAGGTACACGCCTCAGGTGCACACTGTGAGCATCCACTACAGCCAGGCTCTGCATGACGGTCACCTCTGCCTTCACACTGGGACACACCCTCTCACCAGGCACCTCGTCCCCAACCGCCACCTCCCTCCCGGATCATTCCACAGACACCCCGCCCAGCCCTGTCCCCAACAGTTGGCCGTGAGCGCTCAGCAGAGACTCTGGGCCAGAAGGGCAGGGTTCTAATGCTTCTCCAGGTACTGGGAGTGGAGGCTGGCGGTCGCCATAGAGACCAGTGAAGATGACCCCTGAGGGGCCAGTGCCCCAGGATGGAGAAGCAGGAGGCATCTGCCCACAGCCGGCCTCCAGGACCCTGGGCTCAGCCTCGTCCCAGACGGCAGGACTGCTGCCCTCACCGCACACACTTGTCCTGAGGAATAGAGTTCAGTCCTGAGTCATGTTTTCGTCCCGATGGCGAAAGACGCTCATCAAAGACAAGCCACAACCACTGAAAAGCTGGAAGTGGAGGACACCTGGCACCGCGTTTTCAGGTCAGCTGCTCCCGGGACTGTTCCCAGGAGCATGTGGGCTCAAGCACAGTCCTGAGCAAACTGCTGCTGGATAAAACTCGGTCACCACCATCTCTAACTAGCACTCCTGCCTGGAACAGGCACCTATCCCTGCTGGGCAGTACCACATGCCAGGGGCACCGTGACACGGTGGCAGTCACCCCATGCCACCCGTCCTCACCCAGGACAGAGGCTGAAGCTCCACACACACCCTTCCCAACAGCCGCACCTACACAGCGTCACCTACCTACACAGCGTCACCTACACGGCGGTTTGTCCTCCCTCAAACCTCCTTTGCCCCAGAACTGTGGGTCACAGCCCAGCTCATATGCCAGAGGGTCCCTGTAACCTGAGGTGGGACTTACAGGACCCTCACTGTCACCCGACTGTGCCTTTCACAGATACACGGGACAAGGATGCTGGAGCACACGCCCCTCAGAAGGCACCGAGGTGAGGGTGACACCTGGTCCCCAGGAAGACGCAGGAAGGAGCCTGGGTACTGACTGGTTCCGTTGAGGTCGACCATGAGGCCGCCCTGCACGTGCTCCTGGATCAGCTGCAGCGTCCGCTCAAAGATCTCGCCGGCGCGTGCCTGCTCCACGGTGTAGGGGTCCCTCGGGTAGCGGAACAGGGCCAGCAGGTCGTTGGGGGAGCGTGGACGGCTGGAGCGGTCAGGGCGGGAGGGAAGAGGGGACAGTCAGAGACAGAAATCACCGGCACCCAACGACAGACTGCGGTTTAATGTTTCCATAGCTACTGCTCTAGGGGCGAACCGTACCTGCCTGATCCCAGGTGGAAGCAACAGAAAAAACAAAACCAAGAGAAACCAAACACAAACAGTTCATTAGTTCCAGGGAGAAAACAGCAACATTCAACTCTAATTCAGACACAGGACAAACACCTCGGAATCGGCCAACAGGAACATACCCCCAACGGCTTGTGAAATACGCTGTTGTTTTTGCCAAATCGTTTAGCAACAAGCCAAAAGGCCGTGTTGCCATTTTTAAGAAATGTCTGACTTGTGAATCATGCTCCAGGCTCTACTTGGAAAGGACATGCCTGTTATCTTAACCCCCGGGGAGTGGATGCCAACCTTGCGGATGGTTTTCAAGTGAAATTTTGTCCCGATGAGGCCATAGGTCAACCTGGACCACAATGGCCGGAGACTCCCCCCCCAACCCCAGCTCAGGGAGGCGGGCCAGGCCGCACCCTACCTGTCAAACAGGTGTGTCCGCGTGGAGTTTATGGCCCTGTCGACCGTGGCGATCGCCTCCACGATGGATGTGGCCACGAACGGGTCCCCGTTTCGGCTGACGTCAGGCACTGGGAGAACACGGGGCTGCTGGTTACTGGGGCCCTGGATGAGTTACTCAGCGTCTAGACGCTACATCATCAAGACAGAGGCATGCGTCTCCGAGGGCTTTTTCTGTTTCTCACACCAGAGCTTAACTCGCTTCATCACAAACTCTACCGGAAGCTGTCTTCACACAGCATTGGAATTACAGACTTTTCATTTTTGAAGTCACACTACATCTTCTAAACCGGGGTTGGACAGTGTCTGGCCCACAGGCTGTATGGGGCCTGACAAATCATTGGTCTGGCCCTGCCAAGGCATCAGGGTTGGGTTAATTAAATGACTAATTAGAGTAGGCTAATTTTTAAGCTGGTAATTTTGTATGGCCTGTGTGCGCATGATGTTACAAATATCCAAATGGCCCTCGGCAGGAAAAAAGCTCCAAAAGCTCCCCGCTGCTGGTCTGAAAGAACAGGGGAAATGTGGCTACAATGTCAGACGCTAGTCGGCCGGGGAGACGTTCTTTAACCCCCGGAGCTCAAGAAGACAGGGCGGCTGCTTCAGGATTACGTGGAGGTTTATGTTGAAGACACTTGGGGTGTTCACATCGTGGGGACAGGCCTGGCCACACCCAGGACAGAGAGGAGCCCCGTCTGCTGAGCGTGGGGGGGTGGGGGGGAGTAAGAATGTGGCAATAACAGCACCGAAGTGTTGCCAAACGATGACTGACTCACTGTCGGATACGAAGGGGTTTGGATGACGGCGAAACCCACCACCAAACCACGGGCAGGGAGGCTCGTCGAGTGAGCAGGAGGAAGGAGGGGCTCCTGAACCGAGGGCGCCGAGTGGCCTCCCTGCAAACTGGGAGTATGGACGCGCCCCCTCTGAGACCCCCGTGAACTGGCCTTGTGCTGGGAGCCTGCGCCCTCCTCCCTCGGCCTGAACCCACACAGGTGGGGTGTCTGCCAGCCGCAGGAACCTGGGCCGGGCAACCTACCGCTGACGCCGAGCACCATGCTGACCGAGGCCTGCCCGATGGTGCTGCGCGCCACACACTCGTAGCGTCCGGCGTCCGCGGGCCCCACGTCATGGATGGTCAGGAAGCCCTCGGGGCTGATGTGGAACTTCCCACTCTCCGTCACCTGGACCCCGTCCTGCGGCACATGGGAGACATCGCGGGAATGAGACCTCGGAGCGGCACTGTCCGGTACGGGCGGCGAGGGGGGGGGGGCGCCGCCGGAGCCTCACGGTGGGGACGTCAGGAGGCTGCCGAGGGCAGGGTTACCCACCATCGGAAAGAGAGGGTGAGTCGGGTTCATCCAGTACGGTTTCCATGGGATAAACTGTCTGATGCGCCTGCCTAGGTCCAGGGAAGATCTGGACAGAAGCCACAATCCTGGGGTTTTCCAGGATGGGCCAGGGGGGGTGGGGGTGTGGGGGCAAAAGCAGCCCCCGTGGGACAGACTGCAGTGAGGAGGCATGGATCGGGCACCTGGGAGAAACGTATGTTTAAACTGTGCTGTGTTCTTTTTTTTTTTTTTTAATATATCTTATTGATTTTTCACTGAGAGGGAGAGGGATAGAAAGTCAGACATATCAATGAGAGAGAAACATTGATCAGCTGCCCCCTGCACCTCACCCTACCCCCACTGCCCTTGACCAGAATCGAACCTGGACCTTTCTTTCTTTCTTTCTTTCTTTCTTTCTTTCTTTCTTTCTTTCTTTTTTAAAAAATATATTTTATTGATTTTTCACAGAGATGAAGGGAGAGGGATAGAAAGTCAGAAACATCGATCAGCTGCCTCTTGCACATCCCCTGCTGGGGATGTGCCCGCAGCCAAGGTACATGCCCTTGACCAGAATCGAACCTGGGACCTTTCAGTCCGCAGGCCGACGCTCTACCCACTGAGCCACACCGGTTTCGGCTGATGTGTTCTTTATGGGGCTCCATAAGACAACAGAAAAATAAAACCACAAAGAACCTTCCCTGCTGACGGGGAGGCCAGGGGCCTAATGGGCAGGTTTTCCTGTTATTGTGCTGCAAGGCTGAAAGGAGGAGACAGCCCCAGAGCTGTCTGTCCCATTTGGTTTGATCACTGAGGACAGCAGCGCCTCTTTCCCCTTGGGGTCACAATTTGGAGGTTGCCCACACGCCCCACACCCCCGTCTCTCGCCCCGCCCGCCATGTACCTTGTTCCAGGTGATGGTGGGCTCGGGCTCGCCCTGCGAGCTGCACGGCAGCTGCACGCTGGAGCCCACCTCCACCGTCTGGTCGCTGGGGACGCTGCTGAACACCGGGGTGACTGGAAGGCAAGGAGCACGGCTGACACCTGAACCCCGCCCTCCCTCCATCAGCACAGGCCCAGGCTCAGAACTCGGCCGGCCACCCATCTCCTCCTGGGGTGTCTGCACAGAGAGGAGGGGCTGGGGGACCCAATGTCCCCTCCCCGCCAAGAGCAGACTGCGAGCCTGACGGAGCTCCTGTCTGTCCGGACCCTGCACTCCGGCCCCCGAGACCCTGGTGAGCGGAAGGGAACCCGCTGGCGAATGGGAGCTTTGCTCACAGGGATAAGGACCTGACGGCCTTTCAGTTCTCAACCAACAGTGCGGGCAGTCCGGTCAGGACTGAGCGGGGCAAACCTCCAAACCCAGAGCCAGCCAAGCCCTGGAGGAGACTTGGGACCCCATGTCTGCACCTGACCTGCTGTCTGCCCTGAGCCTTTCTAGAGCCCCAGGTGACCAGGTCCTTCCGAGTGCAGAGAACCTGGGGAGGGGGGGGGGGAGCCCTGGAATGCTCTAGAGGGTGCAAACAGAAACAGAACTGTGACTCCAGGACACGGTGGGGCCCCCAGACCCAGTGCTGCTGCCATAACCAGAAAAGGATGCTCCCCTCGACCCTTCTTCAGAGTGACCCCATCAGCCAGGGAAGAGGTGGTCCATGCACTAAGTCAGCCCTCGGAGTTCAGTACCAGCACCATCAGAACACACCCGCTATCCCAGGCTACAGTGCAACGCAACAGCCTCATGGGACAGTCCCCTCGGAACCCAAGGTCAATATCAGGAAGAGGCGGCGGCTGCGGGTCACGAGCGACGTGAACGCCGGTGCAGGAGCCTGGCCTCCAGTGCGTCTGCTTGTGGCCACGTCCACGGGCGGGCAGGGTCCCCGCCGCGCCCACCGGGCAGCACCCCGCGCCTACCTCGGGGCTGCACCGTCAGCTGGGCCACGACCCTCTGGGAGCCGATGATGTTGACGGCCTGGCACTCGTACTGGCCCTGGTCGTGGAGGGCGACGGCCGAGATGCGGAGCGTCCCTGAGGACAGCACCAGGTGCCGCCTGTCCACCGAGAGCTGGCTCCCTGCAAGGGTGAGGCAGTCAGTCAACGGGACCAGGGTGGGGGTGGGTGGGGGGAAGACACATTAGTTACAGGTGCAGGAGCACTCAGAGAAAACCAAAGGGTCACAGACACGTCTTGGCCCAATGAGGGCCAGGGGTCATCGTCCGGCCCTCGGTCAGCAATCAGTTCCTTACTCCCCGACACCCTGACCGCCTGTGCGGCCTGCAGGCACCAGCTCTGTGGAGGCACCTCTCCGTGCAGCCAAGTCAGGGGGAAATGGAACGCGCCCCCTGTTCCCATGAGGGTCCCTCGAGGGTGGACTGGGGTGGTGTGCACACAAACTTGGGTTCTGGGAAGAGGCTGGTCCTGTGCTGCATGGGACAGGACAGACCCGGGGCCTGGACTCCGGGGAAGGTCCGCACACCTCACCCGGGGCCGAGCCTCGCCTGCCCGGGAGCAGCCCCCGCCCCGAGATCCCCTGGGACGAAGGGATGGAAGTGGAGGTCATCAGTCGATTCTCAAGGTCATCTCCTCCCTGGAATCCAAGACAGGACCCTGAGGTCCAGCAGCACCGGCATCAGCCGTCCTGCCCCCACCTCCCCAGTCAGCTGCCGTCACCCTGGGCCAGCTGGAGACCGAGGGCCAGGTCCACCCACAGAACCCACATAACAAAACGCAACACAGGCCGGGGAAGTGGCAGAACTCAAGACTAAACTGAGAGCAAAACTTTTAAAAATATACGTATTCCACTACCGGTTTCCCAGCGAGCTCATCTTAACCTATGACTACGTTTCATTCCACCCTCATTAGCGGACATGAAAGGCAAGACACCGGGGCCATGTCAGGGGCCCCCATCGCTCAGCCTTGCTCGGAAGACTGGGGTTCGGGGGCCAGAGAAAGACATCGCTGGCTTCGGAGCCGGTGATCCAGGGGGGGGGGGGGGGGGGGGGCCAGACTGAGTGTGCACCTTACCTCCTTTCGTCCAGGCGATGACTGGCTGTGGGTACCCCTTGGCCTCGCACTGGAAATCCACGGTCTGACCCTCGATCACAGTTCTGTCCTGTGGGGTCACGGTGAACTGAGGGAGGGCTGCCGGGGGGAGACACGGGACATGCGTGAGAAGACAGTTTCCTTAAGCAGGCAGCAGACCGGGGAGGCCTCCCGTGGGCAGGGGCAGGGCGGGGCTGCCCTGAGTGACAGGACACCCACTGTCAGCCTGGCCCCACAGCCTGATTAGGTAAGGCAGACGCTTGGGGTGAAGAGTAGGAAAGCCCAGGGCAGGAGTTGGTCTTTGTTTATTGGCTGAAAAAAGTGTAACGACAATGTGTCCGCCGGTGTGAGTCCGTTTCTATACAAGTATCAACCACAACAAAGGAAGTCGACCCCAAGTGACCACAATCCCCTGCGTGGAGAAGGTGCCAGAAGGTTAACCTCACCGGTGGTTCCCGTGGAGACGGGGCCTGGGAGGAGAGAGGAGCCAGGAAAGAACTCACTTCTCTCTCATTTCCATTTCTATCACAGGCCCCTATCCCTTTATGCAAAAAACCACTGGGCCAGGTGCTGGCTAAATTCAGGAATTTGGGAACTTTTTTCACAAAGACCATCCAGCTCATCAATAAACACATCAGCGTCTGGTATGAACATTGGTAGTGGAAAAAAGAGGGCTCTGTGGCCTCGGCCGTTATAAACAAGTGATGAAGTAATGTCGGATTCCGGGACCGGTCGGAAGAAATAACACAGCAGTTAGATGAGACCTTTTACGTACCTGCCGTTTCTCAAAAATATTTTTTTATTGATTTCAGAGAGGAAGGGAGAGGGAGAGAGAGATGGAAACATCGGTGATGAGAGAGAATTGTTAATTGGATCGAACCTGCAACCTGGGCATGTGCCCTGACTGGGAATCGAACCCGGGACTTTTCAGTCCACGTAGGTTCAAAGAATGCGTAGGTGCGAAGGAGAACACGTAGGTGTGAAGGAGAACACGTATGTGAGAAGGGGAATGCGTAGGTGCGAAGGAGAACGCATATGTGAGAAGGTGAACGTGTAGGTGTGAAGGAGAACACGTATGTGTGAAGGTGAACATGTAGGTGTGAAGGAGAACACGTATGTGAGAAGGTGAACATGTATGTGTGAAGGAGAACACGTATGTGAGAAGGTGAACATGTAGGTGTGAAGGAGAATGTGTATGTGAAGGTGAACGCGTAGGTGCAAAGGTGAACGCGTAGGTATGAAGGAGAACACGTATGTGAGAAGGTGAACGTGTAGGTGTGAAGGAGAATGTGTATGTGAAGGTGAACGCGTAGGTGCAAAGGTGAACGCGTAGGTATGAAGGAAAACACGTATGTGAGAAGGTGAACGTGTAGGTGTGAAGGAGAACGCGTAGGTGAGAAGGTGAACGTGTAGGTGTGAAGGAGAACGCGTAGGTGTGAAGGAGAACGCGTATGTGTGAAGGTGAACATGTAGGTGCGAAGGAGAACACGTATGTGAGAAGGTGAACGTGTAGGTGTGAAGGAGAACACGTATGTGAGAAGGTGAACGTGTAGGTGTGAAGGAGAACACGTAGGTGTGAAGGAGAACGCGTATGTGTGAAGGTGAACATGTAGGTGCGAAGGAGAACACGTATGTGAGAAGGTGAACGTGTAGGTGTGAAGGAGAACACGTATGTGAGAAGGTGAACGTGTAGGTGTGAAGGAGAACGCGTAGGTGTGAAGGAGAACGCGTAGGTGCAAAGGTGAACGCGTAGGTATGAAGGAGAACACGTATGTGAGAAGGTGAACATGTAGGTGTGAAGGAGAACACGTATGTGTGAAGGTGAACATGTAGGTGTGAAAGAGAACGTGTAGGTGTGAAGGAGAACACGTAGATGTGAAGGTGAACATGTAGGTGGTTCTGGGATGGGCCCCTTCTGCCGGCACCAGGCCCAGGGCGGGGCTGCGGGCGAAGGGTCCCCAGGGCAGGGCTGCGTACCAGGGCCCAGGGCGGGGTAAGGGGTCCCCACGGCTCACCCTGGACGATGATGAAGGCCGTGGCCTGGATGCTATCGAGGCTGTTGGACGCGAAACAGGTGTACTCCCCGCCGTCCTCCTGCGCCACGTTCTGGATGTAGAGGCCGCCCGAGGGCGTGATGCTCACGCGGGGGTCGGCGGGCAGGGGCGAGCGGTCCCCGCGGGTCCAGGCGATGCGGGGCAGCGGGTGGCCCGTGGCGCTGCACTCGAGCGTGACGCTCTCCCCGACCAGCACCTCCGTGTTCTGCGGCTGGATTACAAAAGCGGGTCGCGCTGTCGCAACGAAACACAACGAGTTAATCCCTCGAGGCCGGCCTCAGGCGTTCGCTTGTTTTCTGCGCTTGTGCCCCGTCTGCTGGCCCGAAGCTGCTGCCACACAAACACGATTTAACCACGTTTCCCCGTCTTCCTTGTTGTTGCTAAGCCACCGCCTGGGGTCACGAGGAGTGGGCCCGTGAGCGAGGGGACGGCGATTTCTCCGATGGACACACAGGAGAAAGCCCTTATTCTGGCTTTTCCTGAACCCGTTAGGTCACCCTGGCTAAGCCTCTGTAGTTCTTATTGGTACAAAACACTGCTTTCAAAGTATAGTCAGAACATATAAAATAATAAGTTCCACAAGTTAAAACTACATTGAGACAGCCGTAGCCGATTTGGCCCAGTGGCCAGATCGTCAGCCTGTGGACTGAAGGGTCCCGGGTTCGATTCCCAGTCAGGGCACATGCCCAGGTTTGCAGGTTCGATCCAATTAACAATTCTCTCTCATCACCGATGTTTCCATCTCTCTCTCCCTCTCCCTTCCTCTCTGAAATCAATAAAAAAAAATATTTTTGAGAAACGACAGGTACGTAAAAGGTCTCATCTAACTGCTGTGTTATTTCTTCCGACCGGTCCCGGAATCCGACATTACCTCATCACCTGTTTATAACGGCCGAGGCCACAGAGCCCTCTTTTTTCCCACTATGAATGTCCACACTGGACGCTGCTGTGTTTACTGACAAACAGGGTGGCCTTTCTGAAAAAAACTCCCAAATGTCTGAGTCTAACCAGCACCTGGTTTTGCGTACAGGGATAGGGGCCTGTGATAGAAAAGATTTGGGGGACAAACCCTAAATGTCCCCCGAAAGGGGCCCAGTTAAGTAGGTGGTGTGACAGCCCTCTGTGACGCCCGGAGGCTGAGCATCAACCCCATCAGGGCGCACAAGCTCAGGTCACAGGTGCAACGGGAGGGGGTGTACAGGAGGTGGCCAATGGACGATTGTCTCTCATCATTGCTGTCTCTCCCTTCCTCTCTGAGATCAATAAAAACACTTAAACGGTCAGCACAGCCTGGGAACGTGTCTGCAAAGGACCAGGGAGCTGTGTTTGGGGCTTTGCCGGCTTTGCTACTATTCGGCTCTGCCCCAGAGCAGAGGGCGGCCACCGACCCCTCGTGGGAGAATGTGTGTGGTCACATCCCGGTAAATGTAACTGCAGTCACTGAAATCAGGATCTCCCATAATTTACTGTGGATCCTAAACACCACGTGTCCCAAAATGCTTAAGTTTTCCGACCCCGTAAGAACGTAAATCCATTCTTAGTTCCCGGATGATGAGGAAAATAGGCAGCTGGCCCCATCCCGGCCGTAGGACGGCTCCCTGGTCCAGGCGGTTGGCCCGCCTCAGGCCGGTTCCCTCTGCCTGGGGCCTCGCCCGGGTCACGGGAGACCTTCAGGAGCATTTTAGGGAGCCTGGCTGACAGGCTCCGAGTTGCACCCCAAATAAGCCTGCTGCTCCCGGGGAAGAAACAATCTCCTAGGCCAGCGGTCGGCAAACTCACTAGTCAGCAGAGCCAAATGTCGACAGTACAACGATTGAAATTTCTTTTGAGAGCCACATTTTTTTTAAACTTAAACTTCTTCCGCTGAAACCGGTTCGGCTCAGCGGATAGACCGTCGGCCTGCGGACTGAAGGGCCCCAGGTTCGATTCCGGTCAAGGGCATGGACCTTGGTTGCGGGCACATCCCCAGTGGGGGGTGTGCAGGAGGCAGCTGATCGATGTTTCTCTCTCATCGATGTTTCTGACTTTCTATCCCTCTCCCTTCCTCTCTGTGAAAAATCAATAAAACATATTAAAAAAAAACCCCTTAAACTTCTTTTAACGCCAGTTCTTCAAAACAGACTCACCCAAGCCGTGGTATTTTGTGGAAGAGCCACACTCAAGGGGCCAAAAAGCCGCATGTGGCTCATGAGCTGCGGTTTGTCAACCACTGCCCTAGATGATTCAACACTCCGGTCTCGGCAGCCGGCGGCCTGAAGGAGCGCCTCACAGACGTTGTTACTCTCCGCTGCTCTGAGACAGTGTGCTCCCCCATTGTTCACTATTTGGTGGGGTTCCCCTGTTCCTCACGCTTGCAGCCCCCGCTCCTGGGCCCGGAGCCCCACTGGTTCCCACAGGAGGTGCCCGCTGGAGCGCCCTGTGACTCGTGGGTGTGGTGTGACAAGAGCTTTGATGGAGGCAGGACCTCCCTCTGAGCTGAAATCCGACACTGGGAATTCTCATTCATAGAAAGGAGACCACGCGCTGGGATGTGGCAAACACCAGACCCGGTTCAAAGCCTGGGACTCTAAACAAAGAAACCCTCAGCAACCAGCACCCCGCTGGGACTGAGCCCCGGGGAACCCAGGGATGGCTGAGGGGGAGTTCAGGTGTCGGCCAGCGCTCGGAGCGGTTATGGGCAGCCCTCCTGGTGGGCGGGGCCAGTGCAGACCACAGGGCACCAGCAGCTGTGCCCTCAGCAGGTGGCGGCTGGACCGTCCTCCCAGGCCAGTCCCTCCCCCCCACCCCCTGACCCAAGGTCTCAGGTTAAATAGGAGGACACATGCAGGGCACTCAGACCAACTGAGGCCACCACTGTGTCTCGCTGACAAGCCCGTCTTTAAATTGGTGCCAACACCTTCAACCTGGGAATCCTTTCTCATGAAAGCCTAATACGCTAAGTGTCCAGTTGGCAGGTGGGCTGTTCAACCAAAGCGTAATATGCAAATGATATGCTAAGGATGCTCAACTGCTCGCTATGACATGCACTGACCACCAGGAGGCAGACACTCCAACCGGGAGGTTAGCTTGCTACAGGGGTCCGGCTGATGGGGACTGAGCAAGACAGGCCGGACACGCCCTGGAGCCCTCCTTCAGTCCCTCCCCAGCTGGCCAACCTCCCATATTCCTCCCTAGCCCCGATTGTACACCCGTGGGGGTCCCTCTTGCAATTCAGGACCCCTTGGGGGATGTCAGAGAGCTGGTTTTGGCCCAATCCCTCAAGCCAGGCCGAGGGACCCCCTCCCCCCCGAAACTGGGTGCACAAATTTGTGCACGGGGCCTCTAGTTTTACATAAAAACCCAGAGTTTGGCTCCTTTTTAAATCACCAAACCCAGCACTACGGAGATCACCCCCCCCCGCCCTCCGCCAATGGGAACACAGGGCCGACTGGAGGGTCCGAGGTGGGGTGACACCTCTCTGGCGCCCCGGACGCCGCCCACAGCACTGCCTGCCCGGCTTCCACTGAGTGTCTGTCTGGAACCAGGGACGATGTGGGCCAGAGCAAAGGTCATGCCTCCCCGGGGACCGCGCCCGCAGCACCAGCCGGGGTGCAGGGAGGCGGGGACGCCCCCCCCCCCCCAGGTGCAGATCGTCACGTACCTGGAGACCCAAAGTACCTGAGGGTCACCTCCTGCGTCTTGGCCTCGCCCGCGGCGTTCTTGGCCATGCACTGGTACACGCCCTGGTCCGTCTCCCGCGTGTTCTGGATCATGAGCGTGCCGTCGTCCAGCAGGTTCAGGCGGGAGTCCGCCTTCATGCTCAGCTCGTTGCTGCGAGGACAGACACGTCACCCGTGAACTCAGGCTGCGCCCCGGCCGCGTCCCTAGGCCCCAGCGCCTCTGAGGGGTGCGGGGGGTGCGGGCAGGGGGGCCCTGCCTCCAGGAACTTCCCCACAGCCCGGCCGGCGAGTGGATGGGTGTTTCAGGGGAAACCGCCTGAGCTGCTGCACCCCTAACGAACCAACCGTCTATCACTCACACGTGCTCCCCGGAGGACAGACCTTTCAGAGCCGGTGGTGCCTGAGGGAGTAAAGAACGGGGACACACACACACACACACACAACACCTTCCCTTTGTGTCTAGACAACGGGCAAGAATGTTCCCCTTTCCCACAGCAGACGATGAGGACAGAGATGATGACGGCTGGGCTGACAGGACAAAGCCCTGCTGGGAGGCATCTCCCCGTGCTGGGCACGCAGGGTCCTGGTGCCCCATCTACAGATGCCAACCCTGCCCCCCTCTTCTCCTCTACCTGCCCCCTTCACTCTCCTCTACCTGCCCTATCCCCTCACTCTTCCCTACTGGCCCTATCCCCTCACTCTCCCCTTTTTGCCCCACCCCCCTCTCCCCTACCTGCTCCATCTCCTTCCCTTCCTGCCCCCTTCACTCTCCTCTACCTGCCCCCTTCACTCTACCTGCCCTATCCCCTCACTCTCCCCTACCTGCCCTATCCCCTCACTCTCCTCTTCCTGCCCCCTCACTCTCCCCTACCTGCTCCCCTTCCTGCCCCACTCCCCTCTCCCCTACCTGCTCCATCTCCTTCCCTTCCTGCCCCCTTCACTCTCTTCTACCTGCCCCCTTCACTCTACCTGCCTTATCCCCTCACTCTCCTCTTCCTGCCCCCCTCACTCTCCCCTACCTGCTCCCCTTCCTGCCCCACTCCCCTCTCCCCTACCTGCTCCATCTCCTTCCCTTCCTGCCCCACCCCCTCTCTTCTCCCCCAAAAACAAGACCCCAAACGGAAATCCATCTCCTTCTTGTGTCCGGGTGGGAGCAGTCACTTGGGCCCCACAAATAGGATCCAGACCGATAAGGCTGCTCCCTCCCATGAGCACCTGACCCAGCAGGTGAGACAGGCTGCAGGGGCGGTGGGGGCACTGGCTCAGCTGTTTCGACTTTTAGGGTCAACCTGTTCATTTACTGAGAGATGTGAAGGGCTTGAGCCAATCTGTCCTCCTCCATCTTTCATTTATTATTTAAAATTTCTATTGATTTCCAAGAGGAAGGGGGAGAGAGACAGAGACATTAATGATGAGAGGTCTCTGTACACGTGTCCCCGGGAGGAGAAACAGAGGGGGGGCCTGCAAGATGGGGTGACCCAGCGTCCCCCTCACCCCCTTACTTGTTGCGCAGCCAAATGATCTCAGGCTTGGGGTTGCCCTCGGCTCTGCAGGTGAAGAACACCGTGTTCCCCAAGGTGACGTCGGCGTCCTGGGGCTCCGACGTGATCCGGGGCCTCTCTGCACGACAAGGAGACGGGTTCGGGGTCTCCCCGTGGTGGGAACAGCCCCCGTGAGCCCATCATTCGAGGGCCAGTCTCAGGCTCAGCGGCGTCTCAGCCCCGCATCCCACCCACGTGCGGGGTCTCAGCCCCCCTCCCCACCCGTGTGCAGGGCCTCAGCCTGACAATCCCACCCGCGTGCGGGGTCTCAGCCTCCTTCCAGGTTCCTACTGTGTTTCCAGGAATAAAGAGCTGGAAGCGATGCCCCAGGAGCCCAGGGCAAGGAGGGCACGGAGGCACATGCAGCTGCAGCCCCCAGGCACACGATATGCAGGGGTGTGTGTGCCCAGGCCCAGCGCCCTGCACCGTGCTGCGCTGTTGGCCTTTCATGGGGGGGGGGGGGGGGAGCAACGCGCTGCTTCGAGGGGCTGAGAAACTCCTTTTAGCACCAAAAGGGGCCGAAATGAAAGTACAGGCCGGACATTCGAGAGGAAGGTGGTTCTGCTTTTCCGTGGCTCCCGGTGAGGCGCTCAGGTGGGGGAACCTGGCCTTGCACCCAGGGAAGTCACCGCCCAGGGCGGGGTGCAGAGTGCTCAGCTACCCTCCCACCCCATGCCCTCCGCCCAGGGGTCCTCAACACCCAGGCCTGCAAGGGAGCAACAAGAAGGCGGCGGAAGTGTGCTTCCTTTCTGCTTTCTTAGGGACCTCCAGTAAAATCGGCTCATTAGCCTTGCCTTTGGCCCCGCCGCGTGGCTCAGCGCAGTGACCTTTGAACCAGGAGGGCACAGGTTCGATCCCCGGTCAGGGCACAAGCCCAGGTTGCTGGCCGGGTCCCTAGTAGAGAGGGCTTGCAGGAGGCAGCTGACCAATATTTCTCCCATTGATGTTTCTCTCTCTCTTCCTCTGTCTAAAATCAATTAAGCAATATTTTTATAAAGGGTTTATATAAAAGAAATACCTCCTCACGGTCCGACAGAGCAGGGCTTTGCACGGAGGCTCCTCCTCAGGCCCCCCCAAGACGGGACTTTGGGGACCAGCCGGGGACAGCGGAAGCCAGGGGCGTGCGCGCCCACGCCCACACCCGCGCCCACACCCACGCCCACGCCCACACCCACGCGCTCACTCACCACAGTCCAGCTCTTCCGGGGTGATGGTGGCCACCGACCGGCCCTGGATGCGTCTGGGGTACTCGCAGGTGGCCGCTGCCTGCGCGTTCCCCGACCTGGCGTAGGCCTTCAGCAGGTCCGCCAGCCACAGGATCTCACAGTCGCAGTGCAGCGCGTTGGAGTCCAGCCGCCTGTGGGGAGGAGCGGTGATGCCCCCGACTCCCGCCTGCACCCTCCGTCCCAGGCGCTGTCATCACCTTGTCTCGCTGCACCGTAACCGTCCCAAGGTCGGGGTTCATTTCTTTGTTTTTTTAAATATATTTTACTGATTTTTTATTTTTATTTTTTTAACAGAGAGGAAGGGAGAGGGATAGAGAGTCAGAAACATCGATGAGAGAGAAACATCCATCAGCTGCCTCCTGCATACCTCCTGCTGGGGGTGTGCTCACAACCAAGGTACATGCCCTTGACTGGAATTAAGCCTGGGACCCTTCAGTCCGCAGGCCGACGCTCTATCCACTGAGCCAAACCAGTTAGGGCCATTTCTCCCTTGTTTTTAAGTCGTGCATATTCTGCGGCAAAGTGCTACTTTGCAAAGGGTTGTCTTCACTATGCTTTTGTTAATCCTCACCTGATGTTTTTCCCTTGATTTTTATTTTATTGATTTTTTTACACAGAGGAAGGGAGAGGGATAGCGAGTTAGAAACATCAATGGAGAGAAACATCGATCAGCTGCCTCCTGCACACCCCCTACTGGGGATGTGCCCGCAACCAAGGTACATGCCCTTGACCTGGGACCCTTCAGGCCCCGCAGGCCGGCACTCTATCCACTGAGCCAAACCGGCTTCAGCCCCTTGATTTTTTTGGAGTGTGGAAGGGAGAGGGCGAGACAGAGAGAAACATGGATGTGAGAGACACACATTAATTGGTTGCCTCCTGCCCGCGCCCCAACCAGGGCTGGAGCCTGCAAGCGAGGGACATGCCCTTGACCAGAATCGAAACCAGGACACTCCAGTCTGCAGGCCGACATTTTATCCACTGAGCCAGACCTGCAAGGGCAGGGGTTTATCTCTGAATGCAGCTCATAAAGCACAAATCTCAGAGATGTGTTTCCCTGAAAGGGGCTGCCCGGCACAGGGAGGGACAGCCCACAGGTGAGACGCTGCTGCTGCTGCTGCGGGCAGGGGAGCCGCCACGTGACACGGCTGCTGGTTACTAACAGGCATGGGGTGACCTCAGCATTCTGAGCCCGCACTGCAGGCTCAGGCCCCCCGGGAGCCAGAGGCCTGTGATGTCACACCCCCACCCACCACCTGCCTTTCCCTAGGCACAGGCTCTGCGGGAAACCGTGGGCAGAACTGTCTCTGCCTGGACGGTCATTTCTCCGATGACCCCCCCAGGTGGAATGGACTGGCTCCCCAGGGGAAGACAGACACAAAGGGTCTGGGGATCTGCAGGTCGGGGTGAGATGCTGTCCAGCAGGCAGAGACCTCGAGCTCGGCCCCCCAACGGGATACCATGCCCCACCCCCGGGCTCGGGACCTCAGGTGGGGAGGCTGTGGGGGTTGGAGGGCACAGACACACTGAGGCTTGTGCCTGGCTCCCTCAGACCCAGCGCCCCCTTAGAACAGCAGTTTCTCTGTGTGTGGGACAGGCCAGGGCAGAGCGTGGGCCAGCTGGAGAGGAGACGAGGGATGGGAGCCCGCCGAGTCTGGGCTCCCCTCTGGCGTCTGGGTGAGAACAGGCCCCGAAACCTAGACGTTCACAGACTGAGCAGAGTCGGGGACAGACAGGGCAGAGAGGAGAGGATGAAGGCTGAAGGACTGGCTCAGACTGAAAAGAGCTGGGAACAGAGCATGCTCCTCACCCCGTGGCCAGCCTGCCTGCCTGGGCTGTCTGGGCCCCCATGGCCGGTTTCTGCCTCTCCCCCATTTATCCTTCGCTGGCAGCACACATTCCCTCTCCTCCTGGAATGTGAGTTTTACTTTGGTGGGTGACTGCTTTACCCTAAAGGATAAAATAACTGCCGAAACCGGTATGGCTCCGTGGATAGAGCGTCGTCGGCCTGCGGACGGAAGGGTCCCGGGCTCGATTCCGGTCAAAGGCATGCATGTACCTTTAGTTGCGGGCACATCCCCAGTGGCGGGTGTGCAAGAGGCAGCTGATCGATGTTTCTGACTCTCTATCCCTCTCCCTTCCCCTCTGTAAAATGTCAATAAAATATATTAAAATAATAACAATAAATGGTGATGCAAGTCTATCTCATTGCTTCAGGGCGTCCTATGAACCAAAGAGCTAATGGCCGGAAACAGGGCCTTCAAAGTGAAAGGAAAAACACACATCAAGTTTTCCCACAGGGCGGCTGCTCCTGAGTCTATCCTCAGGAATGACTCAGTGTGAGGAAAATGGCTGTAGAGGTCTTTGTGGGGGGCAGCCCCAGGCAAGACACCTTGAGCATTCTCTAAATCTTTGTCCGGCTGAATTCAAGGCGCCTGGAAAAACCAGGTCTTGGAAAAACACATTCACCAAAGAGGCTGATATGTTATCAGCTTTGCCTCAGGTGTCAGGAAAGGGCCTTGATATGTAAATGAAGGCTTGCCCCAGGAATGGGGGGATGAGTAGGGCCTGGGCTCTACTCCTTTGATCCGAATGTTGTAGAGACCCCTTTGTATTGTGGGATATAAATAAACCGCTGCTGTTTGGGTTTGGAGAATTCCTGTGTCTCCATCAGGGAGAACAGTTTCCACCCAGTCCCTGCCTTTTCCTATGTCTGTGTCTTTCTCTTTTATGCTTTGTTTTTCTTCATCTTCAGCTCCTCTACTCAGAAACGGAACCCAGTCTCTCTCCACGCTGGAAAAAACACCCTCAATAGTAGAGGCCTTGAGAAGCGGCAACCTCGGTCCACGTCATGTGTTTACGGCCGTTTGCACCCAAAGGTGGCACGGATGGGAGCAGGGCTCCTCACAGACCAACTTCACGTCCACGGGGGAAATGGGCACACGAACTGAAATCCAGGTGCAGACTCTGAGATGGCTTTTGGAATGCCGTGTCCGCCTTCTCGAGAGATAACTGATTGGCACACATGGGGCCTTCTAACGGGGGGAATCGGTCCCCTGCGCGGCCCCGTGTCCTAGGCAGCACCCAGACACAGACACGCACCTCACCGCACCCGGGACAGAGGACCGGGCGTGGGGAGTGCGGAAAAGACGGCACGACTTACAGTCTCTTCATGGACTCCAGGTGGTTGAACGTCCCTGGGACCAGATGTGCGATTCGGTTGTTGTGTAGAAACCTGTGGAAGGAGACACGAGCCTGCGTTTCAGAAGACACGTGAGCTGTACAGAGGGGATCGCAGCAGTCGGACAGATCTGCTTTCTAAATCACAATGGCTGCGTCTGTTCGACAACCACAGGAAGAACGAGCCCAGGAGAGATGTCAACTGTTTTGTCATCATCCCCACGTAGAGAGAACTCAGTCCTGCTTCAGAAGTGCTGGGCAGATGGCTTAAACCAACAGCATTTTCAGGTGTTCCAACAGACAGTGGCCTCAACTCCATCTCAGCAGAGGGTGGAGTCCATGGCCCCGCCCCATCAGGCCCCTCTCCTCCATGTCTGGTCTGGTCCCCCCCACCGTACCCCCCCAGCCCCATTAAGCCCCGCCCCCTGACTGGCCTGGCCCCGCCCTCCCTGGCCAGTCCCGCCCTGACCCTTCTGGCCCCGCCCCCTAGCCCAGAGGGGTCAGTCAGGGACAGCAGGCACTTACAGCCTTTCCAGCTTGGGCAGGTGCTGAAAGGACTCAGGGTCCAGGGTTTCTATCTGGTTGAAGTGCAGATATCTAGAGAAGTCAAAAAAGACAATTTTAACTAGATTTTCAGCTGAAATTCGTTTTCTAAAGTCATTTCAAATCCCTACGTCCATAGATGATTCTAGGATTAGCAAGGCTCAGTACGCCTGCAAACTGGGCCGACTCTGTTTGAGAGTGAACAGGGCACACTGGTCAGATACCCCGGCCGCGTTCCGGTCACATGGGGGATGGAGGGGTGACTGCCCCCCCACTGACGGCTCTCACAACACCTGGACCTTTCGGGTCGGCGAGCAGACACAAGTGTGTGAACACCATCGCTCAAACCTGCACTCACCCGTGGGTTCGGGGAGCGATGTTAGTTCGACACGTCGGTTACAGAAGCTACTGGGGAATCGCGAACGGAAAACGGCCCAATTCAGTGAGGTGATGTGTTTCCCCCAATGTCTCCCGATTAACCACGGGGAGCACCCCAGTTCGTATTCTTCGCCTGTGAGATGTCTCCTCTTCTGATTTGCCTGAATACTGCTACCCTCTCTTTGAAAAGTTTTTTTTTTTTTCCCCCTGAAGTCAAACACTTCTGAGTGCTTCTGCTGGAGGCCCTCCTGGCCCCTCGGCAAGGGGGGAGGTCCACCTGCCCAGGCTCACGCCCCACAGAGCACACGCTTAAACGCCAGGTCCTTCCCTGACTCTGGGACAGGCAGCCATGACGACACGGTGCCCCCGGTCCTGGTCCGTGTCATTAGCACAAACAGAGGAAAGTTCCTCAAAACTCACCCTCCATCATCACGCTCCTTCCCAGATCACTGACTCCAGGTCACCACCTCCCCTGCCTGCGCCCAGTCCTGCAGGCACTGGTCTCCCCACTGGCTCCCCAGGACACCCCAGACCAGTGACGGAGTCTGTCCGGAGGGGAGGCGGCCACAGGGGACCCCCAGACCTCAGCCTCCAGGCCCAGAGCCAGGTCACCACCCCTCCTCTCGCCTCTGTCACTGGCCAGTGTCTGCAGGAGCCTGAATCCCACAAGAGCCTCCCACAGCCGGCTCTGGCTGGATCAGGGAAGTGCGGTTTAGGGCCACATGAGTCCCTGTGTGGTTCCAGGGGCCCCAGCCCAGCTCGGCCCAGGGGGCTCGGACCTGCCCATCGCGCAGGCAGCCCAGGCCTCGCAGGGCGAGCGAGAGTGAGGCCGAGTCAGCCGACAGCTGCCTCCTTTCCCGGGAGGAAAGCTGACCACAGAGCTCCAGAGCAGCTGCAAACGGGAGCAGCCAAGCCGACCGGAAAAACTGCTTTTCCCAGGAATCCTCCTCCAAACGGAGCTGCTGACTGCGCAGCCAAGGAGGAATTCCCGAGGGCCGGCCTTCCGCATGCACGAACGAGAAACACGTGCAAACAGTGTGTTCTCCCCACGGCAATGACATCACCCCAGATTCACAAACAGGAAACGGGACAATGACAGCAGCTCCCCGTCCGCACGGCCCCGCCCTCGTCCCCGAAGGACCTCTCCTCGCTAGAACCAATGTGCACGTCTGTCTCTCATTCACCTGGGGGCACTTGGGGGGACGGGGTCTGTGTCCCAGTGACGGGCACAGGGCCAGAACCGGGTGACGGGCAGTCCGTCACGCGGCCACAGGAGGCCAGCGCGCGGGTCCTGGCATGCACGTGCCCCCACGCCCACACGCACAGCATGCGTCATGCACACAGCACGGGCTGCTTCCCCGCGAGGGCTCGGGCGGGGGCCCCCTGAGAAGCGGAGGGCACATGCGGGCCACTTACAGTTGTTCTAGGGAGGAAAGTCCCTGAAAGGCTTGCCTGTCAATCGCCTGGATCTCATTCTTGTACAGATAGCTGAAACAAGAAAGGAGCGTTAGCGGCTCAGCGCCGGCACAGGGACGGCAGACTCGGCGGGCGGGGCCCCGGGGACACGCGTGGGGAGTGCGGCTCCTCCTATCCCCACACAGGTTCAAGGGAAATCAGCGAATCCAAGGGGAGCTGGTCCACCCACACCCGTCTCTTCAGAAAAGTTACCGGTGGGTGTTGCTCAGGGGCTGAGCATTGACCTAGGAGCCAGGAGGTCACGGTTCGATTCCGATTCCCGGTCAGGGCACAGGCCCAGAGTTTAGGCTCCATCCCAGTGTGGGGAGTGCAGGAGGCAGCTGATGCATGGTTCTCTCTTCACTGATGTTTCTCTCTCTCCCTCTCCCTTCCTCTCTGAAATCAATACAAATATACATATTTTTAAAAGCCTTCGGCTCAGGAGGGACAAACCAGGTGGGGTCTGCCCACCTGGCTCGTCCACCTCCCAGCACAGCCCTACTGCTCCGTGATTGGACCTCGGAAAACCCCAGAGCATCATGGGAACTAGTGAGTCCTGGGTTCAAACTCCTGCCCGGGGAACTCCCCCAGTGCTAGGCAGGCAGGGCAGGGACCGCACGCCCTCTCCCACATGCTGACCTCGGGGGTGTCGTGACCGGGCTCCCACCTACCACAACCCCCCTAACCAACGATGTTCCCCACACTCTGCAAAATTGCACTTCGCTTCCAGAACAACAAGTCTAACTGCCTTTCTTTTTATTTTATTGATTTTTTTTTTTTTTAACAGAGAGGAAGGGAGAGAGATAGAAAGTCAGCAACGTCGATGAGAGAGAAACACAGATCAGCTACCTCCTATACACCCTCTCCTGGGGATGTGCCCACAGCCAAGGCACATGCCCCTGACCGGAATCGAACCCAGGACCCTTCAGTCTGCAGGCCGACGCTCTATCAACTGAGCCAAACCGGTTTCGGCTGCCTTTCTTTTTTTTATTGATTTTTTTTTTTTTTTTTTTTTACAGAGAGGAAAAGAGAGGGATAGTCACCAACATTGATGAGAGAGAAACACGGATCAGCTGCCTGCTGCACCCCCCCCCCCCCCAATGGGGATGTGACCACAACCAAGGCACACACCCCTGACTATAGAACCGAACCTGGGACCCTTCAGCCCGCAGGCCGACGCTCTATCCGCTGAGCCTCACTGGCCAGGGCTCTAACTGCCTTTCCATGCGCGACGTGGGGTGCAGGCCTGTGAGACAGACCCTGCGCTGCTGCCTCTCACACTCAGTCTCCCTCCGTGTGGATCTGCCGAGGCGGCCTCGTCGCGAACCGCAAGCTTCACACACACCCCCAGAACGCCGGTCCGCAGCAGCCCGTCCCACGGCAGGGAGGGGCCAGGGCTGAGGTTCGTGGGCCAGGCCACGTGGGTCGGGCCCTGGCTGCCGCCTACTAGCTGCCTCGGTTTCCTCCCCGTGAAGCGGACAGAAGGGCTGTGCCTGACGGGGTCCCTGCAGGTGACAAACAGGAGGCCTCCGGGACGAGTTATGCTCGCCCAGAGGAGGGAACTTCCGGGCCGTTTTCTTCAAAACAGAACAAACGCCGCGCAGCTACCGGTGTACGGGCCTTTAAGATGGCGCAGCCGGTGTGGTTCGGGGGTTGAGCGTTGACCTATGACCCAGGAGGTCACGGTTTGACTCCCGGGTCACGGTCAGAGCACAGGCCCAGGTGGCAGGCTCGATTCCCAGAGTGGGGCGTGCAGGGGGCAGCCAATCAGTGATTCTCTCTCATCACAGATGTCTCTATCTTTCCCTCTCCCTCTCTGAAATCAATACAAATAGGTATATATATATATTTAAAGAAAGCGAGAGTAAGGAATCCTGAGAAGGAGCATGCAAACGTGTGGGCCACGCCTTCTCAGTGGTTAGAGCACTGGCCCCCACACTGAAGTGTCAGGGGAGGGGGGCCTGGTTGCAGGTTCGATCCCTGGTCCAGATCGAGGCACATGTGGGAGGCAACCAATCAATGTGTCTCTCCCACAGCGATGTTTCTCTCCCTCTTCCCCTCCCTCCATCCCTTCCACTCTCTGAACGTGAATGAAACGCGTCCTCCCGTGAGGATTAACAGCAAACCAACAGAATTCACAGACAGACAGAAAACACCTGGACCAAACTGACACGCGCAAACGCCTGTCAGTAAAGACACTGGGGCGTCGTCGGTTTTCACAGGAGCCCCTTCCGAGAACCAACCGCAAACTCATCTCGGCGTGAACCCCATCATCAGGGAGGACTAAGGCGCCAAGGTTCGGCTTCCCAGAAGCCACTGGGCCCCAGCAGCGGGGATCCTCACCTGCAGACACACACTGTGGCACGGACCGACCACGGCCGAATCGGAGAGACGCTGCAGCGACGTCTCGGACACCGAGGTCAGTTCCACGGCCTCACTCGGTGCCCGTGCCCACCAACCGCGCTCTGCGGGGGCTTGGGGACCGGGAAGGAGTCTGGGCCTGCAGGAAGTGGTGAGGAAAAGAATCCCGGGACCCCTTCCTTCCACCGCAGCTCATGGTCCTGCCTGCTCCCCCTCCAGGGCCCCACCCCCTGTCCTCGCTCTCCTGACCAGGGCCCTCCACCTGTCCCCACCCCTGGCGCACGAGGGAGACAGAGGGAAGACGCTGGGGCAGGAGCCCGAGAGGGCAGTCAGGGGACCAGGGTTAAAAGGACCACTGGAAAGAGTGGAAGTGAGAAGCGAGTATCCCCAACTCCTTCACATCAAATATCTTTGCAAAGTAACTCACACATTGCTCCTAAGTCGTTCAAACTAAACACAGAATGAAGACACGCTGCATGCACTGCGGGTGTGGCTCTCCGAGGGAACAGGCAAGCACACGATGAAAAAGAAAAAAACAAAAACAAAAACAAAAACGGACCTGCCCCTCGTTTTAAAAAACGAGCCATCAGCTCAGGGATGGTCATGAAGAACTGAGAAGCACTGACACGCTACGCCGACAGGACGAAGAAAACATCGACACGTCACTCTCTCATGAAGAAAACGTATTTTATAAACAGAGTCCCGGTTAGCTCTGTGTTAGAACCACTGACTTCTAAAGTCAACAGCACTCCAGCCCGGCCGCGGGGCTCAGGGGCTGAGCGACGACCTATGAACCAGGAGGTCAGGGTTCGATTCCCGGTCGGGGCACAGGCCCGGGTTGCGGGCTCCGTCCCAGCGTGGGGCGTGCAGGAGGCAGCCGATCAGTGATTCTCTCATCATTGACACTTCTCTCTCTCTCGCCTCTCCCTTCCTCTCTGAAATCAATAGAAAAATATTTTTTAAAGATCATCCTTAAAAACAACAACATGCCGATTCTAACATGTACATCAACACCAACAACATGACATTAAACATCGACATAACTTAAAGGTGCTCAGATTCACGTATTCACATCGTCCCGTCCCGTCCCGTCCCGTCCCCCCCCCCCCCCCGCCAAAGAGATATGTCCCTCATGAAAACAGCTCTATTCAGAAAGGCAGCTGACTTCTTTTGCCCCGAGCACGTGACACAGCCTTCTAATCTGCAAGACGGGGAATGTGCCCATTCTAATCTGCCAGACCCCGAAATGTGCCCGTTCTAATCTGTCAGACCCGGGATGTGCCCGTTCTAATCTGCCAGACCCCGAATGTGCCCGTTCTAATCTGCCAGACCGGGAATGTGCCCGGAGCGGTTTTTCTTTCATTACAATGTCATGGCCCCCGAGGCAGGAAGACTGCTTCCCCGAGGTCATATCCAGAACGGCAAACCTGAGTAGGCAAACCTGAGTAGGCGATCGTCGGTCGGGCCTAGGAAATGAACTGCCATCTATTTCCGAATCTAAGTATGCAGCGAGGAGAGGTGAGGCCCCGGAGGCAGGTGGGGAAGTAACGGAGCGACATTCCGAAGGGAGCGACATTCCAGAGGGCTTAGATTCTCGGGAAAGCCACTCCATTCCGAACGCTGCCGTTTTATAGCCAAGAGGTCAGCAGCTCCGTCCCCGTGGTGGCCCGACTCTGTCCAGAGCGACTGTCCGAGGCCCCGGATCTTAACGTCACTCAAACCACTGCCCTGAAGGCTTGGCAGCCAAACACGAAGCTAATAGCCCTCCATCCTTAGCACAAGGCAATCCCCACCCCCAATTTCAGTCTCCTCCTGAAACGAGACTCTTTAGCGTGGCGTTTGTACAAGAAGTCACAGCGGAACGCGCAGAGCTCCCTCCGACGGAGCAGTCCCCCACGAGGACAGACCTTCAGCGGGACGTGGAGAGCTCCGACGGAGCAGGACCCCATGAGGACAGACCTTCAGGCGAAGAGCTGACGGCTCGACTTACAGATACTTGAGGTTCTCCAGGTCCTCGAAGGCCCCGCCGGGGATGCTCTTGATCTGGTTGTTGTTGAGGAGCCTGAGAAGGGAGTTTCTGTCAGAATTCGGGACGCACACTCCTCAGGCGCCAGGAGGCACATCCCACAGCCGTGGAAGAGCTGCCTCTTGGCCAGGACTACGGCATCATGGGAACACGGGGGCCTTGCCATGGGCGGCCAAGGCAGGTGTGTGAGGACCGCAGGTGTGAGAGGATTACAGATGTGCAAGGTGTGTGAGGATCACGGGTGTGCAGGGATCACAGGTGTGTAAGGATCATTGGTGTGTGAGGGTCACTGGTGTGTGAGGATCACAGGAGAGTGAGGACTCTGAGTGTGTGAGGGTCACAGGGGTATGAGGGTCACAGGGGTGCTGGGCCCCGGTGTGCGCTGTCTCCCTCTGGCACGGGTGGCGCCGGGACTCACAAGGTGTTCAGGTTCCTCAGCCTCCGGAAGGCTCCGGGCTGGATCTCTCGGATTCTGTTGAAACGAAGGTCCCTGTGAGGAGAGGAGACGAGATGATGAGAGACATGCGGCCACCCCCACGCCGTCCCTCGGTGAACATTCGGTGAGGAAGTGCGCTGGCCGGTGGTAGACCCGTCAGCCTGCACGTCGGAGGGTTGCGGGTTCGATTCCCAGCCAAGCACTTGGGTTGCAGGTTGAATCCCTGGGCTCAGCGGGGAAATATGCAGGAGGCAACCAACCAATCGATGTCTCTCTTTCTCTTCCCCCTCCCTAAGGGGCACCTGGCAGGCGAGGGCCAACAAACACAAAGAGAGCAGAACCGTGACAGAGCACTCAGAAACGGAGCCACACGGGTCCCTCCTCCGAGGAATCCCTCCACTGAGCTCGCTCCTCAAGGGCTCTGTGTCTGAGGGGCCGAGTGACCAGGTCACCGTACAGAGTTTAAGCCGTTTTCCTGGGGAGAAGAAAGGACACTAACACCCCACCCCTGCTCCACCCCATCCGCCGCGGCTGCTTAACCCACTGCAAACCTGAGGTCAAAGTTCTGGGGTAACGAACACAGGCCTGTCCGCAGCTGCTCAGTCTGTGCACCTGTGCATTCCCCTGGGGGCTCCTGCACCTGTGAAACCCCCTCAGGGCTCCTGAGCCTCCAGCGCCCAGCCTCCAGCGCCAAGAGGCAGCACGTGACACAGCCTTCTAATCTGCCAGACTGGGAATGTGCCTGTTCTGATCTGCCAGGACCCCTGCATCTGTGCAACCCCTCAGGGCCCCTGTACCTGTGCAACCCCCCTCAGGGCCCCTGCACCTGTGCAACCCCTCAGGGCTCCTGCACCTGTGCAAACCCCCCAGAACCCCTGCACCTGTGCAACCCCCTCAGGGCTCCTGAATCTGTGACCCCCCCTCCAGAACTCCTGCACCTGTGAAAACCCTCAGGGTTCCTGCACCTGTGCAAACCCCCCAGAACCCCTGCACCTGTGCAACCCCCTCAGGGCTCCTGCATCTGTGCAACCCCCCTCAGGGCTCACTCCAGGACTGACCTGAACTGGAGCCCTTGCTGGTAGCTAACTGTGTACAATGCTTCCTCGGTGAGTGTCGCCCATTCAGCGCTGAATGGGGAAGAGAAAATAATGCTGGGTCTCCACCTGCCCTTCCTAACAGGTGTTTGGGGGAGGTCCCGTCCTGACAGGCATGTGGTTCCTGTGCCTGGAGAGACCAGCGGTCGATTTCCTGGGACAATGAAAGGCCCTGACCTGCCCAGGATGGACCGGAGCGCATGCTGTGTGGACACCGAGACGGATGCCTCTGGGCCAGCCGCACAGAACGCGGGTGCTTGCAGGGCTCTCCTCGGCCAGAGCGACGGGCTCTGACCCTGAGCCCTCCGGGTCCCAGACGGAGGCCCACACACATGCCTGTGCTCCCCTCCTCCAACCTGAATCAAAGGTTAACGTTTTAACAAGTATAGACGTCTTCGCAAATGCACAGAATGACCCATTTCTTCATCAATCTTAGATAAACTCAGGTTCCTCTCTCCTATGTCTACCCCCATCCAACAGTCCAATGGAGACCACTACGGGGCCAACGGGGCCCCCAGATTCTCATACTTCGGCCCCATCTCCGGCCCCGCATGTGCCTTATTTGGAGACAGTCCTGAGTGAGCGGATCGAGTCCCAATGAGGTCACCAGAGCAGGTGCCAACCCAAGACTCCCATCCTTGCAGAGGGGACCTGGTGGTGCCTGCGGACACACACCCCGACACAGGAATGGCCGGCGACCTCCAGAAGCCGGGTGATGGGCTGGAGCCTTCCTCGCAACCCCACTGACGCCCGGACCGCGGACGCCCAGCCTCCAGCGCCAAGAGGTGGCACGTTTCTGTGTGCCCGTGTGACTGCGTGTGTGTGAGAGCGTGTGGACAGAGGGGAGGCGTTGGCACATGCACACACCCGTGAGCAGACATGGATGGCAGGCACTCCGCCCCTTCGCAGACTGATAGGTTAATGCCAACATCGGGCCTCCCCTCTTAAAGCCAACTATGCAGTCGGCCGGCGACATGGCTTAGGGGGTGAGCCAGGAGGTCATGATTCGAATCCCAGTCCAGGTGCAGGCCCGGGTAGCAGGCTCGATCCCCAGTGAGGGGTGTGCAGGAGGCAGCCAATCAATCGGTGGTTCATCACTGATGTTTCTCTCTCTCCCTTCCACTTTCCCTTCCTTTTTGAAATCAATTAAAAAAAAAAAAGTGTGCAATTTAATTCCCATCTTTTTTCTTTTTTAACTTTTTAAAAGATGGCTTGTGTGCCTGGCAGACCGCTCCCCGAGCCCGCCCCCGCACCCCCCCCCCCCCAACACACACACAGAATAAGACCTCGGGGGCCTCTGTTTCTTACTCCACACAGCGCCTGGCTCAGCACGAACAATGGAATCACTATTTTACAGCTAATAACCACGTCCACCAATGACACCAACGGGAAAGAGAACTGCCCTACACGTAGTAATTAACAAGCATTTTGGAAACGCTCCCCCAGCTGGTCCTCTCCAGGGGACAAGGGGCTCAGGGCTGAGTGTGGGGACAGTGAGGCCACAGCCGACCTCTGCACCTGCCCATCGGGCCCAGCCCTGCTCCGCCACCTCCCGCCTGCCTCAGCCAACAGCCAGCGAGAGCTCTGAGGCGTCTCCCTCCATGCAGTAGGGCTGTGATGAGGTCAGGGGGTCGAGTCTGATTCTAGAAAGCTCCATTGGGATAGCAAGCTCCTGTGGACGGAGTGTAACTGGGAGAGAGCCCACCGAACCCGTCCTATGCAGCGCGGGCGGAGCCCCGGCGTCCTGCGCCCCTTTCGGCCTGAGCTGGGGAGGCCTCTGCCCCAATGCAGGCCCCTAACCCATAAAGTACCGACGACGACGGTGGTAACACTCGGTGCAGAGGAGCCAGCGGTGTGAGGCCCCGGAACCAGAGCTCTGGGCCACGCCCTCGGAGCCTGGCAGGAGGACCTCCGTGGCGGGAGGACCCAGCGCAGGGCCTCGCAGGCGGATGGACAGGGCGACCGCGTCTGGATGCAGCAGCGGCTGCTCCGAGAGGCCCCAGCCGCACAAGAAGTCCCTCCGGACGCCTAGAAATCCCCATTTTAGGGCAAGACCACGGCGAAGGCCACGGCCCACTCCACCTTATCTGGCCGGGGAAGTGACCACGGAAGCGTGGGGGGAGGGGAGCTGGGGGGACAGCTGGGGTGCATCAGGGGGCTGGTGTTGGGGGAAGGATTGCAGGGGGGGGGGAGGAATCAGTGAGGAGCAACCTACTCGGGCAAGACCAGGAACCTGCCCGCTGTTGCCCCTCTGCAAGGGGCCTACCGGAAGGAGCGGCCTGGGCTGCAGACCCGGGGGAGCAGCCGGCGCGCTGGCTCCGAGCTGGTGGGATTAGTTCTCTGGACGCGTCCCTCCAGCACAGCTGCTGACCTGCAGGGAGGGCGGGGGAGGGAGCCCACAGCCTGCTGGGCGCACACAGCCTGCAGACACCCTGGGCCCTGAGCCAGATTCCCAGTCAGCCTCCAAACCAGAACCTGGCCCGGCCAGCCCGGCTCAGTGGTTGTGCGTCGACCTATGAACCAGGAGGTGCTGGCTCGATTCGGGGTCAGAGCACACGCCCAGCTTGTAGGCTGTATTCCCAGGGGGCCTGCCAGAGATAGCCGATCAATGATTCTCTCATCATTGATGTTTCTCTCTCTCTCCCTTCCTTTCTGAAATCAATAATATATATATATATATATATATATATATATATATATATATATATATATACATATATATATATATATTAAAAACAACAACAAAACCCAGAGCCTGGCCTGTGAGTATTTTAGTTAAAAAGCCTGGTGGAGGCTAGATGGCAGGGGGCTCTTTTGGGGTGACTTGTGTTCATGCTTCCATCATCACATCATCTTGTAGAGCAAAAGCCCCAGCAGAAAAACAAACAAAAAGGCTGAGAAGAGGTGCGGTGTTTGGATGAAGCGTTCAAGTTCAGGTTCGAGTCCATGTCAAAACCGCAATTCACTACAGGCCGGACGGTGGCGTTGGGGAGTGAGACGACGTAGTTCCGCCCACTCTCCGGGCGCTGGCTTCTGGCTCTCCTTTCTCAACCTCACTGGGTGAAGGTTCATTTGTCATAAACAGTCACAGAGGGACAGAGGCGACGTGGCCACATTGGCCAAGTTCATGGGGCTAGGCCTCCCACCGGGTCAAGTTCATGGGGCTAAGCCTTCACGGGGCCAAGTTCATGGGGCTAGGCCTTCATGGGGCCAAGTTCATGGGGCTAGGCCTTCACGGGGCCAAATTCATGGGGCTAGGCCTTCACGGGGCCAAATTCATGGGGCTAGGCCTTCCACGAGGCCAAGTGCATGGGGTTAGGCCTTCATGGGACCAAGTTCATGGGGCTAAGCCTTCCACGGGGCCAAGTTCATGGGGCTAGGCCCTCCACGGGGTGGCTTTCAGGAAGGCCGTCCGGTTTGGCCTCCCCCTGCAGGGGCACGATTTCGCACATCTCCCTGCGCAGAAGACTCAGAATGGTGTGTCTACAGACACTACACTGCACGGCACGTCCTGTTCCCACGACAGGTCGGGGAGCAGCAACCGGGACTAGTCGCTGTCCTGGGACCAGAGCCCTGGGGCTCCTCCGTGCCGCGTCTGTGTCGGGGGGTGGACTCCAGGGCTGTGCCCCTGCCAACAGCGTCTCAGGTGCCACTTCATTCTCAGTCCCTTTCCTGACACTTTGCCTTTGTAGTCTGGGAGCACTGTGAGGACTGGGGGGCCTTGTGAGGACTGGGCGGCCCCGTGAGGACTGGGGGGCTCTGTGAGAACTGGGGGGCCCCCTGTGGACTGGGGGGCTCCGTGTGGCTGCTCCCTGCCCCCCACCGGAAGCAGCAGGACTGCCAGGGGAATCACAGAGGCAGCGAACTCCGCCCGCCAGTCCCGGAGCACCCTCCTGCCCTGGTCTTTGGGGACCTGGTCTGCGCCAGGCTGGCTGACGCTGAGGCATGTATCACCCCATGTGGGACAGCCACATGCCTGCTTCATCCAAGTTCCTCAGATTACAAAACCAAGTGCAGGTCAGCACAGGAGAGGAAAGCAGGGTGCAGTGAGGAGCACGGTCTCCGTCAGAGGCCTGGCCAGCCGGGCTGGCAGCCCCACCCACGCCGCCCGGTCCTTTGGGGACAGGCAGTCCAGCTGTGATCACGCACGAGGTCATCTTTCCAGGACCTGCCTCACCCATGAGCTACGCTCTCCCTTTCAAGGGCGGAGCTGCCAGCGTCGGGCAGGAGGCAGCCCGGGCCCATGGGTGCAGATGGGTGGGTGCTGCTCGGCCATGGCGAGAGGGGCCTGCACAGTGAGAAGGTCTTGGGAGTCACAGCCTAGGAGCGGCCACGAGAGCTCCTTCCCCGGCTCGCTGACGACCAGTGACAATGTGGCCACACGCCGGACACCTGCTCCACGCACCACGTCTTCCGGCGACATCGAGGGGATCAGGGGGGCAAGTGGTGGCTGCCACGGGGACCCTCGGGAACCGGGCTCCCCACCTGTGCTCTGGGGCAAGGAGACGGGGACCGGTGGGCGGGGGCTCTGCTGGATGCCCCCAAGTGCACTCTCTCAGGAAGTCGTAACCAGACAGGGCTGGAGGGACAGGGCCAGATGGACAAGGCTAAAAGATGGACAGGCCAGATGGACAGGGCCACCAGGTGGACAGGGCCGGGTGGACAGAGCTGGATGGACAGGGCGACCAGGTAGACAGGGCCAGATGGACAGGGCCTGATGGACAGGGCCACCAGGTAGACAGGGCCAGATGGACAGGGCCACCAGGTAGACAGGGCCAGATGGACAGGACCTGATGGATAGGGCTGGATGGACAGGGCCAGGTGGACAAGACTGGATGGACAGGGCCAGGTGGACAGGACTGGATAGACAGGGCCGGGTGGACAGGGCCGGGTGGACAGGGTCAGATGGACAGGGCCGGGTGGACAGGACTGGATGGACAGGGCCGGGTGGACAGGGCCTAGTGGACAGGACTGGGTGGACAGGGCCGGGTGGACAGGGTCAGATGGACAGGGCTGGATGGACAGGGCCGGGTGGACAGGGCCAGGGGGACAGGACTGGATGGACAGGGCTGGATGGACAGGGCTGGATGGACAGGGCCATATGCACAGGGCCATATGCACAGGGCCTTTCCCTGCATACCTGAGCAGGAGGCGTCCTGTGTCACCCTTGGAGACCGGGACAGAGTGGATGGGGGCTTGGTGGGAGGTTCCTGTCCTGCCCCCGACAGGCTGCCACCAGCTGCCCAGCGGAGTGGCTGCCAGGTCCACAGTACAGCCGCCCCTCTCAAGGCCCTTTTGTTCTCACCCCGAGGCCAGGACCGTCGCATTCCAGGGCCTCCGCCAGATTCCAGCCCGGTGACCACATACATCAGCCTGGCCGAGGGCCGCCCACAAACAAAGCCTCCGCCACCCCCCGTCCAGCGAACGCCCGCTGGAGATGAACCACGACAGCGGCCCTGATCTGTGGGTGATGTTCGGACTGGGTGGCCGCGCTGTTGACAAGGGAAATCCCCAAAAGGCAGAGTCTCCTGTGTGTGTGTGTGTGTGTGTGTGTGAGGGGGTGGGCGGAGACTCTAGGGAAACCGGGCTCACAGGTCAGGCCGACTCAGGGACCGGCAGTGACAGAGGCGTGTGCCCGAGGACTGGCGGGCGCCGCGGGGAGGGACCCGGGGTCCATCGGGTCCTCCCTACAAAGAGCAGAACCGAGGCCTCCGGTGGCCGCCGATCCGGGGGCGCAGGGCAGCACCCACAAAGCTGACCCCCCCCCCCCCCCCGCTCCCCACCTCTCCCGGCATCTCAGGCCACAACCCACATCCAGGTCGGCACCCAGATCAGAAAGTGAGGAATCCTACGACCGGTGATCTTTTTAAATAAATAAGATAACAAAACAGGGAGAGAGCAGCAGATTTTAAAACCCCACAGACCCTGACTCATCTAAAACCACGTGCACGCAGGACTGGGGAGGGTGACGCTCGGGCAGGATGTCAGATGAGATTAACACGTGACAACTTCAGATGCAACCCTGCAGCTGCTTTTGGAAATCCGAGCTCCATCGCTGCACCTCCCTGGTTACAGATCCCCGGACAGGGGGGTCGGGGAGAGCTGACCGTGAGTGGCCAGTCAGCCCTTGGTCCAACCCACCCAGACCCCAGGGCTGTGCCTGGAGGGGCGGCCACAGTCAGGATGGCAGCAGGCAGGGCCCTGGGGAAGGGGGGTGGGGGGTGGAGACGGAGGGAGGAAGGGAGGGATATGATCGACCCATTTCCTTTCAGGACCGGCTCACAGGCCTGTGCACTGGAGACGCAGGGAGAGCTGCTCCGAGTCCGAAGGTCCCGAAGGCACAGTTCTCCCTGCACACGGAGGCCGGGCTTGTGCTAAGGCCTTCACCTGACTCCACACCACCTCTCTCAGAAACCTCTACAAAACATCTGACCAAGCATCTGGGGACCGACGGGGCGGCCACTAAATTAACCGTCGCAGACACCCAGGCGCGGGGATGCGGACTCGATGGTGTAACAAGGATCGTAATCTGCACGGAACGGGTTAACCGAGGGGCGGCGCCCGTCCTGGCCTCCAGCGGATGGAGGGATAAGTCACATTCCCCCACTGGGCAGGCGTCCAGGCCCCGGCAGGCGGCGGCACATTCCTGCGCACACACCAAGCCCAGCGCCGACTCCGGGCCGATTTTGTTTCTTGTCTTTCCAGAGGCCGCCGGTCCTCGTGTTTAATTCCGGAGGAAATGGGTCATCAAACAGAATCAACAAATATCGGCAGCAAACAGATACCCAAGAAACGGGGGATCCGGCCCAGGAGTCTGACCTGCGGGCCCGTTTCCAGGGGGAGGAGGAGGGAGCCCACGCCGCCAGCTGAGCGCGGGGGGGGGGGGGGGGGGGCATCGTGGGGAGCTCCGTGATCGCCTGCCCACCAGACGCTGTCAGGCACAGAGGGGTGTGGCCGGCGATCAGCTCGTCCAATAAGAACCATTCCAACCCGTGAGGGATTCCGAGCGTATATTCGAGCCACGCCATCAGCGTGGTCAGCAAACTCGTCGGTCAACCCAGCCAAATACCAACAGGACAACGATGGAAATTTCTTTGGAGAGCCACATTTTTTAAACTTAAACTTCCTCTAACGCCACTTCTTCAACATAGACTCGCCCAGGCCGTGGTATTTTGTGGAAGAGCCGCACTCAAGGGGCCAAAGAGCCGCATGTGGCTCGCGAGCCGTGGTTTGCCGATCACTGGATAGAGCTGCAGAGAGCAGTGGCTTGGATCTTGTTTTACAAATTGCCATCGAAGGAGGAGCCGTGGATGGGTTCCATGAAATCCAAGGGGGTGGATGGGGGGGTGGAGGCGGGAGAACACAGAGGAGAACCGCTGGGATTGGATAAGAAATGACAGGTGCTTTTACTCAGGTGGGAGCAGGAGTTAACCGTCAACATGGAACAGGATGACAGGGACAATGAGAGGGTTGTGGTCTCCGCCCACGTGCACCTGCTGTGCCCGGGGGAGGGTCTGGAAAAAGGGGCGTCGCCTGACATTCCAAAGGCAGGCGTGTTGTCTGAGACACGGACAGGCCCGGTCCAGGGGAAGACAGACCCTGTCAGGGAAGATGGCGGCTGCCTGGGCCTGCCCTCCCTCCATAAACTGCTTTAGCCAGAAAGTTCCCATCGCAAACCGTCCTAGGCAGTTACCTGGGTCTCTGAGTTTGCAGGCGCACGCAGGCCTCCCCGGGCTGTAGGTGAGCGTGGCCCCTTCCCGCCCACACACTCTGCGCCCGCCCCCCCCCCCTTCCAGGGCTGAGTACAGAGGGGATGCTGGGAGAGGCCCCTGGGAGACCACGGAGGAGCCTCGCCATGGCCACCCTCTGGGGGGGGGCTGACCGGACCTCCTCACTTCCTGCGTTCTCACCGTTGTCGATCCTTCCACTGCGGTTTTCAGAGGGAGGGAGGGAGGGAGGGGGACAGACGGAGAGAACCGTCCGCACCTCGGACCAGGGCTGGGAGGAGCCTGCAACAGAGGTCCCCGCTCTAGACCAGAATGGAACCCAGGACCCTCAGTCCACAGGCAGCGCTCTCCCCACTGAGCAACACCGGCCATCTGGCCTCTCCGTGGTAACGCAGGTGGTTCACGGGAGGTTCCTTCTCTGGCGTCGCCTGCACCCCCACCCCTAGCTCCACGCTGGGGGCCGGACAGTGACCTGTGGCCTCGCAGTCCCTCCCCAAGGAGACAACGGGTCTCTATGACGGGGCACCTCCAGGTGTGTGAGGACAACCCCGGCCGGGGGAGACCCTTGCTCCCTTTCTTCTCTCGGGGAGCAGGTGGGAGAGGCTGGTGGACACGGTCCTGGGCCTCCGAGGAGAAGGCTCTGCAGATGCAGGAGGAGGACGGCCCGGCTTCCCCGCCCGTGGCTGCTGGGGAGGAAGGAGGCTCCGGGGGAGCATATCCACCAGCCCCAGGCCTGGCCGGTGAGTAGGGCAGGCAGCCCAGGGACAGGCCCACTGCTGCCACCGCCCCCCCAACCTCCTATCTACCCACCTCACCCCCCTCCAACCCCCACCTCCCACAGTGCGACCCCAGGCAGCAGGTCTGCTGTCTGTCTGACGGCACAGGCTCCCTCCATCAGGTCCCAGAGAGGGACGGAGATGACAGACAGGTGGGCAGGGGGGTGGGTGGAGGGGAGGGACGGAGATGACAGACAGGTGGGCAGGGGGGAGGGTGGAGGGGAGGGCAGAGGGATGGGCGGAGTGGCTATGGATGGAAGAGTGAATAGATGCATGAATGATGGAATGAAAGGAAGGATGGGTGGATGGATGGATAGTTGATTTTGGATCAAAGGGTAGATGAGTAGATGGATGGGTAAGTGGATGGGCAGGTGGGGGGGGGGGGTTGAATGGGTGGGAGTGACATAATCCGAGAGTGGATGGGCAGGTGGGTGGAGATGGATGGGTAGGTGGGCGGATGGCCGGGTGGGTGAGTAGGTGGGCAGATGGCCGGGTGGGTGGGTGGGCAGGTAGGTGAGTGGGTGGGAGGGCGGATGGCCAGGTTGGGAGGTGAAAGGGGGGTGAGTGGGTGGGGGAGACAGAATCCGGGGGTGGATAGGAAGACAGATGGGATAACAGGCTCTGACCTAAGAAAACGAGGGAAAACACACACAAGAAAACAAAGGCTCAGGATTAATATTTGGTTTCCTGTTGCCATGCCAACACAAACATCCCCCCGGTCTGAATAAGTAACAGTGATGACTAACGCACCCCTTCGGCTGCTATTTTTAAAAGTCAGAGTGCTGGGCCGGCGGCAGGCTCTCCGGAAGGCCGGCCAATCACGGCCTTTCCTCCAGGAAGCAGAGGAGAAGCCGCAGCTGGCCCTCCGGGAGCCGGGAAACACACTGTCCGTCCCCTCACCCGCCCGACCCTCACTCCTCACTGGCCCTCCTCACCCGTCCCCTCGCTGTCCCTCTTGAGGCTGGGCCGGTGCTGCTCCCAGGGGAGGAGGAAATGCTGATCTGGGCTCCCAGTGATGACACCCCCTACCTCCACCCTGCCTGTGGGTTCACCGGATTCGCACCGGGCCCTGAAGGACCAGCCTGTGTGGAGAGGGCCCCTGAGAGAAGGGAGGCGACCCGTCCACCCGTCCCGGCTGCAGAGGGGGCCTCAGAGGCGGGTTAAGTGCTTCGTACACGGGGGTGGAGGGGAGGGGCGCTGGTTGGTGAGGGACCCGCATCTGAGAGGCACTGCGGACGCTGCTGTTTCCTGTTTATGTCAAGTATCTGCTTCCATTACCATCAGCGCTCAGTCCAACGGCCACGCCTGTGAGCTCACGGCCAACCCTGCACCTGAGACCCACAGCCCATGGGACCCCACACCCCACAGCCCACTGCACCCCACACCCCACACCCCACAGCATCCCACAGTCCACTCCACCCCGAGACCCGTAGCCCACCGGATCCCACACCCCACAGCCCATACCTCACTGTACCCTGCAGTCCACTGCACCCCACACCACACGGCAGTCCACCCCCCCAAGGCACCCTGAACCCCACTGTACCCTACACCACACGGCACTCTACCCCCCAGGGCCCTCCACCCCCCAAGGCACCCCACTGCACCCGTAGCCCACTGCCCACACCCCCCATGGCACCCACACCCTACTGCACCCAGCAGCCCACCACCCACCACAGCCCACTGCCCTCTGCTCACATCTCCACCCTGGAACCCACTGCCCAGAGGAGGTCAGACAAAACAATAGCGTCCACTGTCCCAACGGCTCCCTGGCCAGGCCTGGAGGACTCACAGACACCCACAGATGAGACCCACAGGTCGGGGGAGGGCGTGACCTGCACGGAGCATGTCAGGGAAGCCCCAAGCTGGGAGCCACAGCTCTGTGAACGGACAGACCTGTCAGACGTGCTCCGGCCTGCCTGGACCGGGCAGTCCCAGCGCTGGTCACACGGCTTGAGGGGCAGGTGACAGAAATGGGCCCTCACGCCACCCCAACCACATGGCACAGCTAAGAAAGGAGCTGTCCGAGGAATTTGGTGAAATAAACCTGATTCCAAACAGCTGTGTCCCGAGTGGGCATTACTTGAAGGAGCAGGCCTCCAACTGCACGGCCAGGCCCGAGCCAGTACACCCAGAGGCTGACACCAGATGGCAGACAGACAGGAGACAGATTGAGGACGGTAATGGACAGACAGAGGACAGAAGGCTGGAAGGAAGACAGACAGGAACACAGGTGACAGTGGACACATGGACACCCGATCCGTGCGTGTGACAGAGACGGACAGGCAGACACTGAGACACGCTCACTCCTGTGCCCGTGAGCGTCCGTCCACACAGCACGCGTGTGCACATCTGACACCACAGGGTCAGTTTCCGTTAACGGTGAGGACGCACTTCCTCTGGTGTGTTTACCTGTTTTGTTTGCGTTTCCCTGCCGTGAGCATGTTCACCGTGCAGGTACGAAAGCCTGCTGCCAGGTGAGCGGCAGGACGGAGGTCCTTTCTGCTCCCGGCTCCTGGCAACTCGCCCCCCCCACACCCCGACACGGAGGCTGCATCGCGTGTGGGAGCCTGGGAAACACAGCTGCTCCCTGCTTCCCGTGGCAGCTCCGGCCCCAGGGAAGGTCCCGCCCGAGTTTCTCCTCTGGGCCCCTCACGGCCTCACCCACGTCTGTGACCCCCAGACCCCGCCTGCCTGAGCCCTGGAGAGACGCAGCCGGGACGGGGTCAGGGTGACCGGGCCACCCCGGGGCACCCACGCCGCCTTTATCCACAAACAGCGCTCTTGTTGGGAGGGGGCCGTCTTTCAGCCGACGCCCTCCGGTGGTCTGTGTGAGTGCACGGTAGGCGCTGAACGAAGCGGTCACGGGGCCCAGGACAGAGGGGCAGTGACGGGGCCGGGAGGGCAGCGGGGCCCCCAGCAGAGGAAGTTCAGGGGCCTGGAGAGACCGGTCATCAGGGGCCTGGTCCCCCGGGCCGGCCGACACTACGAGTTGCTCTACCCCCTGAGGCTGCACAGCGCCCGGCGCCCACCCCTCTGAGCAGAGGGACATGAGCCCGCCCCCCCGCAGCTGGAGCACCGAGCCCTCTCTGCACCCCCGCCCCACATCTCTCGCTCCTGGGACCGAGGGCCACAGAGCCTGGGGTCCCAGCCACGGGAGCCGCAGGAAACAGTCTCAGCAAATGTGTTTCTCCCAGAGCCACAGGTGATGCTGTGGCTTCTCCCGATGTCCAGCTCTGCCTTTGTGGGGGTGGGGTGGGGGGGCAGCCCCGGGCCACGGACGGACAGACCGAGGGACAGAGGGCTGGCCTCACCCCAGGACCAGCCAACCAGGCACCATCTCATCCGGCCTGGTAGCCGCAGGCCAGCATCGGACCCCGGGGCAGCGGCCGCCCAAGGTGTGGGCTGCACCCGTGTGGGTCTGGCGTGTGGGTCTGGCGGGAACCAGGGGGCTGTTTGAGCAGCAGCTGCAGTTACATTGTCCGCCGGGGCCCGCAGGCGAGAGAAGGTTGGGAGAGCGTGCCTCGTGGCCGCGGGAACACGGCTCCTCTGCTCTAAAGGCTCCTGGCTCTTCCCCACCCTTTGCGGCGGCAGAATTAAAGGTTTAAACGTTGCCTCCCGTCCCAGGTGATCGATCGGCTCAACGGGCTGGAGTGCCGGTCTGTCCCGGCAGGGCACATGTCCCGGTTGCGGATTCGATGCCCGGTGGGGGTGAGGGCACATACAGAGGTGATCGGTCGATGTTTCTTTCCCTCTCCCCCCACCCCGCCCCGCTTCCTTTCCTCGCTCTAAAATCACTAAAAACACCCTGGTGGGGGGGATCCAAACCACCGGGCAGGGAGTGGGAACTCTGGCTTTGGAAGAGAGCCTCCTCTCCTGCTTGAGACAACCAGGAAGCTGGCTGCCTGCTCGAACCCCGTTCTCAAGGCCCTGTCCCCTGCAGTGGTGCAGGATGAAACGAGTGAGGGGAACACAGCCGCGGGAGCACAGCTGGGAGGGAGGACGGTGCGTCTGGGGAGCAGGGAGACGGAGGACTCAGGACAGAGCGGGGACCCCAGGCTGCGTGTCCAGCAGAGCCCTGACGGGTGTGCGCACCACCGGGGGCCAAGGGCCTCTACTCGGAGGAAGGAAATGATCAGGACCCGGAGCAGAAGGAAGCCCTGCGGACTCCACGCGGGCGTCTGCCAAGATCGAGGAAGCGGATGCACCCGCAGGCGCAGGCGAAGGAGCCGAGACGCACCTGCCCAACCTGAGGGTCCCGGTGACATCACCGCGGGCTCGGCACGGCCCAGGACCAACCTGATGACAGCCCGACAGCAGGGCCAGCCCAGCTCCCTGCGGCTCCCGGCCCCGCCTCTCTCGCTGGAGAAGCTGACACTAGAGTTTAATTTCTTCCCACGAAGAGGGAACCCCAGGAGGCCTCGCTGGGAAGCGCCCCCAGACACGTGGGGAGCAGCTGGGCCCCACATCGGCCTGCCAGCAGGACTTCCTTCATCTGCCAAACCAGACAAAGACATTCCAGCCCAAACAAAGAGGAAACGGGGGTGGGGGTGGAGGGGTGGGGGAGCCTGTGGCCGGGAGAGGGGCTCATTATCACGACTGCGGCAAACACAAGTCACAACCCACACGGCACGCAAGGCAAGCGTGGAACCGCCCGGGTCACCGTGGTGGATGAGGCTTTTGTTTTTCCCCAAAGAAAATTCGAGCAAAGGTCAGGACGTGGGGACCGGCAGCCGTGTGGCCGGCCCTGCAGGGGGTCCCCACAGCTCTGGAGAGGGTGACACCCAGGTGACCTGCGGGGACACCCAGCTCTGAGCTCCCTGAGGGCTGGGCTGCTGGGTGGGCGAGGCAGCGGGGCAGGCATGAGCCCCCCACCCCCATCGGTGCTGGGTCAGGCCGGCACACCCGCCACCGAATCTCCCCGTTAACGATAAAACCTCCCCTTCGCCAGGGTGTGCTGCAGAGCCAACCTCCACTGGCCGCCCTGCCCCGAGGGCGCAGGACATGGATCTGGACCCTGGAGCCCACTTCGATGTGGAACCTCATCCCGTCACCCGGCACCCGTTTTTACTAAAAGGCCCTGCTCCCTCGCAGCCCTGGGCCGGGGGTGGAGGGACAGACAGCCTTCCACTCAGCCTGGGACACTGTCTGCTGTCCTCCTGCCGCTCTGCCCCCACTAGGGAGCCCACAGCGGCCCGTCCTCACTGTGCAGGGAAACCGTGTCACAGGGCTGCGTAGGGAAGGCCCGTCTGGCGTGGCTCAGGGGTTGAGCATCGACCTCTGAACCAGGAGGTCAGGGTTTGATCCCCGGTCAGGGCGCATGCCTGGGTTGTGGGCTCGATTCCCAGGAGGAGGCTTGCAGGAGGCAGCCGTCCGTGATTCTCTCCCATTGATGTTTCTCTCCCTCCCTCTCCCTTCCTCTCTGACATCAGTAATCTGTTAATTGAACAAAATCACATCTGGGTGGCGGGGGGGGGGGGGGGGGGGGGAGGCGGGGGGCGGGCGGATCCACACTCCCAGCTCCCTCCCCAGCTCAGGACAGAGGAGGGAGGGAGTTCCCCCACGAAACGCAGCTACCCCTACCCCTATACCGGGCGTTTCTAACTTTCCGGACGATGCCGGGTCTCACCCTGCTCCCGATGGCGACGGCACCCCCAAGCACAGTCCCTCTGAGCCCAGCACATGCGCACCTGGGCCCCCAAGGCTGCCAGCCACCCCACCCTGACCCGGGCGATGGGGTTTGTCGATTTGTTCAGCAGCCCCCTACCCATAGGGGACAAGAACCCAATGACGCCTGAAACCACCCACAGCACTGACCGTGTTTTTTCCCAGACCCTTTCCTGGGGTTTAGTGTGGAGATCAGGTGCCGCAGAGACGCACAGTCACTGGTAAACACCAGCAGGAGGACGCTAAGTGGTGACCGCAGCAGCTCGGGCCTCAGGTGAAAACCCCCACACAGATCCCCTCCACAGACAGGATGTGCCAGCCTGGGGGTCTGCAATGCCAGCCTGGGGGTCTGCAATGCCAGCCTGGGGGTCTGTAATGCCAGCCTGGGGGTCTGTAATGCCAGCCTGGGGGTTTGCAATGCCAGCCTGGGGTCTGTAATGCCACCACTCTCGGAGTCGGGCCGACAGGAAGTGAGAGCGTTGCTGCCCTAACACAGCGCTGCCCTGATGCAAGCGGCTGCAGTGACTAAGGGGTGACTAAGGGGCAGGCGAGACGGGGTGAGTCAGGTTTGGGGGTGCGGGGACAGATGGAGTGAGATCTCAACAGGCCACCAAACGGCCTGCAATTCAAAACTTACCCACACTGGTTTCGGGAATTGTCCACGCAACATTTTCAACGGGGACGACGGTGAGTTACGGAGACTGTGGGTCACTGAAGCTTCGGGGCGGCGGGGAGGGGACCCACACCCACGTGATTTAACCGTCTTTTCAGACGCGAGTGGGGATGACACGTGTTTCAACTTCATCGTAAGAGGATTTAGAGCTGGAATGTGTCTTCAGCCAAAGGCTCCGGCTTCCAGACTGTCCCTCACATCGCATCCGCAGAGCCCGGATGGCAGGCGGCCTCCTGCCGCTGACCGTGTGGCCAGGCTGCCCGCCCAGCTAAGCTCCCTCCACTGCCCCCCACCTGGGCCCCGTTTCTACCCCCTCCCCACCTGTGCAAAGGAAGCTGGTTCGGGGCGGGGTCAACACGGAGGCTGGTGAAGGAGGGAAGGCCGGTCTCCAGGGAACAAAGCAGAGCCCTGGGCCTGGGGACAGCATCGATGGCCGAAGGTCAGGGGGTCCTGAGCCGTGGTGCCCGCCTCGGGCAGCCACAGGGTGGACCTCCCCACTGCCCCCTGCCTCCGCAGGCCTCACTGCGCCCCCCTGGCCCAGGTGTCCCATGGGAACAGAGCGGAACAGGGCACAGCCCGGACACGCAGGAAGTGATCAGAACATGGGAGTGGGAACTGCTGTCTGCAGGCACCGGAGGCCTGGGGGGTGGGAGGGATGGGGGGGGGCGTCCACACCCCAGGTCTCCGCACGGGGTTACCTGACACCGGGGGCATCAGGGTGCCCAGCAGCTCTGGATTGGCCGGAGGTGGGATGGGGGTCATCTCTGAAAGGCGGGTTCCCACCACCAGGCAGGGAGGCCCAGGGCAGAGCGGGGCAGGGGCCCCTGCAGCGGGGATGCAGGAGGGGCCCAGTAGCATGTCCTTTGACATTAGCTCTGTATTGTTAGGGTGACGGACTTTAATGTTAAAGCAGGAACTTCCAGCTAAGTGACAGGCGGGGTGAAGGTGCCTGCGGGGGCGGGGAGGGTGGTGGAGGGGGGGTTGCAATGCCTAAGCCTGAGGCTGGTGGGTCCCAGGTTGGGGGGTGGCCAGGGATTGGCGGTCCGGGATGGGGGAGTGGATCCCAGGATTGGGAGGGTCCCTGGATGGGGGGAGGTCCCGGGATGAGGGGGCGGTTTCCGGGATGGAGGGAGGGTTCTTGGATGAGGGGGTGGGTCCCGGGATGGAGGGCGGGTCCTGGGATGGGGGGGGGGGGTCCCAGGATGGGGAGAGGGTTCTTGGATGAGGGGGCGGGCCGGGATGGGGGGCGGGACCTGGGGAGCGGATCCCAGGATGTGAGGCGGGTCCCAGGATGAGGGGGCGGGTTCGCGATGGGGGGGCCAGCCCTTCCTGCATCCCTGTGACCTGAACTCCCCCAAACCCGAGCCGCAGGGGGTCTCTGACTAGGATGCTCAGTGGGAAACCGGGTCCAAACCACCTGCTTGGGCCCGGCCTCGCCGGGCTGAGCGGAGACCAAACGCGCTGGCTCACGGAAAACCTCCCCAAATGCCAGAAACGCATGGAGACACTGGGCCCACGCGAGATCCCGGCGGGAGATGCCAATGGCGCCTTCCTTCCCGGACCCCGCGGTGCCCGCGCCCAGCCCCCCTCGGCCCGACCCTCCTTCCCCAACGCCCGGGCCCGGGACCCGCTGGGCGCAGTGCTGTCCCGACCGGTTCTCCCCAGCCGCCATCAGGACGGGAGCGCAGCGCCCCGGCCTGCGCGGTAAGGGCGCAGGGTCCCCACTCTCCGCCGGCTCTGCGCGCACCGCCCCCGCGGCCCGAGCCCACGCAGGAGGCCGGGTTCGGGGCCGATCACGCCCGCAGGGCCCCGAGGTGGCTCCGCCCACGTCCCGAACCGTTCGCTTCAACTTCCACGGCCCGGCCGAGTGGAAACTATGCCCGGCATCCGGAGCGCAGCTGCACCGGGGTGGCGGCGCCTGGAGGCTCGCGGGCCTCCGCCCCCAGCCGGCCGCCCCTCCAGCCGGTCCTTACTCTCCGGGCCCGCGTCCAGGGGGCAGAATGTAGCCTCCGGGGCGCGGGCGGGTCTTTGCAGCGGCGGGGCCCCCCGGAGACACCGGCGCGCGGGACTTTGCGCGGAGGCGGTGCCCGCGACCCGCTGGGTCTGGCCCACCCGCGACCGCGGCGCCCGGCTGCAGACCGGCTCGGAACTCGGCCCCGCGGCCCCTCCCGGAGGCCTGGCCGCCAGGTGCGCTCGGACACCGGGTCCACGGGGAGGTCCCGGGAGGCGGAGAGGGAGTTCGGGGGCGGATGGGAGGGACGGCGGGAAGGGGAAGAGGAGAGGGGGAGGGCGTACAGAAGGGGAGGGGGCGGAGGAGAGAGGCGAGCGGGAGGGGGACCCTAGCGAGCTGGGCTTCCCCGGCTCCTCCACGACGTCCTGGCGGCGGGGACTCCGGGCTCCGAACAAAGGCGGCTGCGGAGGCCGCGCTCTGCGCCCAGGTCCGCCCTCCGCGCTACCGGCCAGAGCGGACAAAAGCCCGCGGGCCCGCCCGGCCCCCAACATTCGACTCTCCCGCCTGGGTCTCCAGGTTCTCCCGGACAAGAGCTTAGACCGCCGGTCCCCGCGCCCCGAGTCCCCAGCCCCCGATCCCCCGGCCCCCGATCCTCCGGCCCCCGATCCCCCGGCCCCGGCCCCCGCCCCGGAACCGCACTCACAGGATGGCGGTCTGCAGCGCCACGGCGGGTACGGTCTCCAGCAGCAGATGCATGCAGCGCACGGTGCTGCGGAAGCACAGGCAGCGGCTGGGGCACCCCGCGCCCGGCCTCTGAGCGGCGGCCAGCGGCGCCCACACACCGCACAGCAGCAGCGCCAGCAGCCAGGGGCGCGCGGCCATGGCCTCGGCGTGCACGGACGCTCGGATGCTCGGACGCACGGACGCACAGACCGGACCGCGAAGGCGCCCCGGCGCCTCCCAGGCCGGCTCCGGACTGCGCCCGCCTGCCCGACTGCGGCCTAGGTCCCCGCGGGGCGGGGGGCGGGGGGCGCGGGCGGCGCACATGCGCGCGGCCTCCGCGGCCCACCCCACCTCCCCGGGGCAGGGCCGGGCCGGGGCGGGGCGAGGACCTCCGGCCCCACGTCCTCAGGCTGCTTCCCCCTCCCTCCGAAGGGCTCCCTGTGAGGCCGGCACCGGGGGGCGGGGGTTCAGTCCCAGATCTGCCCTCGCAGCTGGAGCCCTCGGCTCCCACATGTGAGAGCGGGTCTGTTATGAAACTTACTGAGCGTCCAAGCTGGCCCTCCTGCTCCTTCTCTCTGTTTCTCTCTCTCCCTCCTCTCTGTCTCTCTCTCCCTCCTCTCTGTCTCTGTCTCTTTTTCTCTCTCCCTCCTCTCTGTCTCTCTCCCTTCTCTCTCCCTCCTCTCTCTCTGTTTCTCTGTTTTCTCTCTCTCTCCTCCCCCTATTGTCTCTTACTTTCCTCTGCCTCTGTCTCTCCACACACACACTCACACATACACACATACTCACACATACACACACAAGCACACACACAGATACACACGCACACACACACTCACACTCTCACACATAACACACACGCACAGATACACACACACACACACACACACACACACACACACACACGGAGCTGGGCAGCCCGTCTGAGATCCGAGACCTGTTAACCGCCCACCTCCTGCTCCTGCCACCTCCAGGCCCCGCTGGGAGGAGGGCCGGAGCAGCGGGGAGCAGCCGGAGCAGGGCTGGCTGGGATGCTCCAGGCCCCGGGGCCCTCCCCTGTGGTCACAGAAGCAAACCCGGTCACCACAGTGGGGATGGGTGAAGCCACGGGAGGTCACAGACGGAGGGAAGGAGGGAAAAGGCTGATCACAAATAGGTCTCCAAGTTGCATTCTAACACTTTACACATATTTCCCAGCTCCACCCGGTCCGCTTCCTGACAGGACAGAGACTAGGTCAGCTTTGACCTGTGACCCTGTCCAGACCCCTCCGTTCCAAGGGGGACCCTCATCACACTGCACCTGTAGGCGAGCATCTCTGAGCAGGTAGCTAGCTTCTCTCTTCAGCTCACCTGCTGTCCCCTGACCAGCTGTGACCTTGACTTCAGGTGCCAGGCGTGGCACCCAGGCAGCAAACACTAACCCGGGTCGTGTGGAGGCACGTAGGGGGGCTGATGTTGGTTAACTACCATCACGACTGGAGCTAAGGAGACCACCCTCCGTCATGTAGTGGGCCTCGGTCCACAGAGTAAGGTCTTAAGAGTGAAAATCCCAGACAAGAGACTTTGCCTTGAGACAGAGTCCCTGGCTGCCCTGGGGATTGGGGCCCTGCCAACACCCACACTGCATGAGCAAATTCCTTAAAATCTACCTGTCCTCCCCTTCTATCATCCAGCCATCCATTGTCCATCCACCCACCCACACATCCATCCATCCACCCACCATCCAGCCATCCACCCACCATTCACCCATCCACCCAACCACTCACCCATCCACCCACCCACCCATCTATCCACCCACAATCCCACCCATCCATCTACCCACCCATCTACCCATCCACCCACCATCCATCCATCCATTGTTCACCCACTCACCCACCATCCTTACCATAAGTGCTTGCTGTTCTCTGGAGACCCCTGACTGGCACGCAGCCATGTGCAGGGCGTTGGGTGAGGAGCTGTGGTGGGGTTGGGGGCCATGCCTGCATGATTTGGGCCTGGAAGAATTTGCATTCAGCAATGAGCTCTTTCGTGGAGTTGGAAGAATCCAGGTCTTTGTTCTGTTATTTCCCGTGTCTGCCCTCTAGAGACCTGTGAGGGGCTTGCACTCCGGGATCCTGCCCTGCCCTGAAACCTTTGAGGAAGATTTCTGAGACCCAGGTGAATGTCTTCCCTCTGAGACCACTTTCCACATTGAGTATCAGCCCAGGCCTGTTCTCTGTCCATGGTGAACATTCCGTTCAGGTGCCCTGATGCCATGTGCCTGTATTTGGGCGGTTAGGTTACCACACAGAGGGAGCTGCCTGCGCCTTGATCCCGGTTCTGTCAGAGCCCCCTCCGTGTCAGTGAGGCCTGGAGACTGAGACACAGTGCCCCCCCCCCCCCAGGCCTGTGCCACCTTCGGAGCTGCTGGAGCCCGGGACGCACCCACAGGGCCACGTCGCCGTCCCATTTTGCAGGTGGAAAACCCAAGCTGAGGCTCTGAGTGACCTTCCCCGAGGACCTGCAGCCAGTCAGTGAGGGGCAGGAGCTCCATCACCAGGTGCCAGGCACTGACCTGTGCCCCCATGGAGACTCTGTGGGGCCCCTAGACCTTTACTGGGCAGCTGCACCCCACTGCTGCTGGCCCCTTGCGTGGCCCCGGCCGGAGCGGGAGGAAGAGGCCGGCCTCAGCTCGCTGACCAAGTTGGGGTCAAGTGCAGAGCTTCCAGCACCCTCCTGCCCCCAGCCCCCTGGTCCGCCAGGCTCTGCTGAGGGGACCGGAACTTCCTGCTGCCTCTCGGTGTCCCTGTCTGCTGTCCTCCTCCCCCTGGACCTCGGAGGATCCACGCAGAAAAGGACATGGGCTTTGGGATGTCACAAAAAGGGAGAGGTGGCCTCACCATGTCTGTAACCTGGGCAACGTCCTCCCTCTCTCTGGGCCTCAGTTTCCCCACCTGAACTGGAGCCGTGACGACGGAAGGGGAAGCGAGAGCCCGTTCATGGCCATCCCTCAGAAAGGCAGGGGTGTGGGTGGCCCAGATCTGCACGGCCAGGGGCCCTTCCCAGATAATTAGTCCCCTCGCAGGCCTGGCTGCCTTGGAGGGACCCCTTTACCTGCAGGCCCCCATGAGTCCCTTCCGCTGCTCTCCCTGCCCCACTGGGGACAAGGTCTGGCAGTAGTGCTGGGCGGGGGGCCAGGGTTGGGTGACTGCACCCCAGTGTCTGAGCTGCAGGGGAGGTACCGCGTGCTGCTCTCCCACTGGCCTGGAGGGCAGAAGTCCAGATCCAGGTTCCGGATCGGAGGTCCCATTGCCCAGGCCTCTCTTGGCTCCTGTGATGCCGGGCACTGGTGCCCTCAGCTGTCACGCTGATCCGCTTTCGGGTCACACCTGTCTGCACATTCCCTGTGCCAGTCCTCACGGGCTTTTCTCTGTTCCCCACAAGCTTGTCCTGACCTCATGAATCCCGCCTGCAGGGGCCCTGTATGCAGAGGAGACAGCATTCTGCGGGAAGCACTGGTTCTGGAGTCATGGCCGACAGGTGAGCCTGGCAGAGGTGTGTCCTCCAGATCTGACAGGGGTGTGTCCTCCAGGTGAGCCTGACGGGGGTGTGTCCCCCAGGTTTGCAGACAGGGGTGTGTCCTCCAGGTACAGAAATGGGGGTGTGTCCTCCAGGTGAGCCTGACGAGGGTGTGTCCCCCAGGTGCACAGACAGGGGTGTGTCCTCCAGGTGCAGAGATGGGGGTGTGTCCCCCAGGTTTGCAGACAGGGGTGTGTCCTCCAGGTGAGCCTGACAGGGGTGTGTCCCCCAGGTTTGCAGACAGGGGTGTGTCCTCCAGGTAAGCAGATGGGAGTGTCCTCCAGGTTTGCAGACAGGGTGTGTCCTCCAGGTGAGTCTGACAGGTGTGTGTCCTCCAGGTTTGCAGACAGGGGTATGTCCCTCAGGTTTGCAGACAGGGTGAGTCCTCCAGGTGAGTCTGACAGGGGTGTGTCCTCCAGGTGTGTAGATGGGGGTGTGTCCTCCAGGTGAGCAGATGGGAGTATGTCCTCCAGGTGCAGAGACACCGTGAGTCTGGTGTCCTCCTGGCGGTGATGGTAGGAGGGTTGCTGAATTCTGGCTGGAAGCGGGGGGGGGGGGGGAAGGTAGGGAGGGGGGTTGAGGGGTGGCAGGCAGCACTGCTTTTGAGGAAAGGGTGGGGGAGATTGAGCTCCCCGGGAATAAGGGCACCCACCCCTCATCACCTTCCAAAGCCCCAGCCCCTGGCACCATCCCATTGGGGCTTCAGTTTCAAAACATGAAATCTGGGGTAGACACTGTCGACTGCATAGCATTCCCATGGGAAGTACCATCTGGCACGAGGAAGTGCTGGAGGGGGGGCTGCACTCACATCCCACCTGGAGCCTGGAGCCGCCTGGCCAGGCTCCGACCCACATCAGCAGATCTCGGCTGTCAGCCACCAGCACTGACGGGCATCCGTTTGCATTTTAGCACCCTTTCTCAGGGTCACCGGTGGTGTTTTAGTGACTGCGTTTCCAAGCAGGTGTCTGGTCCCCAGGACGCTTGGTTTACAGAGGAAACCGGTCCATCTTCTGCTTTTTAACAATTTAACAAAAACGGGTTATAAGTCAAACCGGCAGCCACAGCGGTGTGGCAGAGCCCAAGTGCCTGTGTCCGCAGCTCCTGCGGTCATTGTCCTGCCTCTGCCTCAGGTCACTATCCCCCCGGGGCTGGTCCTCAGGAGGAGCCTCAGGCCCCGGGGTGCAGAGGTCCTGGGACGCACTGACCTGAGCGGGAACAAAGGCAGAACGAGGCCATGGGGAGGGCAGGCAGCGGGGGATTCTCACGCTGTCCATCCGTGCGCCTGGGCCTGCTGGTGTGTGTGTTGCTCAGAGTGTCCCTGTCCTGGGGAGAGAGCTCACGTGGACACGTGACGTGCCCTGGGGGGCAGGCGGGGCCCTTCCAGGCGGTCAGGGGCAGTGACACCACGGGGGGGGGGGGGGAGCTAACCCTCCCCGAATGTGGGCGCCCCTGGGGGCCCTGTGCCCGCCTCGGGCCCAAACGGCGCGGCCCCGAAAGAAGACGCAGACCCTGGTTAGAGATCGTCGTGCTACAAATGTGGCAACACCTTTTATTTAGAGGAAAGATGTGTGAACATCAGCATGACAAAGTTTGTACAAAGTTCACAATTTAAAAATGAAGTATCACTGCAACTCGTGATTCCACACATTTTAGCAAAATTAAAGTGTCAACAAACCCATGCCGTGTCGTACAAAAATAAATCAAACTTCAGTTCCACAGAGCACAATAAATATTTATACAAAATTCTGTCTTAATAAATGGCCACTTAAATTAACTTAGAAATGAATATGAACAATAAGTTATAATAAATAAACTCTGATGACTCACGATAATCCCATATGAAAGGTCAGCATTCTAGCATGAGACACTGTGATCCCCTATGTAACAGTCACAGGTAACTTTGATTGGATAGTTTTACCAATGTTAGGTGAGCAGCAGATTTGTGCTTAAAACCCCTTTCCATTGCACACGGGTGATAACAAGAATCCGAAACCGAGACTACCTATTACTCTACGAGAAGCATCGCTATATGGCGGGAAGCTGTGGACACAACGGGGATGCAGGTGCCGGTATGAACAGCGGCGGCGGCCGGCGGCCGGGGCTTGGCGGCAGGTGCTGGCCCTGACGTCAGCTCTCGAAGGTGATTCTGAGCATGGCAGCTAGACGACGATGGCTGACAGAGAGGCCCGAGCGGCCGCGGAGCCCCGGGAACCACACACCTTTTCCCAGCTCGTCACAAGAGTCCTTGCAGAATGGAGCGTGTGTACAGTGAGCGTATAAAGTGCCGCTGGGGTGGGTATATACATGTCCACGAGGTCGGGCTTGGATCAGAGTCTGTGGGAGGCCCGGCGGCCCCGGGTCCTCCGGGCCGGCGTCTCGAGGCTGGGCCGCGGATTGCACACCTCCGCTCGGACACAGAGGACAGGTGAGTGCAAATAGTCGACTGGCACGTTGTGGGGACAATGACCCTGTAAGTCCTGTTCTGCTAAAAATATTTTTTTTTAATTTTTACAAAACCCATCTTTTTTTCATAACAAAATTTTAAAGTACTTTTGTACTTCCTGTGTGACATCAGGACATGGAAGGAAGTGACGCTATGACACGGCCTTGAGTCCTCGGGCAGACTGTCAGTCTCGGGTTGTCGGGGACACGGCGGTCGGTCTCGGGGGTGCGAACACGTCGGGGGGAGCTCGCGACAAAGAAAGTGCTGAAGTACCTCCAGGACACCTGCTGGGACTGCACCATCCTCGGGCAGCTCAGGCTGCAGCTGGCAGGCTGGCAATCCTCCGTGGCCTCTGCTGCCGCATCAGGCCAGACTCCAGGGCGTGGGGATTCCAGGGTGTGGGGAGAGAGCCCTCAATTCGGCCACAGGCTCACCCGAAGCCAAAGTCACTGGGAGACACGGTTCTGAGCAGCTTTGCCACCAAATTCAGCAGAAAATCCAGTCCCGTAACTCGAAGACTCACAGGTCCTTTCCCTTTGTGCCCAAATGCAAAATAATAACAACAGCAATGACAGTGTTTAAGGGGGAGGGGAGTAAACTCGGAAGTGACTCTGGGCCCAGGGAGCGGACTCCCTGGGTAGGCCTCCCTGCAGCAGAGCCAGTGGAGGCAGGGGCATGGGAAGGGGGCGGCTCGGAGTTCACTGGGTGAGGATCTTCGCTGCCGCCTGCAGGCCCTGCGGAGCTCAGTTCCCAGGTCTCACATGCCACGCTCGGGAGCAAACGAGAAAGTGCCGTGTGAGCTGCTTTGCATCTTCTGCCAAGTTCCCATGGCTGGATGTTCTTACAACAAATTACTTATCTCATTTCTTACAGTTAATCCATATGCCATTTCCTTGGAATGCAAAAAACCTCACTTACTGCCCCCACCATACACCATCCTCCTAAAACAAACAAACAAAAAAATCACATAATATTTCCAAGCATCGTTCAAAAATAAAGCATTTTTTTTTTGCAAACAATTCTTGCTATGAAACAATATGCACACAAAATGGACTTCTTAAATTCCATAAACTCCCCCGCCACGAGGCGGAATGGCGGTGTCTGAAACGCGGCCACAGCCACCCCGTGGTCATTCAAAGCCGCTCCTGCGTGTCCGTTTCAGTTCGGAATGCTAAGACATGTGACCACTACGCGTTAGGAAGAATGTACACTCTGTTTGGATCGGCTTACCTCTTCAGAAATATATATATATATATCCCCCCACATGTGCATACATTAGCAGCTATGAACATGACATGGAGAATCGCACTATGTCGGCTCGTGTGAGACGCACAAAACGCGAATGTGTCCGACTATCTGCAGGTCTAGGTTAAAGCGGGACGCGAGCCGTGGAGAGTCTCGGAGCGGACACTCTCGGACAGACATGAGCTCGGGGGCGCTCAGGCGGGGCAGCAGCAGGGCGACAGGCGTCCTTTCTAGCAGGTTCCGCCACTACGTCACTGAGCAGCTGGTCAGACCTGAATTCCTCTCACAGCCTGCTTTATGTTTTCCAGGAGGGCTTTATTTTCTGGGCTCTGATAACGATCTTGATTTGTATACATATCCGTCAAAGTAGTCACGTATGCATCAAAATTTTGTTCATTGATTGGGTCCTACGAGATATCAAATAGTAGTTCATACACAGCTTGTAGTTTCTTAATAGGATATTCACATCAGCACAAAAAGCATCACAGCCTAGGCCACTGTCTGCGTCACGTTTAAGGCCTCCTCAGAGCACGCTTACTCTACGGGCCCGGACCCGCCAGGCAGCACACAGCACGCGGTCTCCACGGGCAGTCACACAGACATCTCCTCCCGGTGCATGGGTGGGCCACCAGTGCCTGCCTGCCCTCTCAGTCACTCACCACGGAAGCAGCTGAGGGTCGGCCAGACTGGGGGCCAGGGGCCGGCCAGGCGGGCAGCGCGGGGAGGAGACACGCTCACTTACCACAGCGGCAGCTGGATCTCACACTGGGGGCCAGGGGCCGGCCAGGCGGGCAGCGCGGGGAGGAGACGCGCTCACTTACCATGTGCGGCAGCTGGATGTTGGCCAGGCTGTGGATGAGCGACTGGCTCAGGTTCGCCAGTTCGTGGAGCAGGGACTCGTTCTGCTGCTCGATCACTTTGTTCTCCTCCTCAATGGTCTTCAGGCTGCTCTCCATGGTGGTGATCTGAGAGGTACAAAGTGTGGGCACAGGGAGCTGGGCACCACCCACAGGCAGGGGCAGGTCTACTGGTGCAAAGAGAGGACCCCTTTGCTGAGATAAAAAGGCTCCAAAGGTTAAGAACCCATCATTTTAAAGCGTTGGCCTTCCTGCTCATCCCACACAAATGCCAGCAACCAGGTGACCGATGGCCACTAGCTCCGGCAACGCCACCCCTAAAACTGCAGAGACTGGCGTGGGAGAGGCCAAAGGGCCCCACCATGTGTCCCACAGGTGGCAGGAGCAGCTTCAGCCCAGGTGGCAGGAGGGGGCGAGACTGACCTGAGTCCTGAGCTTGATCATGTCGGCCTCCATCTGTGAGTTGGACTCATTCAGCTCCTTGATCTCTTCGTCCAGCTGTTTGATTTCTTCATCATTCTCTATCCCTGCCCCGGCAAACAGAACCCAAGTGCGTCACAACTCTGCTCGGGGAATACCACGTGAGACTTCCCAGTTCTTATTGAAGATTAGTGACCTGGTGCATGGACTCATGCACACTGCAGGGAAGTTAATTAGCAGATGGCTGGCGAGGTGGGACTGGGCGAGACGGGCTGGCCGCACCCTGGAGCCAACCCCCTGGGATCCTTCCCCAGCATCTGCGGATTGAGTGGGGTCCCTCGGTCAGGCTGAAATTGGCTCTCCGACATCCCCCGAGGGGTCCTGGAGTGTGAGAGGGCACTCTGCAAAGTTGCTGTTGTACAGGGTGTAGAATGCAAACACAGGTGTGCAGTAACCAGATTTGGGGCTGACAGTGCCCCAGGAACAACATAAACCACGGCTGAAGGTGGAATTACACTGCCCCGCGAGTAAGCAGACTCCCTCCTCTCTGGTTTTAGGGTGCATCACCCAACAACCCCTGCTGCCAAGTCAATGCAGCTCTGCACCTCCTGCATTGAACGTCTGCCCCCTGGTGGTCAGTGTGTGTCATAGCGGCTGGCCAGCAGGCTGGACACTTAGCATATTAGCCTTTTACATATAGAAATAGAAAATAGTTATGTTTGCATGTCCTTGTGTCCCCAACCACTGCCTTCCTTCAATTAAGACCCTAAAACTGGACACAATCAGCTGGGGTGCGCAGACCACACTGAGGGTCACTGTCCCAGGTGACTGGCCAGAGCCGCAGGGATAACCTCACTCGGCTGGGAGCACCCTCAGGGACGCAAACTCTCCTCTGCTCTGCGCTCGTCCTGTGGGGCCAGAGTGCTGTTTGGGGTGACAAGTCACTCCCGCATGTGGGTGCGTGCACGGGGATGGAAGTGCAGGGGGGGTGTCCTGAGGCTGGCATGTCCTCCATGCCTGATGGGGTGGGCAGCACTCCAAGGAATGGACTTGGCAGACGGATCAGGCACCCAGGCCTGGGGCTCGGAGTGAAGGCGGATTGGAGGGGCCCGATTCTGCTCCTTGAAGGAGGCTGGTGGGGGCAGAGGCACCAAAGAGGGAGTCTTAGGGAGACACCGCTGGAACCCCTGGTGTGGGACCCCTGCGACACTGGCAGTGACCTGGTGAGAGGTGATGGGGTGCTTTGGGGAGGACTCTCTCCCACGTTAACAGGCTTTATCGTAAGGGACAGACCTGGTCGTCCCCTTTGGTCTCTGGCTGTGCGAGGCTATGGTCAGCCAGAGGACTGAGTACTGGCCTGTGGCTGCTATCGTTCCTGAGCCGGGGTGGTGTGGGTATGGGTGGTGTGTGTGTGAATGGTGGTAGTGGTGTGGTATGGGGGTGGGTGGTATGGGGGTGGATGACATGGGGTGGGGATGGTGTGGGTGTGAGTGGTGTGGATGTAGGTGTGGGTGGGGTTTGTGGGGGTGGTATGGGTGGGTGATATGGGGTGGGTGGTGTGAGTGTGGGTGGTATGGAGTGGGGGTGGTATGTATGGTGTGTGTGTGGGGTGGTAGTGGTGTGGGAGGTGTGGGTGGTGTGGGTATGGGTGGTATAGGGTGGGTGGTATGGGGTGTGGGATATGGGGTGTGGGTGGTGTGTGCGGGGATGGTAGTGGTGTGGGAGGTGTGGGTGGTACGGGGTGGGTGGCACAGGGTGGGTGGTATGGGGTGGGAAATATGGGGTGGGTGTGGGGTGGGTGTGGGGATGATAGTGGTATGGGAGGTGGGTGGTATGGGGTTGAGGCTATGGGGTTGGGGTGGTGTGGGTGTGATAGTGGTATGGGTGTGGGTGGTGTGTGTGGGAATGGTAATGGTGTGGGTGGTATGGGGTGGGTGGTACGAGGTGGCGGATATGGGGTGGAGATGGTGTGGGTGTGGGGGTGATAGTGATATGGGTGTGGGTGGTGTGTGGGGGTGGTAGTGGTGTGGGAGGTATGGGTGGTGTGGGAGGTGTGGGTGGTAATGGGGTGGGAGGTGTGGGGTGGGTGGTATGGAATGGGGGATACAGGGTGGGGGATATGGGGTGGGAGTGGGGTGGGAGGTGTGGGTGGGAGTGGTGTGGGAGATGTGGGGTGGGTGGTACAGGGTGGGGGATATGGGGTGGGGTGGGTGGTACGGGGTGGGGGATATGGGGTTGGGGTGGTGTGGGTGTGGGGGTGATAGTGGTATGGGTGTGGGTGGTGTGTGTGGGTGGTAGTGGTGTGGGAGGTGTGGGTGGTACGGGGTGGGGGATATGGGGTGGGGGTGGTGTGGGTGATAGTGATATGGGTGTGGGAGGTGTGGGTGGTGTGGGTGGTGTGGGGTGGGAGGTGTGGGGTGGGGGATATGGGGTTGAGGTGGTGTGGGTGTGGGGGTGATAGTGGTATGGGAGGTAGGTGGTATGGGGTTGAGGCTATGGGGTTGGGGTGGTGTGGGTGTGATAGTGGTATGGGTGTGGGTGGTGTGTGTGGGAATGGTAGTGGTGTGGGTGTGGGTGGTATGGGGTGGGTGGTACGAGGTGGTGGATATGGGGTGGAGATGGTGTGGGTGTGGGGGTGATAGTGATATGGGTGTGGGTGGTGTGTGTGGGGATGGTAGTGGTGTGGGAGGTATGGGTGGTGTGGGAGGTGTGGGTGGTAATGGGGTGGGAGATGTGGGGTGGGTGGTACGGGGTGGGGGATATGGGGTGGGAGGTGTGGGTGGTGTGGAAGGTGTGGGTGGTATGAGGTGGGAGGTGTGGGGTGGGGGATATGGGGGTGAGGTGGTGTGGGTGTGGGGGTGATAGTGGTATGGGTGTGAGTGGTGTGTGGGGGTGGTAGTGGTGTGGGAGGTGTGGGTGGTAATGGGGTGGGAGGTGTGGGGTGGGTGGTATGGAATGGGGGATACAGGGTGGGGGATATGGGGTGGGAGTGGGGTGGGAGGTGTGGGTGGGAGTGGTGTGTGTGGGGATGGTAGTGGTGTGGGAGGTGTGGGTGGTACGGGGTGGGGGATATGGGGTGGGGGTGGTGTGGGTGATAGTGGTATGGGTGTGGGTGGTGTGTGTGGGTGGTGTGTGGGGGTGGTAGTGGTGTGGGAGGTGTGGGAGGTGTGGGTGGTGTGGGAGGTGTGGGTGGTGTGGGGTGGGAGGTGTGGGGTGGGTGGTACGGGGTGGGGGATACGGGATGGGGGATACGGGGTGGGGTGGGGTGGGCAGTGGGGACGGTGCTGGGTGGGTTACCGTTGCTGGCGCGCTGCCGGATGGTCAGCATCTGCTCCCCAGACAGCTTGGCCTTCTTCATCGCTGACGTGGCTCGTGGGCAGCCTGACAAGCTGGGGAAGACGGGAGAGGCGTTAGCCAGGGTCTCTGGAGCGGACACGTCATGCGTGGCCAGTCACTGCGTCGTCTCCGACGGTGGCTGTGGTCAGGGTCACGTGGACACAGTGGGGGCCGCGGGTGGGTCCCCGGAGGGCAGAGGTGTTGCCATGCCTGCTCCTGGCCGTGGACGGGGGACACTGACACGAGGTGGGAGTTAGAACCGAGTGCCCCGCACAGAGAGGGGGAGGTGAGCTTGGGCACTCGGGCCTTTTGGGGCGAAGCACTCTCACCGGCCCCCCAGGACCTTCCAAAGTGGGTCAGCATCTTGTCCAAAAGCTCTAAAACGGGCACCAATACCACCAGACGAAGGGCTGGTTCTGACCCTCCCTTCCCTCGGGCTTGCCCTGCGTGGAGCTGGTCAGCGGCCCGACTGGGCTGAGTGGTGGCTCTGTTCCTGCCTCTTCCTCCGTGTGCACGCTCTGCACAGGGGCACCCGGCAGGCCCCCCCTTCCCTCGTGTGGCCTGCGGGGGAGGCTCACATGGACCCTCTGCGCACGGCCAGGGGTCGCTGCATGTAGGTGACCGGAAGCTGCACACACAGAGCGCGTACACAGTTACATCTGACCGACAACTGTGCATCGTCCTGGTGCTGTGCCTGCTGCCTCCACCCACCACCATCCGCTTTGGCGTGAGGACTCAGTGCCCACAGACACCAGGCTTCCTAAGCTGGTTCTGAGGGTGAGCTCCTTCGCCCGGTGCTGGTCCTGGGGGACTGCCTCTGGGTCAGGAGTCTCCACAACTGTTGTTCTTCCCTGGATTTTGCTGATGGTGCTTCTGGATTTGCAGGGGACGGGGCAGCAGGCCCTCAACCCAGAGGGGTGTCACCAGCCCTAGCCCCAGCTCTCTGCACCCCCCAGGGCAGCCCCAGAGAACTCCTGGGAGTAGATGGGACAGAGGCGCCCAGCCAGGCAAGTCATCTCCAGAGGGCTGTCTGTCCAGTGACCAGGCTCAGGGGTGTTTCCTGAGCTGACCTCTTCCTTAGGCTGCCCGGCCCCTCCTCACTGTCCCCTCTGTGCCTGAGCTGGTCCCTCGCTGGCCCTGGGCCTCAGCCCTGCACCACCCTGAGCCCTCCTGGGAGTGTACCTCTCCCTGCACAGCCGTGTCCTCTGCAAGGCCTACCTCCCGCCTCTCCGTCACCCTGCAGGGTGACACCGTCCGCAGCAGGAGTGCAGGGAGTGCGTGTGCATGTGCATGTGCGTGTGTATGTGTGCATGTGGGTGCATGTGTGTGCTCCCTGCGTCCTCCCAGCAGACCTCCTGCTCTGCTCCCCAAGTCTGTCATCACAGGCCAGTCTGCGCGCCCTCAGGAGCCCGGCAAGGCCCCACCTCAGCAGCCCTGCCTCTGGCCGCAGGGTCTGCCCTGTGTGCATCCTTAGCGGTTTCCCCACCCACCCCGAGGCCTGTCCTCTGTCCTCAGGGCCCCACCCACCAACAGGTCTGAGCCCAGCGGTGGATGCAGATCCACACTACACACTGGGTGTGGTGCGGCTGAAGCATCCCAAACAGGAGCGCACAGAAGCCAAAGCAAGAGGCGAAGGGCTCAGTGGCTCCCAAACCCGGACCGTCTTACAGACCCCAGACCCTTGCTGAGGCTCAGGACCCGTTAGCTTTCAGGTCGGGGTGACGTCTGTCAAACCGGCTGCAGGCAGCCTCACTCCACCCAAGGCCCACCTTTGACTGCCTGCCAGCGGGTGGATCTGAAACCCCTGGCAGAGGGCCTTCTGGCCGGTCCCTGCGAGGGCGCAGTGCCACCTGGTGGCGGCTTAAGGAAAAGGCACACATTACACCTTGGTCTCTGCCTGGACACTACCCTGGGTTCAGGCAGTGCAGTTCTGAGATGGAGGCCCAGAGGCTGCCGTAGAAACCCCGATGGGCGCTCTGGGCGAGGTCCTGCAAAGCCACAGAACCTCAGGCTTGGCTGTCCTGTTCTGGGCAGCACACGGTTAACTGCCCTGGCCTCCTGCTGCGGGCCAGGCACTGGGGGGGTGGGGGGGGGGCGGTCCTGCAGGGGCTGGTAAGCGGGAGACCTCGGGGCCTGCCTGGGCCCCGCCTAAGGGGCATCCTTCAGGAGACTCCCCCTGGAACAGCTATGAGCGGGATAGCAGGGTGTGGCTGCCCGTTGGGAGGGAAGGAAGCCTTGGAGAGCCACTCGGGGATGTGGTTGGGACACTCGCTCAGTACCAGGGAAGTGGGGAGAGGGCGAGCACCCTAGTCAGGCCCCGTGTGCTCAGCTCCCAGGAAATGCATCCAGGTGCATGTAGCCTCGGTCGCACGACTGCCCATGACCTGCCTCATCATCTGTTCTCCCTCCCCCTACCTCCCCCCCCACCCCCCAGATGCCACCCTCAGTGAAGGGAGGCCCAGGCAACCGGGCCTGCGTGGCCAAGCTCCGGGTCCAGGAAAGGAGGCTGAGTCTGCAGAAAGCCGCTCCTCATTGGGGACAAGAGGGAGCCCTGAGACGGACACTCCCGGTGCCAGGCATTGGAGCTGCAGGATGGGAAGCCCTGCGGACAGGAGCCACAACCCCCTCTCATCCTCCTCCCGTCACTGGACAACGAACTTTCCAGTGGCCGACAAGGGCTGGCCTCCCAGTCTCTCACAAGGATCGGCACTCAGTCTGGCGTTGTCGTCGCTGGGCCGTGTCCCCCATCCGTCCACGTCCGAATTCCCAGGGCCCGTGACGAGGACTGGCTTGGGAACATGCTCACGTCCAGAGGAAGAATGGGGGTCAGGCGGGGCCCTGCCGATGACCAGGCAAGGTGAAGCACCCTCCAGCCAAGGGCCCCCTGGATTTCCGGCCCTGGCGGGAGCAGGGAGAGGCAAAGAGGACCCACTTTTGGCCCCAGATGTGGGGAGCACGGCTGTGGGATGTCAGGGTGGCTCAGGGCGCATACAGCGAGTTCTTGGCAGACACTGTGCTCCTGGTCCAGGGCGTCCCAGTCCCACATGCTGTCTGTTGTCAGCGTGGGATCAGAACCACCGTGTGGATATGCGCTGTACTGTGAGCCAGGGCAAGTGGCAGGGACATGTGGGGAAGCGATTCCAATGGGAGGCCCCATGGCCCGGAGACTCGGATGCCCTGAGTCTGAGCTTTCTTCACCCAGGAGGTCTTGATGGCTCTGGAGTGGCCTCCTTAGGCCTGGTTTCCGAAAGGGGGCTCACGGGACCCTGAGCCTCGCCCGGCAGGCCGCTGTGAGGAAAGCAGGGGCAGGGCGGGGCTCCTGAGCACCACTGGGGACACTGTTGGGGCCTTAGGATGCCCAGGGCTGTCAGGCCTGCAGGCTCAGACTGGAATCTTGAACACTGACAAGTTGGCCCTCGGCCTGGGAGACAGAGAGGTGGTGCGTGGAAGCGCTTCAGGGAGTCCTGGGGCACACAGTGGCTGCTGGCCTGGCAGGGATGCCTGAGAGAGGGAGGGGGGCGTTGGCTAGGGCTTCGGGGAGGGAGCCAGCTGTGAGCTGCAGCCTTTCCCTCTCATCAGCCCCCAGAGATTCAGTTTGACAGATGCTGGATCTGAGCTCCTCCCTTCAAAGTGCTCATGGTCAGACTAACACACTGATGAAAGTAAGCGCGCGTCTGAGCTGGTTCCGGGCAGCGGTCAGCGGTCAGCACAGGGCAGACCAGAAACTTTGTCCCAGGTGATCCGACGGACCCGGCGCGAAGCCACCTCCAGGGCAGTGAGTTCAAATCCCTCATGACTCTCCGAGGACGATGGACCGCGAGGCCGGGTGCAGGAAGGGGTCTGGGGACTCATTGCTGGGTCTTCAGGGAGAGCACTTGAGCCCTAGACTCCCCATGGGGCCTCTGCCTGTGCCTGGGGTCTCGGTGAGAGGCCACGGCTGCATCTCCGAGCGGAGCAAAGGCCCAGCCTCTGTGCTCACTGCGGACATGATCGTCGCTGCCCAAGGTCTGGGCCCCCCCTAGCGGGGCAGCTGGGTGAGGAGTCGGGATGCATCCCCTCCTGGGAGAGCCGGTGGTGACAGGGGTGGGTCTCGTGAAAGGCGGTTCCTCAGACACTTGCACTGCCAAGGCCCTGGGCTAGTCCCACAGGCATGGATGCGAGCGCGAGGCCCGTGGGCCATGGACGAAGCCCGCCTCATAGCCCCCGGCTAAGTCCCAGCCAACGATTTGGAGGAGAGCACTGGCAAGCACGAGTCAACTTGTGAGCTAGCGTTTTGGTGCCAGGCCTGTGTCTGAGGTGTGTCTGCAGGGGCCCTTGCAAGGTCTGTGGCAGGAGGCCTGTCCTGGTACCACCCACGTCGAGGGAAGAGGCTGGCCGTTTGCAGGCACCAGCCTCTCCTCGGGAGGAGGAGGCAGCGGAGCTCCAGGGCATGGTTCACCCATCCCGGGATGCTGCCCACTGCCTGCTGGCCCTGCCCCGTGCAGACATCTGATACACTGCGACTGGCTTGCAGGAGGAAACACTGCGGCTGGCTTGCAGGACAGAAAGGATGGCACAGGGGCTGGGAGGGGAGGTGTGTGCCCCGGAGGCTGTAGGTCCAAGGCAGCCTCTGCCCAAGGGCACGTTCTGGGCGGAGACTGGCCGCCTGCCACGGACTCGAGCTGCCCTGGACTCTAGCTGCCCCAGATGCGAGCTGAGTGAGGTCCAGGAGCAGAAGTCTCCTCCCCCCGTAGGCCCAAGTGCCCATTTGCCCATTTCAAGTTTCCACTGTCTAATTCCAAACAATCATCTTGAAAGAGCGGGAAGTTCATGGCTGCACATCCGGACACGCCCCTTCCTGTGGCTGCACTCCTCTGTGCCCTTTTGTGCTGGGTGTGACCCAGCAGGGGGATCAGGCTGTGTGGTGCTCATGGTGTGCAGCCAGCATGACCGAGCAGGGAGAGGAACAGCCTGGGGACCCTGTCAGCATGGTGTCTGCAGGGCCAGCAGGAGCCTCAGTTCCTCCTCGCAATCTCCCAGCCTGGTTTCTGTGGAGCTCAAGTCCATGGAGCCAATGGATGCACTGACCACTGACTTGTCCACACGGGGATCCTAACCCTCCTGCAGTGAGCCCGCTTGGCCACGTGACTCAACAGAACGGGCCTCTTATCCCAAGACCATCTGCCTGCACATCGTTCCCCTTACACTCAGCAAGTTAAAACGAACAGGTCCACAGCTCTTCTGGAAACTTCCTGCTCTGTCTTTGGCTCAGCCATTCAAGGCGAGGTCCTAGCCCAAGACCAGCCTTGTCCCTGGGGCCATTGAGTGACTGTGTCTGCAGAGATGATCTTTCTCACTGCAGTCCCTGCCCAACCCCTGGACACCGCTCCCTCAGGATGGTTGTGCTGGGACACATGGTGCTTCCCCAGGGAGCCCCCATCTCCTTCCTGCCTCCTCCCCTCCCCCCCGGGGTCCTCAGCACAGGGGAGAGCGGAGGTGGGTGCGCTCACACCTGCCGGGCTGAGCCCTCTGCAGCCTCCAGGAGGCCGGCAGGTACACTCACCTGCGGTGTGTGAGGAAGCTGCCGCTGACGTGCCCGGAGCCATCACATCCCGGCGTGGGACAGGACATGCCCTCCGTCTTGACAGACTTCCAGGAGAACTGAGAGCCATTGAGGTACCCGTCCTTCTGCCGCTTGGCCGCCAGGGGGCAGCCGGAGGCGCTGCGGTGGGAGGCGTACTTCCCGGTGATGTGGCCCTGGCCATCACAGCCGGGAACGGGGCACCTGGGAGCAGACAGAGGAGACACGCTTTGCTGTCCGGCCCTCACCTGGCTGGTGGCTCTGCAGCAGCTCACAACAACCTCCCTGACTCCTCCACCAGGCACGACACAGACGGAAACGCTAGCAGGGAGCACCGCCGAGCGGGGTGGAGCACCGCCGAGCGGGTGATGGCGTGCTGCACCCTCACAGAAACCCGTCCGTCCAGGGCCAGCGTCTGCTGACGAGATTCCACCGTTGGACAGAACCACGGCTTTTATGGAGGAAATATGTCAAGTCGGTGGGAAGCTGCAGGGGTTATTTTCAAAAAGGCTATTTATTGCATAAATCCATGTTCTCTTAGGAGCTAGAGCACGTCTGTTTGGCCATGTTCTCCGGAAGCAGGAGAGAAGGTTTAACTGAGGTCCGTGGGAACCGTGTCAGCACAGAGCACACCATGGGGACATCTGGGGTGATACATGGAAAAGCCGTGGGCTGTGCTACGGCTCGGCAGCGCTCAGGTTCTTCCGGAACTTCTCCCAAGGCTACGGCAAAGGGCCGCGCACAGCCGGCCGCCTACACCGGGAGGGAGCTTGTGGCTCCTCACAGGCCCGGTTGTGGGTCTGGCCTGCATTTTTTCTTAAAACAGTAAAGTTACATGCTATACAATTTGCATTGCCTATTTGTTTTTATACATTTTAATAATTCTTATTTTAATTAATTTTTATTATAATAACAACTTTTGCAAAGACACTGAGTGGGGTGAAAATCTCACGGAGACAGCGCCAGGTTTAGCATATGGATGTTTGGGACCCAGGCTCACTGGATGCTGGTTCGGGGCGAAGGCCTGGGTGAGTGGGAGGGCGGACGCTCTGGCTCCAGCCCTCCATGCCAGCAGCCTCGGTGCGCTGAGAGCGGGTGCAGGTACGCGATTTCGTGAGCCAGGTGCCAGCCCAGTGCTCAGTACCTGTCTCTGCTTTCAGGAGTCTGCCTTTCCCCTATGCAGACTGCACTTTGCCCAGGGGAGGAGGGACGTTTCGGGCTTTAGTTACTCAGGACATCAAACTGATGGGTGTTTGCGAATCATATCAATGACAATGTAAACATCCGATTGATTTGGGTTTAAAGGAGCTGACCTTGCCGTTGGTGGACATGGCAAAGTGTGTCCTCCCACCAACGCTCACTCGATCCCCACAGGTGCCCGCTCGGTCCCGCCCACTCGCCCGCCCGCACACCTGATGGGCTCCTGGTCCTCCTTGTCCTCCTTGCTCTGCGCTATCCGGATGCCGCTCTTCTTGGCTCGCGGGCACCCTGAAAGGCTGAGGAGAAGCACCAGGTCAGCCGCCTCCCCACCAGCCTCCGCTCTGGGGCTGGCTTTTCCCAGAGCCCCGCTTCCTGCCTGACAACACAGTCTGGGTATTCCCCGGGCAGCCCTGTCTGTGCTCTCTGAGCCCCCCTCCCGCAGGGCCAGCCTAGCGCCAGCTCCGCTCCGCCCGCTAACTGCCCGGGTCCACACGTGGCCTGTTCTCACGACCGGTGGCATCCCCACTCCGGGCTGGCGGTCTGTCTGGGAGACTTACTCCCGCTGATTTCCATGCTGATGGAAACGGAGAGCTTCCCTACCACCAACGGAGCCCGGAACTCCCACGAAAGCAGAACTAAGCATTGATCAACATTTAAAAATTCTTGTTTTTTGCTTAAAATGTGGAAATGAAAGCCCGTTGCTCCCGGCCAACCCAGCATGGAGCGTCCCCACAGAACCAGCAGCTGGAGGCCATCTGCCGTTTGCGCTGGGCAGCCATGGAGGCAGACGTGGGGAGGGGGACAGGACAGCCCCTCTCTCGGTGAGCCTCGCTTCCTCTCCCGCCCTCCAGAGCAAGAGGCCGTGTCTGCTGCGGGTGGAGGAGCCTGGGAGGTCGCCAGGGGTGGGTGGAGACGGCTCCGTGACCTCAGACCTTCCCTCCCAATGGGGATCTGTGTTTGTGATTCCTTCTTTAGGGCCCGATGTTAAACTGGCCAAGCCGCACTGGTTGAGTGAGGCGGACTCATGCCTCCACTCTCAGCGGGGAGCTGTGTGGAGCCGGGCCGGAGGGCAGCCCTGCCTCTGGGCGACTTGGGCTCGGAGGAGCTGGCTCTTGGATGCAGCTGTCCATCCTGTCCAAACAGCGTGGTCTTCTTCATCCGTGGGTCCAAATGGATGTGAGGAGACTCGCCACTCCCCTGCCTCCTCTTCTGTGGACCTGCCAGGCCACAGGGGACCCCCAAGCAGTGACTTGAACAGAATGAACCCGTCCTGTCAGGAATGTCTGTCCCACTGGGAATGAGGCTGTGGCCTCCCGTGCAGCTGCCCAGAGCCTCTCTCCCACAGGCCGGCACCTGCCCTGTCCTCCTGGCTGTCGCCCTTCCCTCTGCCGTGTGCTTTGGTGCCTCCACCTCTGACCCAGCTTCTTTGTGGAAAAGCCTGCCCAGCCTGATTCCATGAGCTGCTTGTACTGGAGCCCGAGTGAACCCACCATGAGCTCACCAGGACTCACGGGCCAGGCTCCCTGCAGCCCCTCTGTGTGCCTGCGAGTCATATCAATGACAATGTAAACATCCGGTGCCTCCTGGTCCTCAAAGCGCGTGGCATGCGGGTCCTGCTGCTGCAGCAACTCGCCTGCTTGACTTTTCACATTTAACTGGAGTTTGAAGTCCAGTTTCACTGTGTTTGCTCTAAACCAATGATCTTACTCTGGCTACGCTTTCTGGAGGGAACCCTGAGGCTCTCCAATAAGACGCCTGGGAAACCAGCTTGGCACAAGGAGACCAGTCCTGGTGCTGGCCTGTGGGGGACCCGCAGCACTGGTGACGGCGTGGACATCTCTGGCTGCCACCGCAGCGTCTGCTCGGCATCTGCAGGGGCTCCTGAAGCGATGAGTTCTCCAGCCCACGACAGGGGCAGCACCAGACGGGCCCAGGAGCCGGGGTGGCAGTAGGACCGGGTGCGGAAACAAGCCGTGCCAGCCAGCCAGCGAGCACCCCCTAGTGGGTCACTGGGAGGCCACAGGGCTGGACCTCTGATCCACTGACCAGCTGCATGGCTCTGAGCAAACGCCTTCCTTCCAGAGGGCAATGGGCGGTGTGGGCTGCGGATGGTGTGGGCGGAGGGCGGTGTGGGCGAGGACGTGCCTCTGGCGTCCTGACTCTCCGTTGGGGGAGGGCCCTGGAGCAGAAGGCTCGCTGCCAGCCTGCCCCATCCTGCTGCTATGTGGGAGTGGCCGCTGCAGTGCCCCCTGCGGTTCTTTGCCCACAGCCTCTGTTCAGAAAGACCTTGTCCTCCTGGCGCGGCTCTTTCCCGGACACGGCCGGAGATTCTTGCACGGGCCACAGGGCGGAGGCCACCCTGTGCTGACGTTGTACCAACGGCACTTTCAGTCTGCTCTCAGCACAGCCGGGCCGAGCGGGCGCTCATCGGAGGTGGACCGCGTATCGGCTGACTCAGACCGTGGTTGCTCCTCGGGGCGGCCGGTCTGCGCCGAGTGTGGGTGCTGCTGTCTCCGGGACTGACAGCATCTGGGGGGTCAGCTCTGAGGTCCGGCTTACAGGGTGGCAGAGAGGGCGGAGCCAGCTGCAGAGGGAGCCCAGCCTGGGGCTGGGTCTCCCCAGGGGAGGGGCTCCCTGAGTGACCCCCGTAGGGCACTGCTGCTCTGTGTGACCTTTACTGGGGATTGGTGGGTGCGGGCCCAGCAGTACCGTCGGGAGGGGGACACGAAGGCGGTTTCAGGGGAGCGCGGCGCCCACATACCTTCGGTGGGAAGCGTAGTTGCCGGTGATGTGCCCGGAGCCGTCGCAGCCGGGGGTGGGGCACCTAGGAGTAAACACACACAGGGCGGTTTACCAGAAAGGAATGAAATGCCCTGGACAATCAGCTTTCTTATTTCTCCAGAAAGCGAACTCCCTTCAATGCTTACGCTCCTACGTGAGGAGGGCGTGCAGTGCAGGCTCTGGCTGCAGGACCTGGTTCAAACCCCCCCCCCCCCCACCAGGGCCACCTCTTCCTCCCAACCCAGCCACACCCTCCGGGGGTCCCGACGCTCAACCCCTGCCTGGGGTTCAGTCCCTGCGGCATGGCCCTTGGCTGCTGCTGCAGCCTGTCCCCTCTAGGACCCGGCTGCCGGTCCCTGGAGCCGCTGCCATGAGCACCACAGGCCTGGGACCACCCAGCACACACGTGAGGCCAGGCTCTCCCTCGGACCTGTGTGCCCAGGGGTCTAAACTGCCAGGCCCAGGACGCGATGCTCCACGCTCCCATCTAACTGGTCCACCGGATGGCAGTGCGAAGGCACCGCCCCAGCCCCGGGGTGAGATCCATGTCAGACCCAGGGCAGGTGTGATTTACACCTCAACGTCCTGCTACTTTAGCTGACTCAGGGGAGCATCCACCTCACCTGATTGGCCGGGCCAAGGCAGCTAAGACACCCAGATTGGCTCCGGCACCTCTTGCCTCTGCCTCACCTCCTAGCCAGTGCTGCCGTCTTCTCTATCACACTGCCCAGCATTAAGGTGGGGAGTACTGCTACCTGTCCTACCTATTCTCCTCCCAAGCCTCCTGAACATGCCCTCTCAGGAACCATTAGGCCCCCAAAGACAGCGTCTCTCTAGCTGTCTCAGTTGTATTTGTACCTGCCAGAAACATAAACATGAGGACAGAAACCACAAGTTTTAAATACTGAGCAGATGCAAACTGCTCCTAAGAGCTCTGGTTGTGCTCCCCACTCAGCGCGCCTCCCTGGACATGGGGTGCTGAGACCAGGGCAGGGACCTGCTCACAGCCAGACGCCCTCCCGGGCAGACGAGTGTGGAGAGGAGAGCGGGGATATGTGAACCTGGACTGCGTCAACTCTGGGGATGCCACCCTTTGCCAGCTGGGTGTATCAACCATTTCTGGTTTTTAGAAACTGTCAAATTCTCCTTCAGCCCCAAGAGAGGGATCACAAATCTAGGTCTGAGGATGCAGAAATTGGTAGCTGCCGTATCGTCCTAGAGGTTCAAGCTTGTGCTGCCGGAGAATTACAGAGCGATGGAGTGGAGGGTGTAGAGAAGTCGCTGGTATGTGGGGGGGGGGGGGGGGGGGCGCGAGGGGGGGGTTGTAATGGCTAACACCGGAGAGTGAGAAGCAGTGAGGTTAGAGCAGAATCAGGGATGGAAACAGCCGAGGTCTGACTGTTGCCTCGACTGTTGTTTGGTGACAGCTGCTCCTGTCTGGCCAGCAGGCATTCCGTCGAGGCTAGGTGATGGGATGGCTGGAATGACTGGACGGTGGTACTGCCCATGGCACCTCATGGGGCGGCCAGCCCAGAGCCCCCGGGAGGGACACACAGCCCGAGGTTGTCTGACAGGAGCTGGCCCTCAGGGGTTTCCATCGGGGAAACAAACCAGGAAGCAGGAACCTTCCTATCGGCCAATGACACACACTTGGCCTTGCTTTTTGCTTAAAAAAAAAAAAAAAAAACCTAAACTTTTCCTGATTTAAGAACTTAGTGAAAATTTACTTAAAATTTATTTGTTTTAACTGGAGTATACGTTATTTCATATGCTGTTTTCTATGGGGGCAGGAGGAAGGTGACATTATTCTGTTCAAGTTTAAAGTGAGGCATTACAACCAAAATCATACCAATGAAAATCAGACTTTACTAATTATAAAAGGATTTTCAAAGTAATTTCTATGTGATTAAACCATTTACAAATGCATCGTGTGATTTAAAAAAGAGGCATTTAAAATGTCCTTTATCACCATAAAAACAAAACACTGATCTGGCTCATTTTTGGAGCTTTCACTCCTAGAAAGAGGCCTTGCTTTCTGAAAAGGTCTGTTTCTCCGGGGTCTCCAGTTAGGCAGCTGGCCTGCCCCCTGCTGGCTGCGGGGCTGCGGGGCTGCGGGGCTTCGGGGCTGCGGGGGCTGCGGGGGCTGCGGGGGGGGTGGGAGGGGGGTTAGAGGGAGGATGGGGAGGAGACTGCCAAGTGGCCAGGATTCATCCTCCTCACTGGGCTGGCCCCAGTCTGACCTCAGTGCAGAGGGGGGAGGAGGGGTGCCAGCAGCACCCAGCACCCAAGGGTCCCTCCCCCCTCCTCCCCAACACAGCTTCTTCCGGGACTGCTGGGCCACGCCAGGCGGCACAGAGTGGTTTCCCAGAACTCCCTTTTTCTCACAGCCCTGCCTGTCCCCCTGTGTGTACTATTCAAGACAGTAGGCTTCTGAAACTCAGAGCTAAGACATCTCAACATTCAAAATTCTGTTTCTTTGCTCGGCCATTGTTCATCTAACAGAAGGGGTCTTGGGTTTCTCAGATGGGGCCAGCCCAGGGCCCCCAACAACGGCTACAAAGGCCAGGAGCAGAAGTCCCTGTGGATCACCAGCCCAGCCCACGCCCTCCGGAGGGAGCCCGTGTGGAATCCGAATCCCCGGAGACATAGCGTGGCGGCAGCATGTGCTGCTGGGGTTTAAAACGGCAGAGGAGACCGACCCGACTGGGTTTCTATGGAAACGTCCAGGCACAGGTTCTCACACCGGAGTGCCTGAGGTCCCAGGAAGGGCCTGCCACTCAGCGATGCCACGACAATGGCACCGAGTCTATTTTAAGCCCCGAAGTACGAGGGCGTGTGAAATGAAACACATCCCCGTGTTCCGTCGCTTCCACTGCACAGGTGCCATTGGTAAAGCCACTGAGAGCGTGCGTGTCCTCGGAGCATCTATCCTGGCTCCTCACGGTACCCACGCCTGCTGCGTGACGCTGCAGCTGCCGGGGGTCCAGGAAAACAGGAAGAAAAGAATTCTGGGAACCGTGTGTTATCGCCTGGCCGGAAACATGGGTCTTTTATAAACGTTTAAGAATGGTGATGGGAAGTCACAATAAAAAAGCTGTAAATGTGTCTAAGTTTTGCATTGTCTGGGCCAAGTCAAAAAAGCAAGTCAGGCCACTCCAGCTTGGAGTTCCCACGTCCTGAGCCAGCCCTCTGCTGTCAGAGAAGAACTCAGTCCCTATGCACCGAACTGCACCGCCACGAAGCCCTGCCCCCAGCGCCGCCGACAAAGGTGGCTCGCCTCCGGTCTGCCCTTCTTGTCGGCTCGCCTCCGGTCTGCCCTCCGGCGAGCCTGGTAGCCTCCGCCTGTGCTGTTCTCCACCACGAGCCACAGCCCCAACACAGGGTGACGGCATGCCAACGGCCTGCCCACAGAAGCCGCATCGCCACATAATTATCCACGAGGACATCCCAGGGCCTCCTCCGGATGGGGTCAGCCCCCTGCTGCCAAGGTCAGTGTGAGGACTTGAGAGCCACTGTATCAGTAAGAGGGCAGGAACATGACGGTAAATAGCAGGCCTCGAACACAGAGGCTGAGAGCACTGCCCTGGGCCTGCGGGGTCGGGCTGGTCCACGCTGCTGTCCACCCACACTGACCAGGCCCCGTGGGGACAACCGACCGCACGCCTGCCCCGACCCAGCCCAGGGGCCGCCCTGACCCAGCCGGGGGGCCGGGACGTACGGAAAAGCAGTCCCCGGACATTCTGATGACGACACACATGCTCTGTGAGGCATTCCAGAGAACCCGTTAATAGCCCTTCCGTTCCTTTCTTCCACAGCCAGTCTAGTGAAGGAACTTATTAAGTAAAACACAAAGTACGAAAAAGTATCATTTTTTCCCTTACTGCTTTCGTTTCAAATAAATCATAAAAATGCAACAGTAAGCCTTGTCGATGGTAGCAAAATCCATCAGTGAACTGGAATGATTCAGGCTTCATATTTAAAAGCCTTTGCCCAATTTATATAAGAAGTTCAATTCGAAAGCTTTTTTTTTTTTTTTTTTTTGCCTAAAGAGATACAACTCTAGAAATGTATTTCTTTGTTATTTTTGTCACATAATTAAGAAAAAACAAACAAACACAGGGAAGTCAAAAATAAAAATACAGGGTGTCCCCAAAAACGTATACACACTTGAACAGCTGAGCTCAGTTTTGAAAGTAATATGTATTTTAATTAAAAACAGCCTTTATAATCACTCGGTGTGTGTGATTGGGGACACCCTGCATTTTAAATGGAAAGATAACACACAGCGATCTTCACGCTACATCTCCTCAGCCCGCCCCCCCCCCCCCCCCCCCGCCCAGAGAAAGCAGGTCATTCAGAGCTGCACCTCCCCCCCTCCCCCCGAGATAAAGCAGGCCACTCAGAGCACCCAGTTTCTTACACATTTCCCCCGAAACTCAGGGAAGATGAGACCTGGGAGACACGGACACTTCCTTCCCTGAAACCCACTTTCTGGCCTGTGTGTTCCGTGTCCCTCCCCCCTCCTCCCACCTGAGGCTCAGGTGGGGGCTGGGCCCCATGGGCTGTGGTGCCCGCGGTTCTGAAAACCGAACACCGACCGGGACAGCAGCCTGTGCCCAGCAGAATGGGGATGGGGGTAGGGGGAGGAGACTGCTCTTCGATTGTGTAACGCGTGGACAGTGCCCACCTTTCTCTTCGGGGGTCTAAGTGCTCCCTTTGACAGTCACACTGAGAACAAACAACCGGAAAGGACTTAAAGGACCTCCAGCACCAGTTACAGGCTGCGTGGCGGTTCCGGTGGCATGTGGACTGCAGAGGGCCGCCCCCAGGGAAGGCACCTGAGCATTCTTTAAATCAGCGTCAGCTGAATCTGAGGCACCAGGCAGAGGGGCGTCTTGGAAACACATCCACCAAGAAGGCTGGATGCATTAACAGTACTAACTCTTAACTTTGCCCCAGGTATTGCGGAGAGGGCCTTGAAATGTAGGTTCAGCCGAGCCCCGGGAATGAGGGAATGAGTGGGGCCTGGGCCCACTTAAGCTCCTTTGATTTTAAATCTTTTCGTGTGAAACCCCTTTCTGTTTTAGTATAAACAAACACACTGCATTTGGGTTGGGATTCCTGTCTCTCCATCAGAGAACAGAGATTCCACCCAGCCCCAGCTTTATTTCTGTGTCCTCTATTCTTTCTATTATTTCTCAATCTCCAGGTCCTCTACTCAGTAACTAGACCCACTCTTTCTCCACGCTAGACATGGGAAGGAGAGAACCACTCCCCCAAACAGTGGACGAGGCCAGGCTCAGGTTGCCAGAGCAGAAGGGTTGTTGGGGGAGAAACTCAGCTTCGGATTGAGGGGCCTATGGGGCTGTGGCCGAGTAGCAGTGCAGAGGGGCATCAGGTGGGCCTTGGGGCCTCACGTCCCCGGGGGTCCTGGTGTGTCGTGCGGGGCGAACCCGGGCAGCTGCATGCTCTGCCAAGTCCCCCGAGGGTGCACCCATCGCTCAGCCCGGTGAACAGGATGCTGCCAGGAGGGAGGTCAAATTGTGACTCGGAGGCTCGAGCCAGCATCAGTTCAGCTTTTACATGTCCCAGGTGGAGCCCCTCTGCCCGCCCCCCAGCTGGGGCACCAGGTGCGCTGGAGGGGGTGCTGCCCTGGCATGTGTCAGGCCAGGCGACCAGGGCTCTTGGGCCCTGGCCTCAGAGGGAGCCCAGACGGAGTCTGGCCAGCTCTGCCCGTGCTTCCGGGGACCCCCGGGGTGACCTGGCTGTTTGGGGGCGCTGCTGGGCATGCTCATGCAGCCCCGTTTCCCAGCCTCCATGGCACCGGTGTGGGCCCGCAGCCTGGCGGCCGGGGCCGGGGTTGGACGGGGAGCCTAGCTTGGGCCCCTGAACGGCGTCCGGGTGCGGGGCCACACGTACCTAGCGCATGCTGCCGTCCCTCATTTACGGGGCGTCCTGGGAAACTGCTGCGGACGGAGCACATGCAGTCCAGCAGCGGGGGCGCTAACAAAGCTGGGAGCCGCAGGCCAATTGGAAGGACTCGAGGACCCATGCAAGAAAAAATACAGAAGGTGACTGTGCAGCCAGCTCGGCAACGACACCACCCTGCCTCCGGTCCCGGGGACGGGCTCACTCAGGGCCTGCGGTCACCCCCCTCCCCCAGCTCTCAGGCTCGGCATGCGAGACCCACCCGCTGTGCTGGGACATGGGACACTGGGAGATTGGGACAGGCGGGGAGGACAGGAGGGGCGGGGGGAGGTACTCACCTGGGGCTGAGTGAACTGAGCTCTGGGCATGTATGTGACACACGGGGTTAAAGATTCGTGGGGGCTGTGGCAGGGCGAGCGGCCAGCTGGTGGGGGGGGGGGTGGGGGGAGTATGGGGCAGACAGGGTGGATGGGGGAGGGGCAGAAGGAGCTCCTGCGGAAGGCAGGCTGGACAATGCCAGTTTTCTCAGGACCAACTGGACTGCACTGGGGACCGAGCCGGGCGGTCCGCCCACCCACGGCCCCTCTGCGGCCACCCGGCCCTGCTCACAGGCGGCGGTGCAAGGCTGAGCTCCGAAGGGCAGACGGGAAGGGGTGGCAGGGGGCACCCAATCCACCCGGCAAGCTCTGCTCTGACAGGGCTGCGGACACTGTCGGTCCCTGTGTCTCAGGGCCGTGAGGGTGAGGCTCTGAAGGCCACGGGGCTCAGTGCCAGCATCCCATCTCTCTGTCCAAGGCCGGCTTTGAGGGTATTGAGTTACATTGAGTTACATGGAGACGAGGCTATGGGACTGGGATGCAGGTGGCTCTCAGCACTGTGGATGCAGGGAGCAGCGGGGGGAGGGGGCCTGGGACAGAGAGAAGGTCCAGGGCCTCGAGCTCCATTCGCTAAAGTTTGTTCCTATTGTCAGTGCCTTTGCTCTTCCCTGTTTGTGGGTCTGTCACTGTTTGAAGCTCTATTCTATCTCACAGAGAAAGTTCTAATACATTTTTATTGATTTCAGAGAGGAAGGGAGAGGGAGAGAGAGAAACATCAGTGATGAGAGAGAACCATGGATCGGCTGCCTCCTGCACGCCCCCCACTGGGAATCAAGCCCACAACCCGGCCTGTGTCCTGATGGGAATCCAACTGCGACCTCCTGGGTCATAGGTCGACGCTCAACCCCTGAGCCAGGCCAGATGGGGGAGAGAGTGTTTTAAAATTCTCATCATGAGAAATTACAAGGCTCTGCGCCTCATGGCAACCCGTGTAACCCTGGAATTTTCTCCGATTTCTCACCCTTTGGGCCACTCTGCATCTTCTCTCTTCCCCGAACCTGCCTCTTGCCCTAGCACCTTGTTCCCAAGTACCTGGTTTAAAAAAATTTTTTTTTCTCAGTTTGTTTTCTTCTCTGTCAGCCTCTCACGGGGACATTATCACGGCAGCCGGCACGGGAACCACCCGCGTGTCAGGGGCTCTGGTTGGGAACCAGCAGGAGGGCACAGGGACGCACGGACCGCTCCTCGCCATCGGAAAGGATGGACGCCGCCACGTTCAGCCACGCGGGCGCGAGATAGGAGAGCACGTGCCACGCGAGAGTGTCAGACGGAAAAGGACAGGAACCACCGGACTTCCCTGATACATGGGACTCAAACAGAAAGCCACAGATGAACGAACCGGACACAGAGGGGACTCGCAGACGCGGAGCATGTGGTGGCTGCTGGGGGGGAGGGGGCGGGGAGGTAGGAGAGGGTAGAAGGTGGTGACACAAAGAGATCGGCCTGTGGGCGGGCACACGTAACATGCATGACGCACCACAGGAATGCACTCGAAGCCGCTGTGACCGTTAGCCAATGTCACCCCCACACGGAACAGAGAACTTCTCCAAGGAACAGCAGCGAGAGGCATGCTAGCGTAGCTGCCCTCCCTCCCACAGTCTGCGCTCCCCGTTTCATACCCTGATCTCCTGACCACGCTGCAGGTGATGTCTCGGATGTCTCGGAAGGTTTAGAACTGGCCGTGCTGTGGCGAGGGGACCGGCCTGGAGGGGGGTGGGGCGCTGTGCCCACAAGGAGCCACCGTGGAGACTCCGTCCCCCATGACCCACGTGGACTTCTTTGGTCAAAACGGGGAGCGCGGAGACGGTGTCGGGAAAGTGAAATGAGGTTTCTCTGACCCTCAGCGGTGCCCTGATTTCCCTTTGCAAGCAGGGCTGGCAGAGAGCAGAGGGGTCAGGGCACTTCTGACCGATGTTTGGAGGCGCTGGCCTGTAGGCAGGGGGTAAGCCCCGTGTTGGCCGTGAAGCACAGGAACTTCTGCCTGTTTGGCATGAACGTCCCCTCACCGGGAGGGAGGAGGGGCAGTGGGGACAACGGGACTTAGATGGGGAGGAAGGAGGATACCACACAGATGCCCACGGATGGCAAAGGCGAACAGGAAAGGGCTGTCGGAACAGGCAGAGAGCGAGCGCAGAAAGGGCTGTCCTCCTTGCCCAGACGTGGGCAGATGGGCCAGCGAGCCAGTGGGCCAGCGCAGGGCGGCCACAGGAGGCCCACTCTGTGCCCCAGGCCCCGCCCCACGCCATGCACCTTGGGGGGGCCTCTGCTGCAGGGTTCTCAGGGCCCAGCTGGATGCCTCGGCTTTGGGAGGGAGGCGAGGGGACCCTGGGTCCTGGAATGGCAGGCCTGGAGGTGGGGGGGTGGGAGGGGTGTGGTGCTGGGGGCTGGCTCTCCCAGAGCGGTCTGAGGCTGCGTGTGCTCGTCTGCCACCCCCGCCTGCGCCCGGGGCACCACACGCGTGATTGGAGGTAGACTTGTTAATGACACGGATTTGGTCACCAGGCCCAGCCATCGCCACGCGCGTCCTCCACTCACTCGCACCGAGCTGTCTGCAGCAGAGCGCGGCAGCACCGGCGCTGGGAACGTGAGTATAATGTCCATTTTAATGCGGAGCGAGTTAGATCGGGTTTTCAGGTCTGGGAGCATTTTGGTGGAAACCTCACTGCCTGACGCCTGACTGTTTCTTGGGAAAAGAGTCGCATTTCAAGTGGTTTGTGTGAGCCGCAGGGGGAGCGGAATGGCTCCTGGAGAAAGGAGGAGGAGAAAGCGCCGCAGCTGGAATTTGGTGCCCGGGAGGCTGGCGGGAAGGTCTGTTCTTACGTTTCCTCCACTACGGGGAGGGGGGTGCCTAGGGCCATAGTTGGCCAGAGGCAGGGCAGTGCTACCCGTGGGGGGAGGGGCACCAGGCAGGCGCCCACCCTCCCCACCCCCCAGCCCACAGGCAGCAGCTGCTGGGAGGGCCGCCGAGGGAGGGAATTGTCATGACAACCTGTGCACAGGGGAAACGGAAACCTGGTTCGGGCATCGGGGGTGGGGCTCAGCACACCGGCCTCTCACCGGATGCTAGCTTAGCCGGAACCAGGACGAGGCACATGGGCCTTACAGATGAGAGGGCCGGGCTCAGCCCTGAGAGCCCAGGGGCTGCCCTGCCTCCGGGACGCACGGGGCCACCAGGAGAGTCTGAGTCACGGACGCAGCGCGTGGCCAGTTTCTACGTCTGTGTCCCAGACGCGGATCAGCCTCATGTGGTGCCGTACCCTGCTCTCCGAGTGTCGGTGGCAGGGGGTGAGCCTTGCGTTCTGTGACTGTCCTGCCTTGTGACCAAGAAGCAGGCCTGGGGAGGGGGCATGGTGGCTGGTGTCCCGAAGCCGCAGCCTCTTCCTCTGAGCGTGTCAGCTCAGCACACCCTCCGGTCACCACACATCGTCCATGGCTTCACAGCCACGGCCGAGGACAAGGCCCACGCCTGACCCGGGAGGAGCTGCTCTGCACACATGAGGGACAGGGGCGGAGAGCGCTGGGCCGTCTTCTCTGCGACCCCGGCTGGCTGGAAGGGGTCACCAGCACCTCTCTGCTGTGCCTGGCTGTGACGCTGACTCCGCCCGTTCCTCTTCCCCTAAACGGGGGTCCCTGCGGGTCAGGGAACTGGCCTCAGGGGCACACCTGCTGCCCAGACACTGGCCGGCGGCTCCAGCCCAGCCTCTGTCCGGTGTCCTCTCCGCTGCTCGGGCAGAGCCGCAGCGGGAGCAGGTGAGGCAGCGGCTGGTGCCCACCGTGGGGATGAAGCCGCTGTGCGGGGAGCTGGGAGGAGGCCTGTCATGTGGTTGCTATGCGATGGACACGTTCTGTTCACGGGATTTATCCGAGCCCACGGCGCATCAGAGACGGGAACTGCAACGTCCCCCCGTCACAAAGCCTGGGGAGGGGGGGACGGTCTCGTCTGCACGGAGCGGCCTCGGGACCGGAGTGGCCCTACGCAGGCGCCGCACGGCCCATCCCCTTGGGAAGCCCTTTCCGTGGCCAGCCCGGTGCTCCCAGGCCCCCCCCCCCCCCCCACCGCCGCTGGCCTGCCCACCTCCCGCCACCCCAGCTCTCGGCCGAGTCAGGATTTCCCGCATCTCAGTCTCCCGGGCGGATGGGCGAAGGGGGCAGTCAGAAGACCCCGGGTGGAACCACAGGTCAGGGCCGAGTACAGGGCGGTCCATTGTGACCCACAGCCGGGATGTCGGGGTCTTCGGCCGCTCTCCGAAGTGTGGAACTCAGCCTCGCCAAAGCCACCGTGTGGGGGAGCCGGAAGAAATGCTGTCCAAACGGATCTCCCTCGTCTCAGGCACTTCCTTAGGCTCGGGGACTGACCACAGAGTGAGGCGAGGCGGAAACCCAGTGCGCAGGTTAGGGGTCACTGAGAGCAGGCGGAGGGCGGGCCGCTGGCCAGGAGAGCTGCCCGGATGTGTGAAAGGGGAAGGAGGGGGGCTCCCCACCCTGCGCTGCCTGCTCTCGACCACAGGGAATAGAGAACGAGTCCCTCCACTGCTCCCACCTCAGGCCCCGCGGCCACGGCAGCAGAGCCCGAGCAGCACCGAGGTCACCGAGGTCGTGTGACAGAGGAAGGAAGAGCGGACAGAGGAGAGGACGCCATGCGGCCGATGGGGGTGTCAGGATTGGGGGCCTGTGATCTGTGAGTGGCCTGGACCGAGGAGAGGCCGATGGCTGACGGGCGTTTCTATTTGAAGACTTCAAAGTGGACACAAGGATGCTGGGACTGCCCTGTCGGCCTCGAGGACACAGCGGAGCAGAGCCGCCTCCCCGGGGGCATTGCGGCCTTGCAGGCTGGCGCTCCCGCAGCCCAGACGTCTGGCTTCCTCATGGCTGGCGCTGGCTCAGATTCCAGGCACCCACGGTCTCTCTTGCTGGCCTCCCCCACCCAGCCCCCAGCCTCCCCCCGCAGCAGCCCTGGATTGGCCCCCGCAGCCCCGTTCTCCGTTCTCCATTAACAAAGGCTCCTGTCACCTTTTCAGTGACTCAGGTTCCGCAGCCGCTACTCAGCACTCGGCAAACACAAACGCCTTTGATCTTTATAGCCAACCGCCAGGTGGGGGCACTTTGGGGGCTGAAACTGGAGAGGCTGAGCGGGAGGGTGGCTAGGCAGGCAGGGGCAGGCCTGGATGGAGGCCAGGCTCCCGGCTCAGAGAGCTGGGTCACAGCAGCCAGCACATCCAGGAAGGGGCCACGCCGATACGCACGCCTTTCTCGCGTCACATTTCTAAAACCCGGAGATTCTTAAACACGTTTAGGTCCTCAAGGAGTCCTAACATTAAAGCAATTGAAATATTCTGACCAGATTTAAAAAACAATTCTCCGAAGCAAACAAATAACAGACACATCTGAAATACCAGCAATGAAATAACAGGCAAACATTGAAATTATTCCTACTTAGTTCAAAAACCTGGCTCTATGGGCTATTCTGAAGAATTAAAAGCCAGGGACTGGTATTTTTTTTTTTTTTTAATGGAAAAAGTCCTTGTCGTTGTGTGAAAGGAAGAGAAAGCAGAAGGTGCCTCATGCATGGAGAGAATATGGCTGAGGCCCGCAGGGATATCTGACAGTGAGCTGCAAACCAGCCAGCAGGCTCCCCTCGGGAAGGCCCGGTGTATCAGGTGACTGGGGGTTCGGTTAACTCCTCGGAGGGTAGTCCTGCCTAGCGTGGGCCAAGCACGGTCCTGGGTGCCAGACATTGAGCAGGGGACGTGCCTGACTCCAGAGGGTACTGGGGGAGCCCTGGCCCCATGTGTGGGAGCCCAGCTGAGTCAGGAACCACGCTGGGAACACCCCACATTTAATTTAAAACAAACAGAAATATAGCGGCCCACAGATAGATCTAGACTCCCTGGGCAGTCAACAAACTCTGAAGAGCGCGTGCTCAGGGGTCTGTGGCCGAAACGCCTACTGGCTGCAGCATCTGGCCCGGAGCGCGGCTGGTCTAGACTGGGCTGGGACCGTCCAGCCTATAGGCCGTAGGAGGCCCTCGAAATTGTTTAGTAAGCCCTGCCAAGGTGTCAGGCTCACTGAATATTTGACCAGACAGAGCAGGGCTATTCTGAAGCTGGAAACTTTGTCTGGCCCATGAATGGTGTCATAAATACCCAATGGCCCCGGGCAGAAGAGAGGCTCCTGGCCCTGGTCTGAGGGCTGTCCCAGGGGCTGGGGTCAGGGGAGGGGGAGGGGGCGCTCCCAGCTCCTGGCTGGTCATAGGGATGAAGAGAAGAAGAGCAGCAGGATGCCTCCAGCGGGACAGGAGGGGCGGGGGAGAGGGCGGGGCCTGGATGTGCCAGGCGTGAGCACCCATTTCCTCTGCGCTGGGAAGACGGTCTTCCTGGGACAAGTGTTCAGTGTGGGGAGACCAGGGACCCCTTCGCACAAGCCTCAGGGCCCAAGCTGCACAGGGCACGCTCCCTCCCAGCGAGGTGGACTGCCAGGTATGGTCGCTCACAAGTTGGCTCAGGGTGTCCAGTTCTGCAGGCTGCTGGCTGACAGGCCAGGCCTGGCTTCCCGGGTCCTGAAGTGCGAGGGCAGCGGTGTCTGGCCCGGCTCAGGGACACTCTGGGCAGCCAGGCTCTCTCCTTGGACCATGACGGTGCCGTCTCCACATTCCCTCCATCACCAGAGGGTCCCGGTTCAGGATGTCGCCTCCCCTCAGAATTCACGGTCCTCACCAGGGGCGTGCTGTGCGCACGACTCCCAACTAGCCCCAGTGGCTCCCATTCCGGCTTCAATGTGCCAGGGGGCGGCGGGAGGGCCCAGGAGCCATAGCCAGTGTGACAGGGGCAGGCCACTGCAGGAAGGGCCAGGCTGCCAGGGGCCGCAGTGAGATGCGTGTCCAGCGGAGGGACGAGGCGTCTTGGGTGCAGGCATCCTGTGCTGGCTCAGGGAGCAGTCCATCCTGGGCTGGGCGAGGGCCGAGTGGCAGCACGTCCTCCTGTGCTGGGGGACACTCACGCCCTCACGTGGCGATTTACAAACTGAGAGTGCACGTTAGGCCGTCTACGTCTTCAGCTTCGAGGAGAGACGGGCTTCACGCCTTAGAGGCGTGGCACTTCCTTCCTGTAGCAGGAGAGACCGGCCTGGTCTCCGTGTCCTCTCGCGGTGCTGGTGGGTCCTCGCAGCCCCTGGGGGCTGGGCCCATTTCAGGTTCCAGAACCTTCCCCACCTGCCCCCCCCCCACACACACACACTCTGTTGGGGGCTCAGGTCCTTGCGGCCACGTGTGAGCTCAGGGCAGCGGCCCTACAGCGAAGGCTTCCATGCAGATCACAGGGAACATGCGAGACCTTGGCTGCAGGACACCCCGACTACTGGTCCCCTACAGAGGCCGCACGCATGACGACCATGCCATCCCCTCCTCGGGGCACAGGTGCTGCCCCCCCTGCTCTCCCCCCCCCCCCCCCCCCCCCCGCCGCCAGCACCCAGGAGGCCCGGCAGGTTTGCGTCTCCACATGCTGAGGCCGGGACTGCTCTGGCGGTGGAGGCCACGGGAACAAGTAGTTGAGAGGAGCAGGCAGCCCCTGCGCCGACGGCCGCCTCAGGCTCTCGGTCAGAACACCAACATGTCTTTGGGGAGATGCGGGCAGAGCAGCTTCCTTTTCCCGCTCTCTCAACTTCCAGCTCTCCGGGTTTCATTCTGAAAAGCCACGTGAAAACGCCCTGGTCTCACTTGCCCTGAGTGTGTGTCCTCCCTCCGGTAAGAGGGCGCCGCGCGCCGCATCGCACCGCTGACCTCCAGACTCAAGTGCGCAGAACCCTGGCCGCTCCTTGGGTGGGCGCATCTCCCAGGCACCACAGGCTGTGGTTTGGTTCCTGGCTGTGGGTTCAATCCCTGGTCTGGGCGGGCGCGTAGGGAGGGCAACCAATAGATATTTCTCTCCCACATCGATGTTTCCCTAAAATTAAATAAAAACACATCCTCAGGCGAGGATTTAAAAAAAGTGTGTAATGCAGTCTGATCAGTCCTTGGCTACAGAGAAACAAAACCGAGGACAGGAGCCCTGTGGGTGAGAGTCGCCATTCACACCTCTGTGCTGGGGCCCAGGAGGGGTGCGCCCAGCTCCTGGTCACCGCCCCTGAGCCAGCGACACAGGAAAGAGCAGCTGGTCTCTGGGCCTGAGGTGGAAGATGAGCAGCAGAAGCGGCGGAGGCGAGTCCCGGGCGGTGCAGGGAGCAGCGGCGGGTCCGCTGTGGGTGGCCAACGGGAAGCGAGCTGGAGAGCAGCCTCCCGACGCGCAGCCCCAGCGTGCACGCCACGCACAGCCTGGCTCCCTGAGTGCGGGGAGCGACCCTGCTTGACCGACCGTGAATTCTGCGCAAGTCTGAAAGCCACCCGATTCTCCGTTCCGCTAACGAGTCCCGCCGTTTCCACACACTGTGCTTGGACGCGTGTGGCCACCACGGCGTTAAGTAAGACAGGGACGTGTGTCCCTGTGTCGACAGAAAAGAGCTCTTGATCAGTGGCTCAGTAATGGACAGAAGCATTGAAGACCAGGTGCTAAAACCCATCCGCTCTCCAGCTGTAGAAATAATGTTCCTGAATGGGGACTACACTATGGCAAAACGCACAAAGAACAGGAACAAGGTGTAAGGCTCTAGGCGGGACTGACACAGGTGTTGACTCCGTATGTATGCCTGCTAGATGTGAATTGGTAAAATGAAGCATAACTGGAAATTCAGTTCCTCAGCCACAGGGGCCCCACCCAGGAGCTCAGGAGCCACATGGCTGTGGCTCTGGCTCTGGCTCGAGGGGGGGTGGGGAGCAGTGTGTGTAGGTGCGAGGTGGGCCTCCCCCAGGGGGTATTGTGGGACAGCGGCAGACACACAGCGTCGGTTACACTTGGTTCCGATTCACAGGAAGCACTTGCACTGAATGTGTGTTCTTAGAAAGGTCAGGGACGTGTGGGAGCACCGCCTGCTCACACGACCACTGTGCTCTCCATGGCTCGAAGGTCGGCAGCCTGAGCCCTAATCGTGACGGGGAAGCAGACAGCCCCACGGGCCCTGGACTCAGGGGTCCGGATGACTGAGCAGAGATTACCATGCCAGACCAAGACCCTTTCTGCAGCAAACCCGCCACGGAGCAGTGGACGGGCACGACTTGCGGCCGCGCTGGAGTCAATTGCTGTTCCCGGCCTCGCCCCCGCCTTTCTGCGTGGCCCCCAGGCCCTCACATAGCCCTCAGTCCTTGCGTTTTCCAATCAGGGAAGAAACCCAGAGAGAAGGGTTCTCGCCTTGAAACTGCCAGGAAAAATACCTCCATATCCCTGTCAATCATTTCCCAAAGGGAACATGTGCTTTGTTTCCAATGTCACTCACTTTGCTCCAGAGAACTGTAAACGGGTAAAGTGTTGACTGGGATGAAACCACCAATTTACAAGTCAAGGCCCATGTCAGTAGAGCAGTGCTCTACCCAGGGCCTGTCTCCGCCCAGCACAGCTGTGGGAGGGGGGCACCAGGTCCGCCCAGTAAAGGTGGGGACGCCCACTCAACTATCAGAAGGAGGAGGAGGAGAGGCAGGAAGGTTCTCAGCTGGGATCAGTTAAAACAGCATGGAGCCCTGTGGCGGGGCGGGGCGGGGCGGGAGGGACACAGGATCTGACCCCACAGTGTTTGCAGTGTCAGGTTGCAGCGACAGAGAGGCGGTTTCCTCGTTAACCCCCTAGCAGGGCCCCAGGGACCACCGTCTGGGGTGCAGCTCTGCGTGGCTGCCTGCCTGCATGTCCCCCCGAGGGTGTCTGTGTGCTGCAGTCATCCTCGAGCTCATTACTTGGGATGTTTAACTGCATTGTTCCCAACTCCACGTCCTACGTTGGACTCCTTTAAATCGGCCCTTTACGTACTGCGACCAAGCAAGGTGGGTGTGCAGCAGGCGGTGTCGCCGGGTGTTTCCGAAAGGCTGCCTGCCGTACGCATTTCGAACCTGCAGACGCAGACGCTGCCTCTAGTGGAGGAGGCGTCCCTCACCAGACAGGACCTGCCTGCCGCTCAGCCACCTCGGACCCCACGCCAGCTCCCCTACCAGGGGGTCATGGCTGAGACTAACACTGAGCGCTGCAGCGGCAGAAAAGTGGTGTGTGTGATTGTGCATGTGCTTGTTTGTATGTGCGTGTGCCTGTGCTCCTGTGCCTGTGTGTGTGTGCGTAGCTGTGTGTGCATGTACGCGGAATAGCACACCTAAAGCATTGTTAATTTTGAAGAGGTAGCTTGACTGTGGAAAAGGTGTCACTGCCTGTTGCCTATGGGTTTTGCTTGAGCCTCAGTTCCTTTAAAAAAACGTTTTTATTGATTTTTAGAGTGAGAGCAGGGGAGAGGGAGAGAGAGAAACATCAGTGATGAAAGAGCATCATCTATCGGCTGCCTCCTGCACGCCCCCTACTGGGGATCAAGCCCACAACCTGGGCCTGGGCCCTGACCAGGGATCGAACTGGCAACCTCTTGGCTCCTGGGCTGACACTCAACCACTGAGCCACGCTGGCCCAGTGCCTCAGCTCCCACACCTGTGACACGAGCCTGGGCCTTCCCAGGGGTTTCCCAGAGGCCCCTTCAAGGGCCTGTGTTCTGACCAACGGAGCTGTGGGGTCTGTGGGGGCTCCCATATGCTCCACCTCTCAGCAGCCTGAGGCCCGGGTCGCACGCATGGCTCGAGGTGGACCCAGGAAGCCTCGGCCAGCACCCACTTCTCCCCTGCAGACGCCCTCATGCCTGCAGACGGCCCCACACGCACCAGGCATTCCCGGGCTGCCGAGCCGGTGGCGGAACAAAATGATTTTCCAAATAGAAGCAAGGGGTCCCTGGGGGACCGTTTAAAGCGGAAGAGCGAGTATTACGTGCCACCCCACCCCCCTCAGTGTGGAGGCCGGACCGATAGGAACCTCTGCCGTTAAAGGAGCGACCTGCGCGAGGAGGAAAGGAAAGGCGCATCCATTAGAGAAATGGGGCTCAATTCACAAGGTTCCGTGGATTCTCACTACTGTCAACTGTGAAGTGAGGCGACAGGAGGGGGCGCGTCTAAGGGTCAGGTGCTCAGCTGCAGTGGCAGCTCCTGTTCCGGAGCAGCAGGAGCCGGAGAGGAGTGAAGCCACGAGATCCCTGCCGACCATCTGCCCGCAGCCCGTGCTGCACGCATGGCTGAGGAACAGGCCTGGGCAATCCCAGGACAAGCAGCCTTTAGAGGAAAGCAGTGCCTTGGCCTACACTCAAAATCCTAACTTTTAAAGTTTATCTTAAAACGGATGTCACCGGGTTTTTAGAAAGGTCTGCGGTACATGAAGTTGACCCTCCCTCTATGTCGAAGCTAAAGACACAGAGGACAGACGCTCAGAAAGCACGGGACACAGGAGAGAGCCTTCCAAAAGGCAGAGACCCAGCAGCCTGCCCCCTGCCCCCACACTGAGTTAAACCAAAGCCCAACAGAAGGAGGTGACCAACAGCAACGGCCGGAACGATCTTCCTGCCGCATCTGCCCGGTGTGGCCTCAGGGTGCCGCACCCTCAGACCAGAGCCAGAATCATGAAGCCAGCTGGGGGGTGGGGTGGGGGGCAGGTGAGAGCCGAGTGGAATCAGATTTGATGTGGCTCAAGCTGATCACCAGGGAACGGTGGGGAGGCCCTGCGTCTCGCCCGCGCCTACAGGCGAGGGTGCATTGGGAGGGAAGAGGAAGAACTGGCGGGAGGGGAGGGCACGTTCCTTTAGAGAGAGGCTGGCGTCACTGTCACGTGACCTGTACGTTTTCCTGTTAGAATGCTCAGGTGATCTGAGCAGGTGAGGTTGTAAGAGAAGAAACTTCCCCCAGAATCAGAGCTCACGTTAGGCGCGTTTTCATCACCGCCCACCCCCCCCATCCCTCCTTGGAACAGTGTTCTTCTCTCTGGGCCTGGGGTCTGGTGAATGACAAGGTTGGACCTCAGCTGGGAGGCAGCTTGAGGAACACTGTGCAGCATCCCAGGTGTGTGGGGGCTGGTCTCCAGCCTCGGGATTCCTGGCCTGTGTGAGCCTCCCTGCCCCCTGGAGCCGCCTCCATGGGCCACAGGGCCAGGCTTCCTGTCAGACGGACCCAGGGCCGCAGAGCAGTGGCTCCGACGCCACGGCCCTCACGTGCACATCCCATTCTGATTTACGTGTTGTATATCAGACATGCCGCTATCAACTTCTTTTCCAGAATATTCCAAATGTGTGGCTCTGGGTAAGCAGCGAGCTAGGTGTCACCTTGGGTTTTAAGAGGTTTAAAGACCCAAGACCCAAAGTTCATCACTCCGTGATCCAGAGTGTCTGGTAGTGCCAGGCAGTTTAAAGCCAGTGTTAGAAGTGACAAGAGGAGTGTCTCCAGAACACTCCATTTCCCGCAGGGGCACATGGAGATGCTCTCCGAGGAAGCTGGGCCCCACTTTCTCATATGAAACGTGGGAGCCACCGCGCCACAGTCGGCGCCGGTCACGTCCTCACCGGGAAGCGGCTTGGAGAATGTGCGTGGAGAAGATGCTCTGACCAGAGCCAGGCCTGACTTCTCTAGAGGGGCAGCGTGGTCTCCGGATGGACGGCAGCCTGAGACTCAGGGAAGAGCAGGGGATGGAGAGTCACAGTACAAAGGGGAAAGGGAACCACGGACGCTCTGGGCAGCTGGCAAGGACCAGTGAGACCGGCTTGTTTCAGCATCAGACTTTATTGTGCACGTTTAACTGAGGCCCACGACAAACACACCGTCTCAGAGTCACTCACACGAGAGTACTGGTCACAAAGATGGCTGGAGAGAATGTGGCTTTCAGAGCAGCCAGATGAGGAGGAGGCGGCCCCTGGGATGGTGAGGCCCTCGGGGAAGAAGCGGATGAGGGAAGGGCAGCGCCTCCCTCCGAAGATGCCGATGGCGAGGACGCCATCTTCCAAGATGAAACAGGAGGAGGCAGGCGGCCTGGAGCTTCAGGTCCACAGAAACGTCTAAGCCCACGGGATGCCAACCAATGCTAACCAGACCTGCAGAAAACTACTCTGGCCTCTGGGGTCACAAGACACCCAGACTAGATGTGACATTAGGTGTGAGCTGTGGGAGGGCCACTTTCCCAGTCACAGCTGGCCCGTGGGGCTGGGGCCGGGCCGGACGTCTGGCCAGGGTCCTCACCAGAGTCAAAGAAAGTGCCTTCTGAGGCGCTGGCCCAGGCCCAGGGGCAGCGAGCTGCGTCCTGACCAGGAGGGAAGCATGGCTGCAAGCTATGAAAAGAGATGCCAGAACCCAGCGGCGGAGCTGCTCTTGCTAATCCTGTCCACGGGGAGGCTCTGAGCGCTATCTGTCTGCGAGGCACCGGAGGATGCTATGGCTTTATGGCCGTTGGGAAGAGGGCGCCCTCTGCTGTTTACACGCCATGAAGAAGACTCCAACAGCCTGGCGGCGGAGGGCTAGTTCAGGAGGCCACTGAACATGAGCAGGTGGTCTATGGCACTAGGGCCCGGGACGGGGGTCCTGTAAGAAACGACACGAGTGAACCGAGCCCGCACCCCACAGCCTGGTTGGTGCAGCGGCACGGGCGTGGGCTCGAGTCTCGGGAGGAATCACGCGGGGTCTGCAGACAGCGTTTCCTCTAAGGGGCCACAACGCCATTGCCTAGGGAGGAGGGGCCACGCAGTGCAGCCTGACAGCAACCCAGCCCTCACTCTCATCGTGCTGGGAACCGTCGTTTCCTCACGCTCACCCTGTCCCCTCCAGCCGGAGCCCCGTCTCGTGGTGCCGTTCCTCGGCCCCGTGCCACCTCTCCCACAGCCTGCCGGGAACTGGACCCGGCTTATCACGGGTATGCATAAGGAGGCATAAGTGCCAGAGACCTGATGTATGTTTAAAATATAGAAAAATTTCAGGGGAGCCAGAGATGCAGCAGCTGGAGGGATGTGTGTGTGAAGGCCTGAGCACATACATCAGTGAGCTGTGCACTATTGCCGTCCTGAGTGTCGGGAACCCTGACCACCGGGGACCTGAGGGATTAGCTGTCCCCTGCAGCCTCCTGTCGCGGTGCTAGGGAACGTCCAAGTGTTAAATAACCACATTAGCCTCTGACTCTCAAAACACTGATTTTTGACTTTTAAGTTATGGTCTTTTCTTAAAAGTCTGAGGAACTTTGCAGACCCTCCCTTCCCTGTGCACAGACACTGGAGAGAGTACACTGTGCTTGGGAAAAGCCAAGAGAGAAAGGATCTGACAGGAAAGAACTGGAGGTGAACGAGAGGGGGACGCAGAAGGAGTGGTCGGGAAGGGACTACAACCCCGAGGACCCCGGCGTGCGCACTGTGCACGTGGCTTCGAGAGACATTTTCTTTTCAGACGACACCTCCGCTCTGCTCCCGCTCAGCGAGCAGGCGGCTAGGGGAGGACGCCGCCCGCCAGTCTTACTTGAGTTCCTGCGAGCTGGTGGCCAGCATGCTCCGGATGCTCTTGTCAGCCAGCGGGCAGCCCGACAGACTGTAAGACAGGCCAGAGAGTCCGTGAGTAGCCTCCACCAGCTGGCGCTCCGAACAAACACACACAAAATTGAAATTAAAGTTTAATGCAGAAAAGCGATGGGGCAAGTGCTGTATGTTGACTTTTTATAATGAACTCTGCATGTAAATTTAGGAAAACAGGTCTGTTGAATCACTTTTGAAAAGATAAAAATATTTGCGCTCTCTGGCTGAATGCGAGGAATTTTCCCAATTTAGGGAGCTTATTTTCTAATGAAGCACACTGCCCCACCCCCATCGGCACACTGTGCCGGTCAACATAGAGCACGGCGGGCACACAGGCGACGTGGTGCTCGGACAGCATTGTTGAGGTAAGCTGAAAACAATAAATCGAGAAGACAGAATCCACCATGAGGAAATGAAGGCACACCTTCTATGTGAGGCGTAATTACCAGTCACATGACCACTCCCATCACACCTGGGTGTTGGACATCTGCCACCAAACAAAAACAAAAACAGCCAAAATAGTAAGTATGTTTAAAAAACTTGTAAAAAGTTTCATTGTTTCCAGTTTAGCTGCAATGTCTGCAGGGGGTCAGCGCCCCGGAGAAGCTGCGGATGCGCGGGTGGATGAGGATGGCGGCTCCGCGGCCCAGAGCGTGGGAACGCGCGAGGCCACGCGGCGGTCGCTCTGCTGCCCTGGCAGCGGGGACCCCTACGCGCTGCGGATGTCGCATGCTCACGTGAGGCAAGGCACGCACAGGCCGGCTGTCAGCAGCCGCGGGGGGCGAGGGGAGGGAGCCGCGCCAGGCTTACGTTATCAGGTCCTTCTTGCCCTCCTTGCACGGCGGGTACTTGGGCTTGGGGCTCGGAATGGTCACCTCCCCCGGGTACCTTCTGTCCTCCAGAGCGTCCTGGAAGGGGTCCAGGTCCTCCGGCTGCAGGTGAAACACAGCGTCAGCCACCCCGAGGGCGCCTCAGTGCACAAAGGCCCGTCCCCGAGGGCTCTGCCTCTCATTTCCCCTCCTGACTTCACCTTTCCAATCGCCATCCCTCTTCCTCTCTGAAAATGCACATGGAAATCGGTTCAGTCTCCCTTTGGGGCTGGCCTTTAACATCTCCTCTGCTCCAGACGTCTGCAATTCTGGGGGCCGACACTGGCAGGGCCTTATGCACGAGAGGGACAGGAGTGGTCTGGCCACAGGGATGCCCTCACCCCGCGTCCCATCTACACGAGGGAGGGAGCGGGGTGCCTGCTCCACAGGCCGCTCCATCCCACTGCTGCCTGCACGCTTCGCTTCGGGGGTACCCTCTCAGCCTTCAGTTTCAGTAACCACGGACTCCTCCCTCTCTGGGCCCTCAGCCTGGCAGCTTTCAATCCTTCTCAGCATTTTCTTTTTTATAGGAAGTGGGTCCAAGTGTCATGACATAGACACCCCTATAGGTGGCACTGTTGAGCAGATAGTCTCCTGAACAGGAGGCACTTTCCCTTCTGGCCGGGTGGTGTGCACCATGCACTACTCCTGCCCACTTAGGGGGTTTCATATTAATGAGAATAAGCTGGAGCTCCCCCTGTTCCGCCTCTGTAGCCCTAATGACTTAAGCGGAGGACAGCTCTGGGACTCAGCTCCCACTCTGCCCTGTCACTGCGCTGTCGATCGAAGAATAAGAACAAGAGGCTCTGAGGGGGAAGGCCTTATAGAAAGACGCCTTTCCCTCCATCCCTACAAATAGCCAATGTTTCCTTTTCCCCCCACCTCCTTGTTTCTAGAAGATGCTACTGCTTTGATGTGGTCTTCCCACTGCATTAAAAAATATTCATTTTTCAGTTAATAGAGAAAAATGTTATAACTTTCAGGATTAAACACTGGAGAAAAAGGCCAGGCCAGTAAAAAAACAAGTTTTTCTTCATTTCTTCCTTCAGTCTAAAGAATACTATAACTATTTTAATAAGCTGAATTTGAAAATCGTAATGACTTTAAACAGGTTCCTGACAGAGGTGTTTTGATAACACGTGGGTAAAGGCTGAGGGGACAGGGCTACGTGGCCCTCAAGGCTGGGCCTGCTCTGAGCTCTGGGGCCTCGGAGAGCAGACCCTGCCCCTGGCTCCAGAGCAGCGTGCACGGAGGCGCCTGTGCTGTTAGACAGCGGAGGTCACCCCCGAGAAGCGCTGGCACGCTGCTTAACCATTTCCTCAGAGAAACTGCTTGTGAGAAAACACTCTGTTCGGAATACAAGTCACCACTTAGAAGGGTCAGCGGTTTGTTTAACCAAATCCATGTTGGTCACAAGTCCCTCCTGAGTCAACAAAGCATGTGCCCAGAGCCTCCCTAGCGACAGGTCCCCGAGGGAGCAGCAGCTCCTCCGGGGTGAGCGGGTGACTACGGCTCACTCCGCCCAGACACAGCTGGGCCTGCGGGCGGGGCCCTGGAGGGACCTACGGTGATCTCCTTGGCGTCGTCCTCGTCTACCCTCCGGGGCTTCATCTTGGTGTAGTCCACGGGCAGGTCCCAGCAGTCCCCCTCGCCCAGCGGGAAGCACCGGCTGCTCATCACGGCCTGCTGCTGCGGGGACATGGGCTCCAGCGGAGTCAGGATCGGGCAGCAGCCCTCCCGCGGCCTCTGCTTGTTCATGCTCAGGTCCAGCGTGCCATTCTCATCCACCTCCATGTCAGGGTTCTGTCAGCAGAAAGACAGGTCACCACCGGTTCCCTCCCGACTGCAGCCTGCCGCCAGCCAGCACAGAGGCACAAGAGAAACTGCTCACCATCCCACGTGCCTACGCCCCAGGCGAGCTGAAGTGGGTCCTCCATCCTTCCTGCTGCCCACCTCCCAGGCACGCACGCCTGTATCCACTCTCCCATCTATCCACATCCATATACCCATTCCCCCATCTATGTACCCATCTATCATCTATTGGTCTATCACTTTTCTGCCTACCCTTGTCTGTCATCTATTGATCACACCTATTATCCACCTACATCTCCCTTTCTGCCAGTACATCTCTGCCTCTGGAAAAATCAAACACGTGCCTAATTTCCATTCCATCCCACTTCAAATACCTATTAAGCCATCAGAATTATAATGTGTATGGAATACATACTTATTAAAACAATATAAACTTAAAAATTCTTCCTTGGTTTCACTGTTGCTGAACAGTTCAAGCCTCGGAGCGGGAGAAAACAAGAGTGGGAGGGTGGGAGGAGAAGGTGGGAATTCACTTTCTAACCCAAAGCCCACGAGGCAGAGGCTTCCACGGGCTCAGAGCGCCTGCGGCTGTGCCTGGGCCCGGCTGCTCTGTGTCCAGCAGCCCTGCAATGCAGACATCTGGCTCACAAAGGGCCGGGGTGAGCTCCCTGTCTAAAAGATGCTTTGAAACAGATCAAGAATTCTTCAGAGCTCAGCCCTCCAGAGGGAGAAGGAAGGGGGTGTGAAGGGGAGAGGGAGGGAATCAGGAGAGGGAGGAGTGCCCAACACGAGAGAGCGAGAGGGACACAGCCCTGAGCTGAGGGGCTGCCCCTGCTGGCACAGCAGAGGGAGGTGCAGGAATAAAGCCTGGATCAATGACAGAGCATTATTCTCCCTCAGCTCTTTGTCCAAGTGGCCTCCTGGATTCAGGCTTTCATCCTGCCTTTGCCTTCATGATGCTGCATTCAGTTCCCTTAGTCTGACTTTAACGGTAACAAAGTAAACAGATGGGGGGTGACAGTCTTTCCCTTTTTCACTGTAGAGCCTCCTCTGTGGTTGCCTCCCATTTAGCAGCCCTGGTCACCACGGACACTGCAAGCCCCTGATCCTTTTCCAAAATCTAGGAGTAAGAATGCTAATAAAAATGCATTTGTAGGACGTGAACCTGCTAGCCTTTCTCCCTTCATACAAACTCCCCTCATTCAGAGCTGCTGTAAGGCCGTGTGCCCTAGAGCAGCTCCAGGCAAGGCTCCTACACTCTGCTCCTTCTCGAAGAGGCACCACCACCCTGCCTCCTCACAGGTCCTCTGAGAGCACCACCTGCGTCCCCAGCCACCTCGTGGCCTCGCCAGGCAGTTCCCTGGCTGCCATCTGACCGGCTCTCCTGATCTGGGCACAAGCAATGAGCCATGGAAACCACACAAAGCTCGGTTTCTGAGCTGATGCAAGCCGCTGACCTGCAAGACCAGCCCTGGGAAATCGGATTTGGACTCTCCTTGTTCCCTAGTGCTGGGTGACCTGCTGGGAGCATAGCTAGGGGACAGGCCTGCCTTTTGGTTGACAGCCGTCCTTGTATTTGAAAGTTCAAGGCATGCTGGGTCTTTAGGGTCCTGGTCCCTTTGTTTACAGAAATGCCCCCGGATCTTATGGGGACACAGTCATTGCATGCAGCATCGCAGACACCTGGCCCCTTCCTGACCATGTGCCAGGGAGCTGCTCCCAGAGCTGGGCGGTCACCCAGAAGGGACGTGCAGGGCGATGGTGTCTCAGCTCCTGCCCTGTGTCCTGAGGGGCCAGGGACCTCGGGGGTGGACGGGGCCCGCCTGCCCGCCTGCCCGCCCGGCAGGTGTGCGTACCCGTGTGGTGCACAGGTCCTGCGGCTTGGTGGACAGGTTCTGTGGCATCTCGCGGCAGCGTGTGGACAGGTTGAGGATGGCGGTGGCCGCCATGTGGGCTGCCTCCATGTCATGCGTGTAGTCAAAGCTGCTCTTGCTGCAGGTGCTGCTGGCACTGCTGCCGCCACCGCAGCTCAGGTTGCTGCTGCTGCTGGGCGCGTAGCTGCTGGCGGTGCTGCTGCTGGGGCTGGTGTCCTTGCAGTATCGCTTCGCTGGGGAGACATGGGCAGGGTGACTCGGGTACCCGCCAGGTCATGTGCCCTGCCACCTGCACCCCCAGCCCTGCGCGTAGACACACATCACATGGAGGCGGGGGGCCAAGGGCTGACTCACGAGGAGTGAGCCACCTGGCCTGCCTCCTGGGACCTCCACTTGCTGCTGACTGAGCTCAGCTGGGACTGTGGGGACGCAGTGCCCGGCCCTCCCATGAGTGGCACTGGCACGTGCCTTACAGCTCACACCTGCTGGGCTCAGTCACCAGGGTGTCTCCCCTCCTCAGGCCCAGGAGGCAGCCTCCCTGGCAGGACTGCTCAACAGCTCACTGGGTGGGGGACCCAGGCTGCTCAGTTCACTGGACTGGTCGGGGGGATCCAGGCTGCTCAGCTCACTGGACTGGGTGGGGGACCTAGACTGCTCAGCTCACTGGACTGGGTGGGGGGGATCCAGGCTGCTCAGCTCACTGGGTGGGGGACCCAGGTTGCTCAGCTCACTGGGTGGAGGACCCAGGCTGCTCAGCTCACTGGACTGGATGGGGGGGAACCCAGGCTGCTCAGCTCACTGGACTGGGTGGGGGGGACCCAGGCTGCTCAGCTCATTGGACTGGGTGGGGGACCCAGGCTGCTCAGCCTTTGGAGATGGGCTGCTCCCACCCGGAAGGGCTGCGGGGTCCAGTGGGGCGCACTGTCCTGTGAGGCCTGTGCTTTGGGGAGTGCGTTCAGGCTGGGTGTGCAGACCAGACAATGTGGTTGAACATCCCCTTCCTCAGGGACAGTCACCTGTGGTTCTGACAAAGGGCCACGCGGGGAAAGGGTGATGGCCGAGGGGGCGTGCACCTGTGGATGTGGGTGAGCCCGAGGCACATGCACCAGTGGAGTGATGACGCTCGGGGGTGCACAGACACCCCTCCTGACGGAACGACCTCGCCTCCGGCCCGGAGCATCACTCACAGGTTATCTTTCTGAGCAGCAGGCTTACCACCCGCCACATAGGCTCCCGAGTGTCTGCTGGAGGGTTAGGAGCACTGCCCATTCCCATCTCAGGGCTTCCCCCAGAGCCTGGCCATGAGCTCCTGGGAGGTGAACCTGGCAGCTGGCCGACCTGCTCAGTGTCCTAAGCCCTCCATCAAAGAGCCACCCTGTCTCACACCTACTTCCCAAGTGAGCTAAGGGCCCTGCGTGGGTGCGAGGTCCAGTGACATGGAGATAGGGTGCATGCATGGGGCCAGCTGTGCTGCGGCGCCTGGTCCCGCTCCATCCCTGTGATACAGCCTGACCTGCCGCATGGGTGTCCCCAGCAGTCACTGGGGCGTCAGTACCAAGGGCGCAGGAAGCCCTGCTCAGAGCTTCCCCAACAGGAAGCAGCAGGCACACTGAACGAATGACAAAACCCCACACAGCCAACAAGCACGGTCACGAGCAACGCTATGAAAGTGCCCCAAAGTGCCTCTTTCAGATACAAATGGAGAGAGAACTGAGCTTCCGTAACTCTTGGCTTTGCACCGAAGCCTGTGCTGTCCTGACACCGCAGCCGCTGTTCACTGCTCCCACCTGGCCGTGGGCGATGCGGGCAGCCACCCCTGACAAAGCCGATCACTGCACACACAGCCGTCTCCAGGGCCAGCTTCCCGCCTGGACCAGAGGCCAATCCCACATCGCCCACCGGGCACGTGCAGCTGCAGGCAGATCACTTTCATCCTGCCCCGCGCCGCCTCAGCCGAGAGCCAGTCCTCACACCCTGGGTGCCAGGCCCCTCCTTCTGTGCCCTGGGAATGGGCTTATCTCAGCAGCACAGGACACGGGGGGCAGCAGGGCCTGGGGCTGGACCCAGAGGGACCCCGGAGACACAGTCCCAGGGACCCGCCTAAAGCACATCGAGGGCAATGCCAACTCGCACCCCAAGATTCCCTCACAGGAATGGAAGCTGTGGTTTTACGTCATCCATGCATTTGTTAGGAAAATCCTGGGAGAAGTAAAATACTTATAAAGGTGTGTTTTCCTTCCTGATGAGGGCTAGCCAGGAAAAGGTGCTCCACACAAATAAGAAACATGGCATTTCATTCAGAAATGAGTGATAGTCAATTTCTCAAGCAACAGGACAACACGTGTCTATGCCAAAACTGCAGCCACTGGTAAAGGGCATCCCTGTCACCGAATGCTTAAACCTGGACTCCTGGGCTCCGCCAGGAGGGGCCTGGGGCAGCTGGGATGGCACACCCTGCTGGAGCGGGGAGGAGAAGCAGCCGGGCAGCCAGGCATGTTTTGTTGCCAATGAAATAAGAGTCTCTATACTTCGAATCTTTCAGGTGATGAAGGCCTTCATTTCTAATAATTATCTGTTCAACTTTGACAAAACCCTAGTGACAGTGACCTGGGACCACACTGCTGACACTGGGAGGTTCCGCAGAGCCGCAGGGAATGGGGTGGCGGGTGCCTCTCCCAGGTGGCTCTGGCCCCTGCCCCACCAGGAGCCCCTCCTAGTCAGACGGCAGTCCCTGATTCACCACAAAATGCACTAGGCTTTTCTTTTTGCCAACACAGTGGTTTTCAACCAAGTCCCTTTCCAACTGGCCAGCAGAGAAGGACATGTTCGGTCCCAGGTGCCAGCGTACATGGGGTGACAGAGCTACGCTGCTGTGACTGCAGGGCCAACGCCTTCCTGTGTGCAGGCCACAGCCCACCGAGCGGGCCCTCCTCAGGCAGCCAGCTGCGCTTGCAGGGAAAAGAGCAACCAGGGACATTTGTATGAAAATAAGTGAAATGGAAACAAAGCCGACACCTTCCCCAAGACTCTCCTGGAGCCTCCTGGCCCGGAAACGGCCACCTGCTTCTGTGCACCCTTTGTTCTGGCAGACGAATGTGCTCCCTCCTGGGCTCCCATGAAAACAAGCACATGCCTCCTGAGGATGTGCCACCAGCGAGAGGACGGGGAGATGGCGGATGGATGGATGAACGGATAGACAGACAGATGGGAGGATGGATAGAGACAGCGAGCAGCCAGGATGTGTCTGGTACCCGGAAGAACGAGGAGGCTGTGCTCAAGTGCTGAGTGTTTGGTCACGGTAGGCAGGACCTCCGGGTGACTGGCAGATGGGGGAGGCCTGTGTCCTTAGCACCTGCATCTGCGCACTGCTCCCGCTCCCGCTCCCGACACAGGCCACCCACCATAGGCTCACTCCCTTCTTGCTCAGGAGCAGCGACTGAGTCCCGTGTGCTGCAGCTGGTCTGGGGGCGCTCCTGGAAATGAGGGCAGAGCCCAGTCACCTGTGGTCCTACTGCCCGATGCCCAGGAGCCGGTGGGCTCCTCTCTGCTCACACTCCACCCGGCCCGGGCCCAGCCCCAGCCCCAGCCCCAGCCCCTCATCCTTAGCGGGCATTGTCCTCCATGTTAAAAGCCTGTCAGACGACTCTACTGGAAGAGAAATGGGGTCACTGACTTTCCTCTCAGGAAATGGTTAGTGCCAAAAGGGTGTCTTTCCTCTTCTCTTAGTTCAGAGAGGACCTAAGAATGGAGTTTTTATTCTGTTCTTGTTTTCTTATTGGTCGGCTGAACGGCATGGCTCTGCCTAAGGTCCTGACACTGGAGCCTTTCCGGGCAGGGAGGACGCCGGGGGCTAATGTGCTTGTGCCTCTTAGAGCTGTCCCTGGTCTGCCCAGCACAGGGCAGAAACGGTGCCTCCACTCGACTCCGCGAGCGAACACAGCACGAACGCGCCCAACAGCACACAGTCCTCAGGGAAGAGCTGAGGACAGACAGGCAGGTTTCCTCCTAACAGAAGACACTGCCACCCAAGATGCACTCCGCTGGCCACGCCTTCGCCCAGTCCAGCCATGACAGTGGGAGCAAGGGAGTCAGCCACGGAGAACAGCAGCAACAAAGAGGCAGTGAAAATGAACGAGTCAAAGTACTCATCAGATCACTGATATCAATAGAATCCTCAATTATGTGAATCCAGTTTCTTTTGATCTTCATTTGCAATCAAATGAATGAAATAATAAAACCTGAAATTGGCAAATTATTACAAAATAAACAAAAATACTTATTTTGTATTATACCATAAACCACTTTCTTTTCCCCACTTATATCTTTGTTCCTATATATTAAGAATTGACACATGCAAAAATCAACATTTGATGCATCAGAGAAATATTCTATTCACTATACAAATTAATTGTTATTAAGGCAAAGAATGACTAATGTAACTTAGAAAAAGGCATAGCTACTCCTATTGAATTAGGAGGTGTCAGCACCCCCACTGCTCAGCTAAAATGGTATGTGTGCTCTGTGTAATGCCGCCTCTCAGAGGAGCGTGCACACGCTGACAGCCTATCTCCTGCCTCGCTAGAGAGCGCCAGGAGAGACTTCTAAATCATCACGAGCTACGCAGCCCACATGCCCGTTGGTAAAAGTTGCCAACTAAGTCATATGTTCTGGAATGTAAAGTAGAACTGTGGTTAGATAATAAGTAAACTACAGGACACGATGTCTTCCCTCCACTGTTCAACCGCTACCCCTGCAAATGCGACCCAGTCACACTATGGCGGCAGCTGGACCTGCGGGTGGACAGGAGCTGTGCTTTTCCTGTCA